>CM076571.1:212581979-212897271 GCA_034641835.2 Pinus albicaulis
CGTTAATCTTGTTAAATAAAAAATCAAAATTGAGGATATTACAGCGACCTAAGACATAGCAGTAAGGGTAAGTTGTGCAGATTTTAGGCCAAAGTGTAGGTAGATTCAAGGGGATCTTGGATCAAGGATTGATGTTAGTTACAAAGAATGAGCAGGAGACTCCAAAGATTGAGTTGAGATCGAGGACTTGGTTTTCTAATCTAGAAGATAGGCAAGAGGCTTCTTCTAGATCTACCAAAACTAGTTGGTATGAGCTAACATTGATGGATGCTCATGAGAAGGTCAAGACTCCTAGGAGCATGGTTGGGAGAAATAGGTATTTATTGTAGATTCCAAAGTAGGATAGCAAGGAAGCCTTCCAATTCAGAGGAAATAGCTACAGCAACAAATGATATGGTGGGATTGGAGACAGATCCAGGTGGAGGAGTTTCTTCCAGAAGTACCTCCCTTGCTAAGAGGGAGTGTTAATTATTGTAGCTCAGGCAGGTACTTCTACATAAGCCTTGTGTCTAGGCATGCAAAAGTCGCCCACATTCTCCTTAGAACACTTGCTCAAGTGTGAGCAGGTTGCTAATGTAACTTAGCCTAAGTCTAACTTAGGAAAAAGTACATATTAGTTTGTTGGCTTATTGAGCTAAAAGAAACTTAGGAAAAGTAAAGTAATTTACTTTAGTGATTTTGTTTTAATCTTAGTCGATCTCAAGTGAGGCAAGATCTAATCTCATCCATTAATCATTTTCATAGTAGGGTTAGGGTCATGGGTTTAGCTCAATGTAAAGTTATAAAAGTAAGGTTGAGGAGAAGAGAAAGGTAGACTACAACAGCACACGATTGAGAAAGGCATCTCAATGAATAGTGTGTTGGGTCCGAAGGAGTTCAGAGAGGTTGGAGTTCAGATTTGTAGAGAAGATCAAGCATTGATCTAGGGCAGATATGTTGGATCAAATCCAATTATTTGTATTCTATATTTTCTCAGTTGGGCCATTATCCTATAACAAGATGTTGAGAATTTGGAGGGCTAGTGATTAATTCAAATTCTCTTACTTGATAATTAATTGTGAGCTTACTTCTTCACTTATTTAGTCTTTCATAAAGTCAATTACCAAAATACAAGAAACACACAATTAGGCTCCTCGAGCCAGGGCAAAAACCTCTCCCTCTTGGATAGGAAAACCCGTAAGAAATTCTTCTTATAAATCTTTAAATGAAAAGTACCATGACCAAGACTCAGACCCTTAACCTATGAATGCCTCCAAGACCTTGTCACAACTTCTTAGTATTCTTCCAATGCTGATCTTTCTTTTCTTCACCAAAGAGCACTGACCTGCATCAACATTAGAGAACTCGGTCTCTTGGCTTCTCCTTCTTCTTCTTGGCTCTACCTAGGTTCCTTCTTGGCTCCTCCTTACTTCGTTCGATACCCAAAACAGTGATATATATACTTCTGCACCAAACCTTTCAAATGTATCTCGGCCTTCCTGTATAGATGAGAGATATAGTAACCCAAGACTGAACTTGTAGTAGTTCTCCTTCACGCTGTGAACACCTTCGACTTCCTTAGTTATGCGAGGAGAGAACAGACCCTAAAACAGAAATATATAGGTCCCTTTCTCCTTCGTTGATTGGCCTTCTTCTACGCATTAATTTCAGATCCTTTCTTAGCTCTTCTTATTGCAGACTTGATCCAAATTCCTTACTTCAATTCTTCCTGAATTCCACACTTCAAATCTTCCTGAAATCCACACCATAACCCTGTACGAGACCTCAAAAATCCGCAGTTATATAACTCATAACAGTCCACAATTTTCACTGTGGAAATCACAGAGAGATCCGCATTTTTCACTGTCTCAAATGAGCGGCAGGTCATTTTATATATATTGTTCTTTGACATGCCTTTAGGCCAACCATACACCAAGTTTATAGGCCAACATTGTTACTGCAAGTAGGCCGACTTCCTTACTTTTAAATAGGTTTATCTTCAGCGTTGAATGTGAGCAGTCTAGAGGGCTATTATGTGCCATTCTTCCACAAGGTCCTGGAGACATTCTTTAGACTAGACACTTCATAATCATGACTCTTAATTATACTAGAAGACAAACCCCTATAGACATCAAGAAGAAGTCTATTGACCTATAATAAAATCTTGCTCATGAAACCCATGAGGCAAGTACAACAAAATACATTTATTATCTTTGTCTTCTTCTTTACATAATTCATAATTACATAGTCAATATGAAGACCGATCCTAGTTACACTTTTCAACACAAGAAACCATGTAGGATTTAGTTTTAATGAAAAACTTGTTGGGAAAAATCTGAGTGTATTGTTTTATGAGATAAGTTATTCAAATTTATTTTCGTTGAATTTATGTTAGGAACCTAGTTGTGTATCTAATCAGAAGATTAGTTCTCTGCTAGGAATTAAGTATCGACTGCGAGGTTTGCAGTTGCAATGTCATCTTCCAATTAACTGCCCATGGGAGGACGTAGTAACCTATTTAACCCCATAGCCTACAGTCATTTGTAAAGGGGGGAACCCATTATTTGGTGTTACTTAAGTAATATTAGATAATTTGGGGTAAATGGAGGGAAATTTGCAATAGAAGTCAAATTTGGGGCAATAAGGGATACATGGTAGCCACCCAAAATTAAAATTAGGAGGGAAGACCCCAAAGAGAATCTATAAAAAGGAGAGAGGAGACACACTGTGAGCATCATGTATTATTGATCTTTCTAATTTTTGGGCTGAGGCCCTTAGAGGGTTTTAAGACCACTTCTTTCTGATTGGTTTCGGTGGTGAAATATTATGCCCTTGGTAATCCTTCTACCTTTTTTATTACACGGCAAAGTTCTAAGTGGAGGGTTTCCAAGACAGAAATTGTCGCAGCGAGGGTTTCTAAGGCAGCCTTCTATGGCAGCGAGGGTTTTTTTGTGGTAGCAATGGTTTTGAGGTAGCAATTTGTGGTTGTGAGGGTTTCTTAGGGAACCTTCTATGGAAGCAAGAGATTCTAAGGTAGCAAATACCCACTCTGTGGTAGCGAGGGTTTATGAGGCAACATTCTGTGGAAATGAAATATTCTTGAGGCCCTAACTATGACTGTGAGCTATCTTTGAGATATTAATTATGGCAACGAGATATTTGGAGGCATATGACGGTTGTTTCATGAAGAAGGTTGGCAGGTCAATCCTGAGCCAGTGGATTACCTTTAAATCAAGAAAAGGCTATTTCCAGAGGCAGGCTGCAGCAAGTTTGGAACCGACCTAGTGAAGCAGCGGAGCAGCGAGGAGCTAGAATTGTCTTTCCATGGCAATGAGTGGCATACTAGGATTAAGATCTGACTCCCTGGTACAACAAAGGGGGTAAGAAACCTTTCCCTGTGGCAATAGGTGGCATACTAGGGCTACAAACCAGAGTATTAGTGGCAACAAATTTTCCTTGTGGCAGCGAGTGGCATACTAGGGTTGCGGACCAGACCTTCAGTGGCAGCAAAGAGTGGAAACTACTCACTGAGGTAGCACAAGACTTGTACATATCTCTCTAATGCAACAAAGTCTAATATTTGACTAATTGGGAGCACGAAAGGAGGATTCTAAGAGTAGGCCAAGTTCAGAACAACAAAGCGCCATCAATGAGGTTAAACTTTAAAGAGGTGTGGTTGGCTGCAAGACAACAAAAGTATTACAGGTGGAACTAGAAAGCAATATAGGGTGGGACTATAGCAAACCTGTGTGGTTTCAAATAAGGCCAGAACCATTAGTGACCTAACTATAATAACATGGACAATATTAGTCTATAAACCTAGAAATTAAGTTTGTACTGAATTGTGGATCTTGTTATTAGTCAAACGGGCCCTAATTCAAATGAATGCTTAGGGAATCAATTGCTTATTGAATACTTCATTTACTATTTGTGCATTTAATGAAGTTCATCATTGTTATAGACTAATGAATATTGTAGTATTGTCATAAGATTCAATTTTTTTTTTATCTTAAACCCTAACTCAAGTTTGACCCCTAAGAGTAATCTCCCTAAGAGGGACATCACATCCATGAAATCTAATAGGGACTTGGGGCAATGACCTCATAATGAGGGGGTAGAGCTCAAGATTTACTTTGGATTTTGACTTACCATTCTTATCCTTTCATTTACTTTTTCATTTTGAAATTTATAAATCATTTCTTTTTTTCTGAAGCTACATTGACCTCAAGCATTCAAACTCCTTGTGGGATTATGAAGCATCAACCTATATTTGTGACATGTAATGAGCAACCCAAAAGGAGGGACAATAGAAATGACAAAGACGAATTACATTATGTGCGGACTAGGACATGGCATGTTACCCCTATCAAAGTTCCCTAGTAGGACCCCTCTACCCAAGAGTGACAACAGTTGAATAGGAAATGATGATCCAAGGTGAAACAAGAAAAGAGGCACAAATTAAAAGCATGGTCACTACTTTCATGCCAAATACATATGTTATTAACACTTAATTTGAAGCAATGAATAATTGTCCTCATGTGTTTTGGGCACCAAAATCATTGAGTGAGTTGAAGATGGTGTGAGAAGCATCTTTGGGCAACTATCTATGGAGAACCAAGGGTATCAACTATGGAACTTCCGCCTATGATTAGGATCAAGGTTGCACGAAGCGGAAGTAAAGCAGGAACATTTTTTAGAAGCAATGCGTCGAGAATGTCATTTTCCAAAAATCCTCGAAAGTGAGTGTCCCAAAGGCATTTAAGCTCATGTTGTTGCTATTAATGTCTCAGGCATGGACATCATGGCACTAGATGGGGGTGGCATCTCACAACAATCATCATCATCCTAGATAAGACCATCTTCCAATTGCTCTAAATACAACACTCCATCCTCCAAATTATTCTCCTATGGATTTTTGTCCCAAACCATCAATTCTTTATCTGTCTTTGCCTCCTCAAGTAATGGGACAACAATCGAAAGTTCAAGATAAAATTAAAAAAAGAATTTGAAGTTTTTGAAACCATGCAAGCTAATCCGAAACTGCACAAGCATGATGGAATCATGGCAAAACCATGTGACAAATTGCAGTCCCACGTGTGAGACCGTGTAGGGAGCCATCACGATTCTACAATGGCGAGAAGCGTGGAAAATTCAAGGAACTATAGTTTTGAATTTACGAACCACAGATTGCTTGGTGCTTCAACAACAATCCCATGCAGAGTGTTGTTTCGACGTTCGAACCATGGGGGGATGGGGGATTTATTCCTGCAACTATGATTAACATCATATGAGAAAAGAATATCCTCTAGCTACCCCTAGATGTCAGGAGGTAACAAGGCTTTTCGCCCACCCAAAGTGGGTAACCCATAAGAGAAATGTGTTCTCCTTAATTGACAGTCAACCAGACAATAGCCCTATGTGTTGGAATCACGATTGACGTTAGACCAAAACCCGCAGGTGTTAGTCTCTGCTATAATCGCTAGAGTTAGGATCCACAAGAGGCGGTTAGTCCATGTCGCGAAACACACGGGGAGCGTTGAACCCAATGTCCAACAATCTCCCCCCCAACGCGAGCCAGTTGAGTTTCAAATTCGAGACCTATCGCTCTGATACCACTTGTTGGAATCACGATTGTCAATAGACCAAAACCCACAGGTGTTAGTCTCCGCTACAATCGCCAGAGTTAGGATCCACAAGAGGCGATTAGTCCATGTCGCGAAACACACGGGGAGCGTTGAACCTAATGTCCAACACTATGATGGTCTTTAAAAGGGATTATGTAAGAATTCTCCACCTGTTGCTTCGATCAATGCTCTCTCCCATCTAACATTCTTAGTGAAGGAAAGTGGGTCATCTATCAACAGGTACTCTAATCATTTTAGCAATCAAGTTCTTTCATTTAATCTTATGGGCATACTAATATGAATCACAGGGAAAGCTAGATGGTTGACCACTCTTGATTGTATCCTTGTTCCCACACTTCACCTAGGAGGTTAGCCTTTGACTCTAGTCCAATGGGACCTCCTATGAGGCTTTATGGTTTAGGAAGGACACTACTAGGGAGGCACTAACTGATATAGTTTGTCCAGGGTAATCCATACTTACCACATTCCATCTTTCTTGATTATTCATCTCCATTCTTTGGGTTGATTGTCATTGGTAATTAGGATTGGCACCCTATATCCACATTCTTGAGGCAAGGCCTGAAAACATGGCCCTAGAGTTTGATGCAAGCGAAATAATGATAAAAGCATATAAAGCCACAATAGAAAGAAAATGTACAATGAAAAAGATGGTTGAGATTTATTTAGCACGTGGGAACAAGCCTAGCACAAACTCTACCTACCTCATTAGCCATCATCCAAGTTCCTTAAGCATTAATGATTCACCTAAAATAAAGGAACCCTTGAATGTCCCAACCTCGATGAGGGAGAAACTACTACGTCCTTAAGGGGTATTGGAAAAGCACAAAGCAAGTTGGGTCTCCTAAGATATGCGCCAAGGAAACATAAATCATTAGAGCAAAACGCACACCAAAGAGGTGAAAAAAGCAAGCTAAGGAGAGGGGTAACTCATGCCTCCACGATTTTCTCCCTCCTTACATCATTACACTCAGGATGTTGGACCTCCATTAGCTATTCTCATGAATGTGACATATTCCTTGAAGTCTTCCCATTCCATAACCACCTTATCACACACACCTATGGATTGATGGGTCTACCTAGGGCATGTCACTCCCCTTGCAGACTAGAAATAGCTAATAAGGTTGTCGACCTAATCATCCTTGACATGAGTTAGGTAACTTGTTTATAAGTCTTGAGCTACTTAAACATTAGAAGGCAAGTTTTGTATGAAATATTTGTATGCCCCTAGCATTGGATATGGTCCATTATGATTCTTCAATGACATTATGTCCCTAATGATGTTGATCTCACTTGATCTTGAAAGGTTTGTTCAGGTGGTATCACACATGCAATAGAGATCACATGAGGGATGGCTTCAGTCCTTTCCAACACATTCTTGGGGGTATTTTACCCCATTCTGAGAGCAGAATGACCTTGTGGCCCCAACATTGCCCCTCTGAGATGAGCATTTGGCCCTGAGCAGCTTCTACATGATTCTGCACCTCTTGATGTACCTCTAGATGCTAAAACACTGAGCTTGAGAGCTTGGGCATTGGATGATTAAATGATGTGCCCAGATGGACCCAAGATGCCCCCAAACTGTCCTTGACCTTGTTTGATTTACGATGCTTTGTTTTGAAGCCCGAATGAGGATGGATCTCACTGAGGTGACTTTGGAGGGTTAGCACATTCTTTCTTGGTGCCAGTGCTTGCCCTAGACAATGCCACGTTACTCCTACATGCCATGGAAGGGTGACGTAGACCCCTTTATGAATGACCTCATGGTGGAGGAGGTGCCTTTTGAAGATGTACCCATGCACTTTGAGGATTTCTTGGAGAGAGTAGCCCTCTTGGACCATTTCATCAGTTGCTTAACGCATTATTAACCATTCTTAGGGGATGATGTCATGGTGGAGAGCATTTATACCCACACATGTAGGTTATTTTTGGCATTTTATTATGTTTTAGAGTTATTTCAAGGTTGGCTTGTGACCTTTGACCTAGTTGAACACTCAAGTAAACTTATTTTAGGGATTTGCTTGTAAAATAATGAAAAAGTGGCTTGGTTGCCCTTATATAAAATATAGGGGAGACACTTTTCATTTTCATCAACATTCATCACACTTCTCTCTTTTAGGAAGTGCGCGCTAGCTATTGGTCTCTTTCTACTTAAACGCAATGTGATTTTATAAAGCAATTTGTCCTTTGAAGGAAATTTTGCATGGGGAGACTTCTTCGGGCTTGATTGAAGAGATTTTTGGGGAATGGTTAAGTTTATTGTTGATTTTCTTCCATTTTGCATGCTAAATTATGTGAACTAGGGTTTCTATGTGTGCCATATTGAAAAATATAATATTTTTCCTTGAAATCTTAAATTTTTGTGGTAGGTAAAATTTGTTTCCTTAAATCCTCCAAGATAACTTTGATATATGCATCTCTAGAATTTAAAATCTCTCGTTTAATGAAGTCATTAGCATTTCTAAGTAGAGAAAACATTTCTCTTACCCTCTTCATCAAAGCCCTCTTCATAGACTTTTCCTTAAATGACTCCATTGCCCAATTAGTGTTAGTTTTGTAGCATTGGATGTGTTCTAGCCACAAAACTTTGTGGAGAGGCTAGAATACATGACATCTCCAAGACCCAGAAATCGTTTCTGGAAATTTCTCCTAGAAGTGACTTAATTAGACTATTAACCAATTTTTTAATGTTTCCTAAGTCTAAACTTAGGAAAACTGGTTAATTAATAAGTATTAATTAAGTCAAGGTGAGAATCATCTAGAAACTCACACAAATCGATTCCAAGATGATCCTAGCCATCGTTTAAGTTTTAATCTTGGTCGTTGGAGCTCCAACACTGGATTATAAGCAATGTTCCACGGGGTCGCGTCCCCCAAGGTCGGGTGCATGCACCCCTCACACTCGGGACGGGGAGTCTCTTAGGGGTGCGTTTCCCGCGCACCATTTTTGGGGAGTCTTGGGGAGACGCAAGGGGGTGCGTTTCCCCAATGTGGGGGACGCGACTCCCCAAAAAGGGTGCTTCTGGGCATCCCCCTTTTGAAGGGGGAAGCAACTCCCCAAAAAGGGTGCTTCTGGGCATCCCCCTTTTGAAGGGGGATGCGTCCCCCCTTAGATTTGTCTAATGACACCTAATGTAAAAAAAAATGACTATCATATAGTATAGTCAAAAAAAAAAATTAAAAATAAAATTAAAAAAATAAATAAAACAAAAAAAAACAAATGGTAAGTTTAAACAAAAACTATGATTCATTATTCAATGATTCATTTCATTTCTAGCTCTTCAGCCTATGCCTGACCTTTCCGACTTCAACCTTGACCTCTTTGCGTCCTTGATGTTGATTTTATTTTCAGTGCTCATTATCCATTTTTACTTTTCAGTTGATGACCTCAAACTGATTCTTGACTCTTCACTCTTAGCTATTTTTTAGTTTGAAACTTTGAGTTATATAAATTTACTATTTACTATTTAGTGTTCAAAGTTCAAACTTTAGTATCTAGTATCTACTTCTAGACTTCTAGTATGTTTTGCTTTCAATTTCGATTCTAGAATGATGAATGATGAAATTAATTTTTAAATCAATGTACATTGTAGATTGTAGAATGATGAATGATGAATGATACGGAATCATGGATAAATGTATTTGAAGGTTTCATTATTGAATTTATTTATTGAATAATCATTGATTATGGATGAATATTAGAATAATGAGAATGTCATATGAATGATGTATGTATCAAAATGAATGATGAGGATGGATCAATGTATGTCATTATTCAATTCAACTATGAATTTAAATTTTATCATTTGTAGATCAAATTTCAATTTTAAATGTATTGGTATTCATATTAGTATATAGAATATAGTATATTATTATTAGTCTATTTAATATTTAATATTTATGCTTTCATTATTTAACAATGAATATGAACTTGAATTTTATATATATATATATATATATATATATATATATATATATATATATACCCTGACAACTCCCCGCACCCCCGAAATTTCCCTAAAATTCCAGGGTACTCCCACACGTCCCCCCTGTGCGTCCATGCACCTGCATCTCCCCCCACCGGAGTCTTGGTGGAACATTGATTATAAGAGGAAGTCGATGGGCACTTGGAGAAGACACTTGAGAGCTTGTGCAGTTCGATTTCTTGGCAAATGATTTCCCGAGTAGTAGTAGTCAATTGTCGGAGAGAGCCAGAGATCAAAGCAGTGAGTGAGGAACAGGGACAGTGATCCGAAGGAAGTTTTCCAGATCTAGAGAGATAGCAGCAAGAGGGTTGAGTTATCCAAGTGAGGTAGCACAGAGCTTTGTGCAGTAGCTTCATTGAAGGCAGTTCAATTTGCTGAGAGGGGAAGAAGTCTTCAATTCCAAAGGCCGGGAAGGATTCCCAGAGTGTCGGAGAAGAATTTTCCTAGGTAGCAGAAGGCAGAACGACTTCATCAAAGACCATTCAGAGGCTAGACGTCTAGCAGACTACGTAATGCAACGCAGAGGTTGACGCAGAGGGTTAGAGGGCCAAATTTTCTGAAGGCAAGTTGTGTTGGGCATTGCCTGTGGAGGAAGGGAAATCCCCTTCAATAATTTTGCCCATATTTTCTTGCCATGGATTACCAGTTTCAAGTATCCAGATTGTACTCATAATTTCATTGCTACATAATAATAAAAACCCTCAGTGCTGGACCAATTCTCCCAAGTTGGATTTTTCCAGGGACTTTTGTCCAAAAATAATTGTGTTATTTTCATGTGTGTGTGCTAGCAATTCTCAACTTCCAGCATTTTATTTTTCTGTAGTTTTATTTGTGAACGTTGTAGTGTGATTAATTCGGTGTTTTCCGTAACAAATAAATTGTTACATTAATTAAAATCAGGAGAATTAATCCCAGTTGCTACAATAGGATTCCAGTGTAGGAATTTTCACATTGTATCAGAGCTAGGTTGATCAGCTGGAGAGCTCAAAAATGAAGAAAAGGAATTTTGTTGCTCAACAAGGGCAGCAGGCTGAAATTCCCAAGGGCAGCGCAGTCTTTTTTCCAAGAGGCCGAGTTGCTTGAGGATGTTCGATTTTTCTGAGAGGGGTAGAAAAATTCGATCCTTCCATATCGAGTGATTCCAGTGGCAGAGGGAGCAACTCAGTTTTTCGTTGGGCAGATGTCTAGCTGGACACAGAGGGTTTTACAGCAGGTCGCCAAAGCAGAACCTGCATCGGGTGGAAGAGAGAAGAGCACACACAGAGGTAAATCTTTTCCTCAGGGAACTTCTAGTCTCAAGAAGTTTGATTTTTCCTTGCAGATCAGCAGTAGTTATGAGCAGATTCTCTCACTACAGAAGCGAGTGTGAGTAGCATAGCAGTAGCCGAGCAGAAGAAAAGAGGGAGTTTTCGAGAGTACGTTGAGATGGCCACTGCAGGGCTTCATGATAAGGACAGGTTGGATGGAGCTTCCAACTACATCATCTAGAAGGAAAGGATGTCCTTCCTTCTCGATGAATTTGGCTTGAAAGCCTACATTGATAATCTAGTGGTGGTTCCCCAGGATGTAGATCAGATGAAAGAGTATAGAAAGGAGATGGCACGGGCGAAGCGGTTGATCCTAGAAGGAGTCTGGGATCATATAGTCTCGCATATAGCTAGTAAAGATATAGCCAAGCAGATGTGGGATGCTCACGCCACGTTATATCAAGGTAATTCTGAGCAGTTGAAGATGTACTTAGAGGAGAAGCTGGGGCTCACCTGGATGCAAAAAGGGTAAGGCATAGACCCCTACCTCACCAGGATTCAGGAGGTCCGAGATCAGTTGTGAGTTGTTGGGGCAACGCCTCAACCCACAGAGCTAGTGAGATTGGCACTCAACAGTGTCTCAGAGGACTGACGGATCTTTGTCCAAAGCATTTTGGGAAGAGACAAGCTACCAGAGTGGGATAGGATGTGGGCTAACTTGCAACAGGAAGAATTAAGGTGAGCTCTATTAAAGAGCTCCATTAGTGGTAGCGGACAAAAGATGGTGAAGGAGGAGGAGAATGTGGCCCTCGCATATAAGGGTCCCAATCAAGGGTAGAAGGAGCAAAGGAAGAAGAAGAAGGACCTATCAAAGGTCAAATGCTTCAGATGTGGTGAGCTCGATTACTACCGTACCCGGTGTCCTCTCAAGGGAGAAGGACAAGGAGGAGAAGCAGGACCAGCAGGCAGCTTCAGCAGAGATCGACAAGCTTTCCTCCAGATTGGACAAAGACTTCACTATGATTGCCCATATAGCTTCAGTAGTGAGGTGGGGTGACTTGGAGTTGTAGCCCCAGAGAGCTACTGATGGGCGGGATCCTTGAGGAATCTGTTGATTTTTGTAGCATCGAATGTGCTCTAGCCTCGAGATTTTGCAGAGAGGCTAGGACACATGCATTCCACAATACCCAAAAAGTGTTTTGGGAAAGCATTTTGGGAGATTCCACCCGGAAAGGATTTAATTAAAATAATTAATCATTTTAATGTATCCTAAGTCTAAACTTAGGAAATGTGATTAATTAAAATGTATTAATTAGATCGGGTATGAATCTTCTAGGTAAATACACGTATCAACTCCCAGTTAATCTTAGCCTTTGATTATGTTTTAATCTTGGTCATTGATATGTCAGCGAGAGATTATAAGAAGGAGTTTGATGGGCATTTGGAAAACATATCAGGTAAGAGATCAAGAGATCGATTTCTCAAGAGAGCAGTGCAGCAGTCATCGGAGGAAGAACAAAGTGATTTCTTGCGGTGAGGGGCAGGGATAGTTGGCCAGAGGAAGTATTCCTGATCCGGTGAATACATTTCAGAGGAGGCAGAGAGAGGTGCAGAAGAAGCAGCACAGAGCTTCAGAGGGAGTTCGAAGTTTTGCTGAGGAGCAGTTGAGATCCAGTACCAGAAGCCGGGGTGTGAGACCGGGAGGTCAGAGGATCGAGTATCCAGCTAGCAAAATATCAGTCGGGAGGTGTGACGCAGTCCCAGCAGCGGTGACGCAATCCCAGCAGCAGTGACACAGTAACTGCATAGGTGTGACACGAAGACTGCACAGAGACCACACCGAGGGCTCATCTCCAGTCAAATCAGTACCAGATCTTCCCGTATTAGTGTAAGGTTATCTCACTATCTTTTTCGCCAGTTGATTCTCTGTATCAGATTGCCAGTTTGGGCATCCAAAGATTTGTATTCAGAAACTACTGCATAATAATACAAACCCTCAACTGTTGCACCTGTTTTTCCACATTGGGTTTTTCCAAGGACATTGTCCAACAATAACGGTGTATATGTGTGTATTTATTTCTTTATTGCTCAGTACTTGTTTCCGCAATATTTTTATGTTGTGAAGGTTGTAGAAGTATTTATTTCAATGTTTACTGTGTAACATCGTAAATAACTTAACAGAATTAACAAGTAGAAGAAATAACATTAGATTGTTGCAGTAGGGATTCCCATTGCGGAATTTTCGCAGAGTCCACCTCATGGATGAATACCTAGCTACGAGGGCCCAAAGTATTGAGTAGCAGGATGGATCAGTGGCAGTTGATGTAGTCAGATGCCAGAGTGACAGTGCAGAGACTAGTAGCAGTTAGATGTTGGGGAGCGCAGTGCAGAGTTGGCAGCAGTGCAACTGGCACAATGCAGGGTCAGCAGCAACACAAAGTCTTCAATAGACAGAGCAGCAACTAGTAGAAGTCAGAGACTCGGGTGACAAATGCATCATACTAAGCACAGTTGGTTCAGTATTTTTGGATGTTTTTCAGTTGCAGATGTTGCAATAATAGAGTTGCAGTGCAGATGCAGTGTTGGAAGCAGTACAACAGGGTCAGCTACAACACAGATGCAGCATATATCAGAGTTGCGCAGTAGTTGGTGGGCAGCAACAGCTAGACATCAGAAACGTGACAGGAGATGATGCAGAGGCAGGGTGTTGTGGCAGGGTGTGCAACACTAGAACACATTCCTTGCTAAGAGGGAGTGTTAGATTTGTAGCATCGGATGTGTTCTAGCCACGAACTTTGTGGAGAGGCTAGAATACAGGAGATCTCCAAGGCTCGAAAATCGTTTCTGGAAATTCCGCCTAGACATGACTTAATTAGATTATTAACCAATCTTTTAACGTTTCCTAAGTCTAAACTTAGGAAAATTGGTTAATTAATCAATATTAATTAAGTTGAGGTGAGAATCATCTAGAAACTCACATGGATCGATTCCAAGATGATCCTAGCCATCGATTAAGTTTTAATCTTGGTCGTTGGAGCTCCAACAATGGATTATAAGAGGAAGTCGATCGGCACTTGGAGAAGACACTTGAGAGCTTGTGTAGTTCAATTTCTGGGCAAATCGATTTCCTAAGTAGTAGCAGTCTGTTGCCAGAGAGAGCCAGAGATCGAAGCAGTGAGTGAGGGGCAGGGGCAGTGATCCAGAGGAAGTTTTCCATATCCGGAGAGGTAGCAGCAAGAAGGCCAAGTTATCCCAGTGAGGCAGCCCAGAGCTCTGTGCAGTAGCTTCAAAGAGGGCAATTCGATTTGCTGAGACGGGAAGATGTCTTCATTTCTAGAGGTCGGGAAGGAGTCCTAGAGTGTCAGAGAAGACTTTTCCCAATCAGTAGAAGGCAGAACGATTTCATCAATGACCATTCAGAGGCTTGACGTCTAGCAAACTGCGCAGTGCAGTGCAAAAGCTATCGCAGAGGGTCAGAGGGCCGAGTTTTCTGAAGGCAAGTTGTGTCGGGGATTGCCTATGGAGGTAGGGAAATTCCCTTCAATAATTTTGCCCAGATTTTCTTGCTGTGGATTGTCAGTTTCAGGCATCCATATTGTACTCAGAATTTCACTGCTGCATAATAATAAAAACCCTCACTATAGTACCGGTTTTCCCAAGTTGGGTTTTTCAAGGGACTTTTGTCCAAAAATAATTGTGTTATTTTCATGTGTGTGCTAGCATTTTATTTTACCACAGTTTTATTTGTGAAGGTTGCGGAGTGATTAATTCAATGTTTGTCGTAACAACTAAATTGTTAACTTAATTAACAATTAGGAGAAATTATTCCAGTTGCTGCAATAGGATTCCAATTGAGGAATTTTCACAATTAGATCAAGGCGCTAGTCTAGTAGGTGTTGATCAAACACTAGTTTCTATATTTCTCTTTTTCTTGGTACCTAAGGATAGGGTTAGAAACTTAGATTAAATTTGCATTTTCAGCAATTTAATATTTGTGTTATTGCCCTATCAAAGGGACTGCGTTTAATAAACTTTTTTAAAAAATGGAAAAGCCTAGCATTACCTACTTGTTAAAACCCTAAAATATGGTTGACTTCATCATATTTATTGTTCTTTTATACATGTCTCAACCCCAAACTACATCATGTGCCCTTAACCTAGTCTAACTCTTTGACAGCCTTGCTCCTTTCTCAATCCATCTTTGATAGGTTATCTTTTAGAGCTGCTACATGCCATCGTGTGCCTTAAATATGCATACCTTCCAAACCCTAACTTAGCATCCCTCTTCTAAATTACATAAGGCTTCAGGAAGCATACTTGAACTTTGGGCACCTTATATCTTATCCTTTCTAGGCCACACTGGTACTTTTCATTCAATCTTTAGACCTATCATCATCATTACGCCTTTCTTATTGGATATCTTGATTCCTTAGGTGATCTTTATAGGGAAGCCTCTCCTATGGGATTCAATTCACCACTAAATAGCTACAGAGAAGCCACTGAGGTGACAGTGGTGGCTGGTCTCTTATTGCCCTAAGACCTAGATTGCCCAGTGGGGCTTTGCACTAGACCTACTAGATTTTGTAGTAATAGGGCCCTATGCCCTTTCTCCAAGATGGTGCACTATCCAACAAGTTATTAACCTAACACTCCCTCTTCCATTGTGCTCTGTTCTCCAACTGTCCTTATGCAAGGTGCTCCTCCACTAGTTGTGTGCCACATATCATCTTTGCCCAACACTCCTCAACCCAAGGGTCCTCATGTCAATTATCCAACCTCCAAGGTGTATGTCACATGGTCCCATGCTCTTAGGGCTAAGCACCCTCCTTGCTCATCCTCCTAGGTAAGCACCTCTCCTACTCAAGCAACTAATTCTCCCTTTGTGAGCACCAAATGGGTTTGTCATCATACCACATATGATAGAAATTTCCTTATAAGTGTGCTATGCTAGCACTTTCTCCAAGATCAACCATCCACTTGAACATAGTCATCCATGTGTCGATGAAGCATCACAAATGCACTAGGAGACTTAACATTCTCCTAGCTAGGTGAAAACACTTTTGGAGTAATGCCAAAATTTAACAATGGTTTTCCTACATTTTGAACATGCAATGCTCTAGACAGTGTTTGATTAAAAGGGAATGTTGCTGAAGCTCATGTTTGCTTGTCAACTATGACTTCTGTTTAGCCTTTATGCTTTGCCAATAAGGACCAACTTAATCACATGATTTGCTAAATTTTATTGAAAAAATACAAAAGATGGTCATCTTAACGAACTGGTATATGCCATGAGAACTAGTGAATTCGATTGCCTGAATTGTTGTTGCCACTGCTGCCCCTTGCAGGTTTGAAACCCCATCCACTGTAAGTGCTTGAAATCACTGGTAAATGCTCAAAAGAACAGCTTGAAGTCACTGGTAAATGCTCAAAAGAACAGCTTGAAAACACTGGTAAATGCCCAAAATCCACAAGTGCTGTGATCGGCTCAAATGGGATCACCTCAAGGGGGTCAACCACTGCAGTTTGCTGCTGACTTTATTAAAAATAACTACTGTCTTGGTGTCACTAGCCGTGCCCTCTCTGTAACAGTGAATTTCATCATATTTTCTGACTTAATTCTCTTTGCTGAACTTAATGGTGAGCTTTATCACATTTTTTTGCACTGGTGTTTTTTTACTGAATTTCATTGTTGCAGAATTCGAAAATTGAATAAAAACGAGGCCTTAGGGCACCAGCTGGTATAGGACCAGGTTGCTGAAATGTTGAAAATATGCACACCACAATTGATAACCTTGACACAGCACAAAGTGCAAGCAGACTACTGCACCATTCAACTGCAGTGGTTTCTATGATAGCAGTATGGACCTTACCTGAGCTCCAGGAAGGCCTTTCAGAATCAACTCTTCGAAGGGTTGACCTTTCAGTCAAGACCAACCCGATAGTTACACAAAATTCATTGAATTTAAATAGCATGTCCGGTTGGCTTTTCTTACTAATCATCTACTCATACTATATTGGTCTACTGGATAAGATTGCAGCATCACTTGTTATCTCACATTTCTGCTAAGGTATTGCCCAATTCACGGAATCCTTTTTATCAATATTCTCGGACCATATTTGCCCACCAAAACCAGATAAAAACAGCCTTAAGGCGATTGCTCTAACATCAAATGTTTCTGTTAAGAGTTTCCCCAATTCAAATGAAATGAGTTAGCGCCGTAATCTGTGGCCAATGGAACTTTCAGCATTGTCTGAAAGGGTTTCTCAGACAATTTTGTAAAAGCAAAATATTTTTAAGAATCACCCACATTATTAGAGTCTACCAAGTGACAATTCACCATATTTTTCCTTTAAAACAACGGGTTTGCAGGCGAGTTTTGACCTAATTATTTCTTAGAAATACTAATATGCATAGTTCTGCGATAAGGAGTAACAGTAACTTACCTTGTTGGAAATGGGCAGTGGAAAGTAACCGCTCCGATTCAGCTGATAACTGTATGGCCAACCTGCGGATAGTATACTGTGGTGGATTAGGATTTATTTGTGGAGGGCGACAGCTGGGCGATTTCAGTTGCGTTTGCACGCTGAAAAATGGATGGTTGTTGCTGACCAATGCGATGATAACATTAGATTTTGGTGGAACCCCATTGGAAGATTTTTGATAACACCAAAGTGGGCATCTATCTAGGAATTGGAGCTACATGGGGAGTGATAAACACAAGGAATTCGGGAACCATCTTGCAGGCCTAGTTTTTAACCAAATTATCAGGGACATGGTGTCTTTTAATGTTGTTATTAGAAAGAAAGAAGAAGAAAGAAAGTATTTTTAACATCTACGAAGTAAAAAATAGTTTATTGGACAAATTGCTTCTCTATCTTGCTCTTGTATTCAGCCCTTTTCCTGTGAAGTTTTACAATAACTGCTCCTAGCTTCTCGACAAACGCTTCGCTGAATAAATTATTCCAAGAACTGGCTGCCAAAATACCTGCATAATTTTCCCTGTTGTCTTTGAAGGCCTCGCATTCTAAAATGAAATGTTTTTCTGTTCCCACTTTTCCAGAAGAGCAAAAAATACATACTCTTTCCTCCCACATTTCTTTTGGCCTTTTCCAACGCCTCGTTTCACAACAGAGTTGATGAGAGTTAGTCCTTAATTGAGCAATGAGAATTTTAGATCTCCAAGAAATATTGGCCCCTCTGTACGCCTTTTGCTGATGGTTATGAGTGGGGTTAAATTCTTCAATGTAGTACTTCTTCTTTCTCCCTAGCTCTTTCTCCCAAGTATGTTTGTGGAACTTATCCCTAACAAAAGTTTTTATCTCTTCACTATTTGTAGGACACATGCTCAAGCAAATGCCCCATTTACTAAACCATTTGTTATTTTGCCGCATCCAAGTCTTCTTTCTTTTGAACAATCTGTCACTAAACACAACCTTAGGCCATCTACCCTCTTCCATTTGCTCTTTTTTTTTCAAAAACCTTATGACTTGCACCATAGCAATTGCTTCAATAGGATCAGCCCCTGTTTCACTTAACAGGATAGCATAAGGAACTGCACTTTTAATTTTGAATTTGTTTGTAATCAAATGCTTCTGAATTTTCTCAATTTGTTTCCACTGCATCTCAGTTGTGTTGTTGGCCCATAGTTCGCAACCGTAGAGAATCACCGGAATCACTAGAAGCCCAAAAAGTGTTAGAATGGTTTTCCAGTCCCACAGCTCTGCCTCTCTACACCTGCTTTGAAGAGCATAAAATGATTTCCAACCCCCTAAAGTTCTTTTCTTTCTACAACCACCCCAACTTAAATTTCTGTTGAAGTCAATTTCGAGGTATTTGTAGTGTGCAACTTCTTCTAGAATGTTGCCTTCAAAGTAGAACTTAAGCTGGTTATGCTTTCTTTTGTTAGAGAAAACCACTACTTTCGTTTTGCTAATATTGACTTGCATCCCCACCCTTCTACAAAAATGCTCAAGGGAATGTAAATGCTTTTGCAAACCAAGAGTCGATTTAGCAATCAATATCAGGTCATCTACGTATAAAAGAAGCCTTATAACGAACTTGCCCAAATGGATATCATCACCCCCTTGCGAATTGAGTAACTCTTCAAGCTTGTCAATATATAACCCAAAAAGGGTAGGAGACAATGGGCAACCTTGTTTGACCCCGATATCGCTTCTAAAACTTTCAGAAATGCCTGCTGAAGTTCTAATTTTGACTTTCACCTCTTCATACAGCCTATGCACAGCCGCTCTCAAATGCTTGGGAACCCTGAGTTCTTCCATTCTGCCCCAAAGGTTATCCCTAGGAACCGTGTCAAAGGCTTTTCTGAAATCAACAAAGCAACAAAAAACTTCTTCCTTTTTTTCCCAGACATTTTCAATGATGTGCCTTAAAGTTATACAATGATCAACTATGGAATGTTTAGGTCTAAAACCTGCTTGCCCTTTAGCACGTTTATCTCTTTCTTCTGCCCACTTGCTGATTTTATTTTCTAACATGCTTCCAAATAACTTTGCAAACAATGGGTTTATCATTATGGTTCTATAATTGGAGGGATTATTGACGTCACCACTCTTGAAAATAGGTATTGCCATACTAGTTGTCCAATCTGTGGGGAACCCCTATTGTGTGATGTTGTTGAAATTTTTTGTGATGTGAGGTGAAAGAATTTTTAAGCCCCACTTTAGATACTCTGCTTGGAGTTCATCTAAGTCTTTTTCTTTTCTGGCGCCCAACTTCTTGATACCCATCTCTACCTTTTGCACCGTGAAGAGTTTTGTGTCTGTGTTGACCAAGGGAGGAGGGTCAACCTTGGGATCCTACTCATAAAGTTATCTTGCATAGTCGAACCATTTAGAAGCTGTAATGTTGTTTTCTGTTTGCACCTTTTTCGGTTGGAGCTCCTTCCAGAATAATTTGGGGTTATTTTTCCCAAAGAAGATTAGTTCTTCTCTCCTTGAAACCATGAAATCAGCCTTTTTCTTTCTTACTATCTGCTTGTAAGCTTTGAGCTTTATGTTATCCTTGTCTGATTCCTTCCACCTTCTCCTTGCCTTTTTGCATTCCTCGTCAAACCAAGCATTAACCGGAAAGAAATTTTTTTCAGACTTCTTAATTTTTTCTCTTTTGCACTCAGCAAGTGCGCTTTGAATTAAATGTGTTAATCCGTGACTATGAAGGCCATGAAATGAGATTTCCTCCTTCTCGAAGAGCCTCTCTAGCATTATTTTGAAGGTATTACAATTCTCTGGAGTCAAAAGAATTCTGTCCTTTGGGGGATTTTGTGGAACACATTGAGTTTTTTACCCTAATTGCTTCTTTCTGGTCCAAGAGAAACTTAAACAAATTGGCTTGTGATCTGATTTTAAGTCCCAAATTTGATCTTCAATCACCACTTCCTCCATTTTCTCACACAAACTATGGGAGAAAATTACATAATCTACTGCACTTGCTCCATTGTAAGTATTGCAAATGATATGACCAGACTTTTCCCATCTAGTCAAACCATTACAAATGACTAAATCGAAAGCCCCACATAGCGTAACTCCATGGATTAATGGATTATGGGGTGATTCTACCGGTGAACTCCATGGATCAGCAGCATTGGGATTTATTGATATTTGTTTATAAAAATTGTAAATGTAAATATAATAATTATTTATTTTATATTTTATTATTATGGCATTTTTTTAATGTTAATATTATTTTTAATTATATGTGTTGGTGAATAATATCTCAGTCATCTGGTCTGAAGGAGGTGATAGACGAAGAATCTATCACAATTACTTAGTCATCAACAGAACTAGGAACCCTAAGTGGACATGGACTAACTTTAATCAATGGCCAGGAAATAATTCAGATTTAATATTTCATGACACCACTTACAATTTCCTAGGGTACAAAAAGCTATGGTGGGATCTTCTAAACAAAGATGGTAAAAATGAAACCCACTATGCTAAGCTTAAATTTGGTGCTACATGGATCATGCAGGGTAACCAACAGCCATACTGGTTACAAGATTGGTGGAGTGACTATGGGCTTAACAAAACTGCTATAGACCCTATATCTTATTAATCTTATTTCCAGAAGGTGTATTGATAATGGAATTGGTGAATGTTTTCATAAACCCTACCAAAAAATTGGTGATCTTCGTTATATAGAAGATTCAAAAAATTTAATGCAACATATGAGGCAGCATAATCAATGGTTGATAACGACAAAGATCAAGCACCAAATAGTTATGAACAAGCCCATGATTGTCAGGAGAATCTACACCAAAGCTTGGAATGACACAACATATCAAAGGTATAGATTTCCTGGAATAAAAATCTTAGATGATCCAACAGAAACTGGTTCTCGTGGACTACACTAAAAATAAAAGTCTCCACTTTGTACTGTCTCCTAGTTACAGGGAAAATTGTGACCGGTTTTTCTCGAGGACTTTTCTAGTAAAAAATTATCCTTTGTGTAAATATTTGTAATAAGTTTCCTCGTGGGCCTTCTGTACCAAAAAGGCATCCACTTTGTGTCTGGCACCCACATGTCTGTGTCCGGATGATGGAATCTCTGTGCGGATGTCGCTTTTGCGTTACCCGAAAGCAATGATTCCTCCTCCACGTTTTAGATCTTGTCAGATCCGAATAGATGCTTTGTCCCCCCTCACATCTTATAAAAGGAGGGTTAGGCTCATTCATTCGGCATCGATTGTTAGAGTTTTTGTGTGTGTTTTAGAGTCGGAGTCTGCAATCTTCCTGCTCTGCATCTGCAAGCTTTAAGCTTGATCTGCTTGCATCACGAAGTTGTAACTCAAGTCTATAGGTCGATCTGAGAAGCCTGCGCATCAGTGTGCTTAGCATTGGTGAGAACCTAAAGTGGCCAGATCTATAGTTTGTAAAGTCTTATGTGTGTGTTGTATATTTTCTTAGACTGAGTCTGTATCTAGCCAGGAAGCCACCAGAACGCTATCTCATTCATTGAGAAGCTATCACTGGTAAATGCTGATACAGTCAATCTCAGAGAAGAAAAATCTAAGTCCGTGAGATTTGTGTAATCAAAATATTTTGAGATCAATAAAGAGTAAAAAGAATTTTTCCGCATTCTTGAGTACTGAGACTCTGAACTTTATATATTGACTGTTGAGGTAGTATCTGTCTCTCTTATTTTCACTTGAGGTTCACCAGAGGTTCGCGAAAACTCCTAGGGACGCCAAGGCCATTGAAGGCGACGGAAGCCGTGTTTAGGCCGCTAGAGCGTGACGATGCAAAGTAGGTTCGTGTATGGGTTCATGTAAAGGATTGTAAGAGAGAAAGACAGAGAAGAGACTCAACAAGGCCAGTCAGCCTGTTGTTGTTGTTGCAAGCTTCGATCAGTGAAGCCCCTACATAAAATTGGCATGAAAGCCAAAAAGGTCATCTGGTTCGTGAAAGGTTAGTACTCAATATCAAATACTCTTTATTTGAAGAATGGACTCTTTCAAAAAATCTATTTCTTTCCGAGAATTAGATGAAAAAGAAAAAGCTGAAGAAAATCCCCTTCAGGATATGTTTGCTACTGCATCTAGTAGAGTATTAAATTCATCAGAATTAGTATATGAAGAAACTGAGCCATCTGCAAGATGGAAGCTCCCCAGCATATCTTCTTCAAAAGTTTATTCAAATGTATCAGCTTTTCATCTAGTAGCCGCCACTAGAATATCAATAAAAGAGTCTATTAGCTCTATCCAAGAAAATTCAAACTGTGTCCAGTCTATTCCCCTTCTTGACCCAAAGCAGCTTCAGGCAGAAGCAAAGAAAATAAAAACTCAATATTTGCATTTGGGATGCATCAGAGAAGGAATTAGTGCTTTAACGCACCAAGGGCTAGACACTTATGTCCTAGCTACTGTGAGAGATCTAACTCACAATAAATACACTGATTCTATCATTGGAGGAATCGAAGCTCCATTGTCAAACGGTCCAGTTTGGTTTGATTGTTATCCAATCTTTTCAGTCTATGTATTTGATGAAACCATTGACAAAATTCTGTAGACTTCATAGTTTGACATGTTGAAGAAAAGAAATAATATAGCCATCCAGACTAGAGGTTGTTTCAGGCATACTAACACCCTCTATCCGGCTGTCCTCCATACACCCAGTAGAGATTCAAAAACAAGTGTGGTAGTTCTGACTGATTCGAAAAATCAAAAGGTAGAACACCAAGCAATCAAATGGGAAGATTTGAACTTCCCAGAACATTGGATCATCCCAAATCCAAAACCCATCTCTGTAAAATGTATCACTTCTGCTAACATTCGTGAAGATCAATCCTCTTTTGTTCTGTCTTTTCCCAAAAGGTCAACTATTGATAGATGAAGGATTGAAGAAGCCTGCAAAAAGTCTCCTTTGTATAAAGACCCACAAATTGTAGATACTACTTGCTCAAGTTTAGCTTTAAGTTCCTGTAAACATATTTCTTTAGTTGAGTTTGCCCAGATTGCAAATTTTAATTCTGTTGAAGTCTCCTGTCCAGAATGCAAAAATTTGGTTAACCTTAGCAGTCTTGCTTATCTTGTCATTCATGAAAATCATCATCCAAGAATGGGTGAAGCCCCAGCTTCTACCTCTGTTAACTCGTGTCCTAATCCCAAGTGTTCTGACATTCCTTTCCCTCATGAGTCAGACCATGTATTGATGATGCATGAACTACCTTCTCTAGAAAATGAACATCCAAGATTGACTGAAATGTTTAGCAAGATGAGGCCACAAAATATGCCTAAATTTGGTCTCGACTATCTTGAACAATTGAATGATCTAATCCCTCAGTCCAGATTCAAAGATCTTCCAAAAGAATGCAAGAAACCATCTGTCACAGAGATGCATAAGTTTTCCACTCTCACGGATGGATGCAAAAAGCATCAGGTTTCAACCCAGTGGTTGAAAGAAATGTTAAATTGGGATTTATACACTCATCCTGAGTTTGAGTCCTTTGGCCTCACCCATTCATGTGAAGAAAAAATCAGATTGTCAGAAGAATGGAAAGATTATATGGAAAGAAAAAATATATGGATTTATTTTTATTCCTGGAAACAAGAGAGACAATCTGAAAATGTTTTAATGACTGATGCATCTACATCTTCTCCACATTCTTGGTCAGTTTTAGATGGTAGTAGAATTGAGACTGCTACTACTTTCCCTCCTTACAAAGGAATCATCCTAGGAGAAGCTCAGAACACTGCAAAAGCTATTCCTCTAGTATTAAAGGATGATAATGCGCTTGGTATTGATGGCAGGATACAGAAAGCCAGTGAACAGTTAAACTGGACAAATACAGCCATAACAGGTCTTGAAAGAAATGTTGCCAAGACAGTCTTTGTTAAGGAACAGTTTGATAAGTTGCAAGTCTCTGCAAATGATGTAAATAATGCTTTAAACAATGTGCAGTTTGATTCCTCTCTATTGAAATCTTATTCCAGAGAATCTTTAAGTAAGTTAGAAGAAGTAGAATGTAAAGTTGTAAATGAAGCATGTTCTACTAGAAGCCTTATTTCTGATATGTCTAAGAAATTTGATAAGCTGAATCCTTCCAAGACAGACAAGCCAATTCCAGCTTCTTTCCTACACAAAACAAATGTACATATTCAAAATCCGGTCAATCCCATTGATAAGTTTCCCCATTTATTTCCAAAAGAAGTTGGACAGTCTTCCCATAAAACTTCAGATGAAAAAATCACCCTTGCCTCCTTATTCAAAGAATCTAACAAAGAACCAGAAACTCAAGTCCTCCCAGTCTATGAACCCCTGGAAAGTCAGTTCACTAGATATTCTGCTCCTGACCTTAGTGGAATGGGTAAATTTCCAGAACCCCATGGCTTTTATCCTGACTGCCATAGAGACTGGAATGTTGACAACTTTAGCATGGGTCAAATTAGACAAATGATTGATTTAATGATGACTGAGTACAAACTCATGTGTGTCAGAAGGAAAATCTGAAGTTGAGGCATGTAAAACTATTATTCAATGTTTTACTGGGACATTGGCAAGATGGTGGGAAGTAGAGACATCTCCAGCTCTGATTTCGAAAATGGAAACATAAATCTTAAAGGATGAAGTAGGAGATGTAATTTTTAATTCTGATGGCACACCCACAAAGAATATGATTGGAGCTGTAACCTCCATGATCACTGAGCATTGGTGTGGCACTGAGTCTGTAATTATAGACCAAAATGAAATCATTTTGATGAATTTGAAGTGTATGAAGATGAGCCAATATGAAGATTTCCATCGAGATTGGATGCAGAGGATCTTCCTTGTAAAGGATCCTAAGAATCTCTTATGGAAACAGGTATATCTTGCAGCCTTGCCTTCCAAATTGGTAGATTTCATTAAGCTGCAAGAATTCTTCCAATTGCCTTTTGAAACTTACACTTGGGGAGAGATTTATTCAATTATTACCAAAGCATTAGTTTGTTGAACCTTTAGTTAAACTGAGAGGGGGGGGGGGTGTGAATCAGTTTAACACCTTCCTAATCTTTTAAAAACTTTTCATTAAACTTATTTACACCTTCATTTCATATCCAATTTAATGTGTGAGTTATCTTAGAATGTAAGCAGCAGGTATTAGTATAATATAACAGTAGACTTAATATGAGAGCAGCAGGTATTAAGCATATGATACATATCAGATCAATTCATAAATATCATACACAGAGACACCAGACATAAGTGGAAACCCATAAAGGGAGAAAACCACATCTTATTATTGTTGTGATGCAAAGGCAAGCTCCAACTCCCTCTCACCACTGTTTTTCTGCAGGCACCAACCTACAGGAGGCTCCAACCTCAATTTTGCAGGCTACAACTTGCAAGGAAGCACTAACTTCCTTCAATTTTCTGCAGGCACCAACCTATAGGAGGCTTCAACCTTAGTCAGCTACAACTGACAGCTATCAAGCTGCAACTTGATAGGGAAGCTCCAACTTCCTCAATTTATCAAACAGAATGTTTGATGATTTACCTCAGATATCAGCGCTGTTCTGTAGCTTCTCTTTCTGCTCTTCTTTTAGTCTTCTCTGCCTTACACTTCTATACTCTGCCTTCTCTAGATTTACTCTCTCTACCTCTTCTTGCATATCTAGATGATATTATTTATAAGAATTTTCTTGTGACTGTTAGCATTCCTCAAAGAATTTGGAATGGACAGCCATACCTCTTCGTTTTCTTCCTTTTCATTTCTTTTCCAACTCACTAAAAAAAATGTAACTGTAGGTGCTTATTTTAATATTACAATAGGATCTTTGTTTTTCCTCCGGAGACTTGCCAATGCATCACAACAATATAAATCAATTAAAAAATATTTACATTTAATTACAGTGAGAGCTCCAGCTCACTCATACAGCCTTTTGGATCGCTGCGCATTTGTCTTTTCTTTGACTGTGCTTTATCTCTTTTCTGCTCTGTTTTCTTTTCTGTCCTCTGCTGAGGTGTAACTGCTGCCTTTTAAATCGGGGCATATTCCAACGCTTTTCATACAATAAGTGTCTTGTTGATGTGGAAGTTCCGCAAGCGGAATGGGCATATATCACAATCGTTGTATATTAGTAATCGCCCTCCCGTTAAGGGGCCCACTCGCCGATCTTTCCGATGCGATGTATCACTCCTCAACTTCTTCCAATTGCGATTGCTGCAATTTCCATTTGAAAGTATTGATGTCTTAATGCTCTGATTCTGATTATTCATTGTTATGACGAAACTTCAAACATATATCATTCGTGGCTTATAAACCCATCGGGTCTGGTCTTTCAATCTCAATTGCAAATCTTTGTTAACATGTTCCGGAACTCAAACCTATCAAGTCACAGCTTATAAGTCCATTGGGTCCGAATCTCAATCGCAATCGCAACTTTCTGTTGTGATGTTCCGATGCTCCACTTTAACTCTGATGCGATTGACCACTTTTCACTGCATTTTGCCGATGTGATTGGAACATGGAACTGAAAAATTTGTTAATCATAATTTATAAGCCCATCGGGTCTGGGCTTCAATCGCAATCGCAAGTTTTTGGTTGGATGTTCCGATTGGCCCATACTGCGATACTCCGATGCGATTAGGCCGGAATTCAAATATGTATTAACCACCGTTTATACACCCATCGGGTTCGAGCTTCAATCGCAATCGCAAGTATTTGGTTGGATGTTCCGATTGGCCTATACTGTGATGCTCCGATGCGATTAGGCCGGAATTCAAATATGTATTAACCACCATTTATACACCCATTGGATCCGGGCTTCAATCGCAATCGCAAGTATTTGGTTGGATGTTCCGATTGACATATACTGCGATGCTCCGATGTGATTAGGGAGGGGTCCCACCGTATAAAGCTTGGTTCTTATAATAAAGCGCTCCACTTATATAACTAATATATATGTATACTTTGCCAATGGGTTATGCGATTCCTGGAATACGTTTTGTGTATATATATATATACTTTGCCGCTGGAGTTAAGCGATTCCTAGAATAATATTTGTGTTATATTAATTGTATAACGTCGGTTGGAGTGTGCGATTCCCAGAATATGGTTATGTATTATATGCATTACATTGTCGCTGGAGTTAAGCGATTCCCGGAATAAGGTTTATGTATTATATGTAACGCCCATCGGGTAAAGATTCTCGGAATTATACATATGAATGTATCCGCCGGCTTGGGCGATTCTCGGAATTTTATAACAGCTCTGCCTCTGTTGCGCTAACGCCTCTTCGCTGCTTTTGCCTCCATTGCTCGATCGTTTCACTCTGCCTCTGTATTTGACTGTTACGCTTTAGCAGTGTTCTTCCGCCTGTCTCCTTTGCCTGTTTCTGCTTCAGCGCTGCTCGACCTCTGCCTCTGCCTTCTGCTGCTCGACCTCTACCTCTGCCTTCACTGTACATATTCCCTGCTGCTATTCTTTGCTTTCTTTGCCATCAATGACAATATTTCTAACAGTCTCCCCCTTTGGCATTGATGGCAATACACTTCCTCTATTTGCCTGTTAGAATCCTTTCTTCTGTTGCTTGTCTAACAGTCTCCCCCTTTGGCATTGATTGCAATACACTTCCTCTGTTTGCCTGTTAGAATCCTTTCTTCTGTTGCTTGCTCTTCCTCCCCCTTTGACATCAATGGCAAAGGACGGTGCCTCATTTCTTCGTATAGGCTCTATTGTTGCATTTCCTTTCTTTGATTTGTGTTTAGACCACCATTTTCTGACTTTGTACCCTGCTGCTCTAGACTGTTGTACAGGACTTGTTGAGAGAACACTTTGAGGATTATCGAATTTGAATATACATTGTGAATTGATACAGTTCAAACGCAGAGACTTCTTTCACTTGTATGGAGCTAAAAGTGTGAATAATGATACTTCATAGAATACATTGTATCAGCTTTATCTAGTCAGAGATGTATGATTGGATTCAACAACTAAAATGTTGAGAGACTTCAAATGATAATCACGATTCGGATTCTTAATATAATGTTTCAGAACATGATACTGATCCTTTTGTTTTAATTCTTTGATCCTGAGGACCTGATTCATGCTTTCCTTGCTGGCTTTTCTCCCCCTGAAATGATATTTTCGTTTCTGTTCTCCCCCTGAAATTGTGCTTTCTCTTTATATCAGAGAGTAGCATCTACAGATACTACCCCTAACCTGTCTCCTAAATATTCAAATGGCTCTTTAGCAAGTGGTTTGGTAAAAATATCTGCTGTCTGTTCTTTTGTTGGTACATACTCCAGTTTGACTATATTTTGAGCTACTTGTTCTCGGAGAAAATTATACTTGATTGGAATATGTTTGGTTTTTGAGTGAAGCATAGGATTTTTAGATATACTTATAGCAATTGTATTATCACATTTGATTGAAATAGGTTCATCAATGCTTACCTTCATGTATTGAAGAGTTTGTTTCATCCACATGACTTGTGTACAACATGCTTCTGCTGCTATATATTCTGCTTCAGCTGTAGACAGAGAGATGGATGTTTTATTTCTTGCTTAACCATGCCACCAGACTTTCTCCTAGATAGAATTCACCTCCACTTGTACTCTTCCTGTCATCCACACAGCTGGCCCAATCTGCATCTGTGTATGCTGATAAAGTGAAGTTTTTGATTTTAGGATACGAAGTCCATCTTGTGTTGTTCCTTGTAGATACTTTGAATATTCTTTTGACTGCCAGAAGATGGTTTTGTTTAGGTGTTGCTTGATATCTAGCCACTAGTCCTACTGCTAGCATGACGTCTGGTCTTGATGCAGTCAGATACAATAGACTTCCAATCATGGATCTGTAGAGTTTTTGATCTATATCAGCAGACCCATCATCAGCACACAGCTTGCAACTTGTGGTGATAGGAGTTGACACAGGTTTGCAATCCTCCATTTTGAATTTTTTCAGCATTTCTTTTAGGTATTTTTCTTGAGAGATGAAGGTGCCTGTGTTCTTTTGTTGAATTTGCAGTCCCAAGTAGAAACTGAGCTCTCCAATCATAGACATTTCAAACTTTGTTTTCATCTCATCAGCAAACCCTTTTGCTAGTTCATCTTTGTTGCTTCCAAACATAATGTCATCAACATATACAACAACAATTAGGAGTTCATTTTCATGCGCTTTTATGTATAGATTGTTGTCTACTCCACCTATCTTAAAACCCTGTTTTTGCAAATATTTGTCCAGTCTTGAGTACCAAGCACGAGGAGCCTGTTTCAGTCCATATAGGGCCTTCTTCAGTCTGCACACATAGTCTTCTTTGTCTGTCAATGAGAAGCCTTTTGGTTGTTCCATGTACACTTCTTCTTCTAGATCTCCATTAAGAAAAGCAGACTTTACATCCATTTGATATACCTTGAAGTCTTGGTAGCATGCAAATGCCAGGAACATTCTGATAGCCTCCATTCTGGCTACAGGTGCAAATGTTTCATCATAGTCAAGTCCTTCAATTTGTGAGTATCCTTTGCAGACCAGCCTAGCTTTATTCCTGATTACTTGTCCTTGCTCATTCATTTTGTTTTTGAATACCCATTTTGAACCAATGATATTTTTCTCAATAGGTCTAGGAACTAGTTCCCAGGTATTGTTCTTCTCAATTTAGTCCAATTCTTCATTCATTGCTTTTATCCAATACTTTTCCTTGCTGGCTTCTTCAAATTTCTTTGGCTCTATTTGTGATAACATGGCTATGTATACTTCTTCTGTTTGTTCTGTTAGCTGCCTTCTTGTCTGGACTCCTGCTTTCTTGTCTCCTATGATCTGATCTTCAGGATGATTCTTCTGAGTGTATCTTGAGGGGTTTTTTGAGCTCAGCTCTGCATCTTCTATTGTCTTGCTAGTTTCTTCATCATTCTAGTCTTCTTCTTCATGATTAACTGATGGAATGCAACAATCTGTATTTCTTGTATTGTTTGGAAATTCTTCATCAAATCTCACATCAATACTTTCAACTATTTTCTGAAGAGTCTTGTTGTAGCATCTGTATCCTTTACTTTTGGAAGCATATCCTAGAAAAATCCCTTCATCTGCTCTTGCATCAAATTTCCCAAGGTTTTCATCATTATTCTTTATGTAACATTTGCTTCCAAAGATTCTGAAATGTTTGATTGAAGCAGGCTTTCCATGCCACAGTTCATAGGGAGTCTTGCCATTGCTTGGCCTTAAGTGAGCTTTATTAAGGATATGTACTGCTGTGTGCACTGCTTCTGCCCAGAAGGTTTGAGCAATATTATTCTCTTGCATCATGGCTCTGGAAATTTGTTGAACAGATCTGTTTTGTCTTTCTGCTACTCCATTCTGCTGAGGTGTTCCTGCAATAGTGAATTGTTGTTTTATGCCATGTTCATTGCATAGGTCAGCAAAGTCATAATCTGTGAATTCTCCTCCTATGTCTGATCTGATACATTTTAGCTTGCACCCAGTTTGATTTTCTGCTAATGCTTTAAATATCTTAAACTTTTCCAGTGCTTCTAATTTGTTCTTGAGAAAAGCAACCCATGTCATTCTGGAGAAATCATCTATTATCAGCATGAAGTAGGATTCTCCACTTGGTGTCTTAGTTCTAGCAGGTCCACATAGGTCCATGTGCACAAGCTGGAGTGGTCTTCTTGTTGATAGCTCATCTTTAGATCTAAAGGATGTGCGAGTCTATTTCCCCAATTGACAAGATTTGCATATGGTATTTGAAGGCCTTTTTATTTCTGGCATATGTCTGACAGCTTTCTTCTTGCTCGGTCTGATGATATGGTCGAAGCTGAGATGTCCCAATCTCCTATGCCATAACCATGACTCCTCAAGTTTGCTAAGATGGCAGGCTTCATCCTTCTCTTTCACTATGTACACATTACTCTCTGTTCGAACACCTTTGAGCAGAGTCTTTCCTATTGTGCTTAATCTGACTTCACAATCTTGAGCTCTAAAAAGAACTTCACAACCTTTGTCACACATTTGACTGACACTCGGTAAATTTGCTTTCAGCCCATCTACAAATAGTACATCTTGGGCCTTTCCTCTGCCATTTTCTATGCTGACTGAGCCTTTTCCCTTGATCTGACCTGATTTATCATTGCCAAAAGTAACATTGCCAGATTTATTTTCATCAAGAGTTATAAACTTGCTTTTGTCTCCAGTCATATGTTTTGAGCAGCCACTGTCCAGGTACCACTGGCTTTTCAGGTCTTGAGAAGTTAGGGCCAGGTCACATTTATTCTCCTTCTTTATCCACTGGAAGCACCCTTTTGTTTGGTATCTTTTGTGGGATGATGGACTACATTTTCTTAGAGGACATTTGGAAGGAATATGTCCAGCTTGATTGCATATAAAGCATTTGATCATAGTTTTTGCAGTATTGTGAGTATGAACAGAATTTCTTTGATTCATGAACCTTCTTGAGGTGTTGAACATCAATCTTTGTCCAAACTTTCTACATTCAATTAATTTTATGACCAAATTCCTTATAATAGAAACAGTAACCATAGAAACTATTTGCATACTTGATGTAAGGTTGTCTTTTCCATTTGTTTGCTTGAGGAAGTCTTTTCAATGTTTGCATCTTTTTCTGGTTTGAATTACTCCTCCTTGTATGGCAATATGCAGCAATGTGTCCCAGCTTGTGGCAGACATAACAGGTGGCATTCTTCATAGGAGGGAAGAATCTCCTTTGGTGACTTCCGAATTTGACATATTCAGAGGCATATGATTCTTTTTCTGTTGTCTTAATATTTATTACATTCTTTGTTACAAGAGGTTTCTTCTGATCTCTGTCTTTCTCCTTACAAGTTTCTTCTTTTGTAGGAATTGCTTGAGCCGCTTCATCATTCTTCTTGGCTTTTACAAAAATAATCTCTCTGTCAACCTTTTCTTTGCCTTTACTTGATTCTCCTTCATAGCCTATTCCAGTTTTTATCATGGGAGATCTTTGAGCACCCAGAATTTCATTCAACTTACTAGAGCTTGTTGTTTGAGAGGAATTTATGAACACTTTCCTTTGAGCATTTTCTAATTTCTTCCTGAGACATACTACTTCTTCTTCCAGCTTCTCTTGTTCTCGAGTTTTATCCTTGATTTGCTAAAGTAACATATCTTCTATCTTCTTAGTTTCTTCAAGCTTTACTTTCAGCTGCATGAGGACTTCTGAATTTTGTTCTTCTTTCACACATTTGAGGAGAATCTCTTTTTGTTTTCTACATTTTAGTTTGAGTCTGTCAATCTCCTCCAGAGCACTTCTTAGCTCCCCCTCAAGGTCAACTTCCCCTTCTTCTTCTTCATCTTCTAGTAAGAGTCCTTCAAGATCTTCTATGGCCATCAGTAAAAATTCAGAGGTTCCCTCTTCTCCGGAGGATTCATCTGAGTCATCAGATGTACTGCTGTCTTGTTGAGCATAGAAGGATTTTCCGCTGAATTTCTTTCCTTTCTGTCAGTTCTTTGATGTGTTTTTCTCTGATTCTTGAGCTTGATTCCTTTCTTTCTTGTGAGGACACTTAGCAGCATAATGTCCAACTCTTCCACAGTTAAAGCATTTGAAGGGAAGTTTACCTTTGTATCTACCTGAGCCTCTATCCAGTTTCTTGACAAATTTAGCTTCTTCTTCATCAGAGCAAGAGCATATGTCTTCTTTTTCTTCTTTCTTCTTTTCTGTTTTAAAAGTTGCTTCCCTCGTACTTGGCTTCTTCTGTGGGAGCCTCATCTCATATGCTGTTAGATTTCCAAGTAGCTGGTTCATGGTCAAGGTCTCCCAATCAACTGTCTCTTCTATTGCAGACACCTTGGGATTAAATCTGGATGGGAGTGATCTTAGAATCTTTTGTACAACTATACTCTCTGGCATGGTTTCTCCAAGAGCTTTCATATTGTTAACAACTTCTGCAACTTTTAAGAAGAAGCTGCCAATATCTTCATCATCATTCATTTTTAAATTTTCAAACTGGGCTCTATATATTTGAAGTTTGGCAGTCTTTACCTTTTTATTTCCCTCATGGATATTCTCTAGAGTGTCCAACATATCTTTGGCAGTCTTACTGTGCATTATTTTGATAAAATCGGCTTCACATAGTCCATTTAAGATTGCATTCATTACTTTGGCATTAGCTACAAAGCTTTGTTTAGCTTCTTTCTTTGAATCAGTTGACTTTGTGACATATCCAACTTCCACAACATCCCAAACTTCTAATCCTAAAGACATTATATATGCTTTCATTCTGATTTTCCAAAAGGCATAATTTGCACCTGTAAAGAAAGGGGCTTTATTTGTTGAGCTTCCTTCTTGACTAGCCATCTTGAGAGCCTAGGATCTCCTTTCAGCTATTAGACTGATATAAAAGGAACCAGCTCTGATACTAATTGTTGAACCTTTAGTTAAACTGAGAGGGGGGGGGGGGGGGGGTGAAACAGTTTAACACCTTCCTAATCTTTTAAAAACTTTTCATTAAACTTATTTACACCTTCATTTCATATCCAATTTAATGTGTGAGTTATCTTAGAATGTAAGTAGCAGGTATTAGTATAATATAACAGTAGACTTAATATGAGAGCAACAGGTATTAAGCAGATGATACATATCAGATCAATACATAAATATCATACACAGAGACACCAGACATAAGTGGAAACCCATAAAGGGAGAAAAACACATCTTATTATTGTTGTAATGCAAAGGCAAGCTCCAACTCCCTCTCACCACTGTTTTTCTGTAGGCACCAACCTACAGGAGGCTCCAACCTCAATTTTGCAGGCTACAACTTGCAAGGAAGCACCAACTTCCTTCAATTTTCTGCAGGCACCAACCTACAGGAGGCTTCAACCTTAGTCAGCTACAATTGACAGCTATCAAGCTGCAACCTGATAGGGAAGCTCCAACTTCCTCAATTTATCAAACAGAATGTTTGTTGATTTACCTCAGATATCAGCTCTGTTCTGTAGCTTCTCTTTCTGCTCTTCTTTTAGTCTTCTCTGCCTTACACTTCTATACTCTACCTTCTCTATATTTACTCTCTCTACCTCTTCTTGCATATCTAGATGATATTATTTATAAGAATTTTCTTGTGACTGTTAGCATTCCTCAAAGAATTTGGAATGGACAACCATACCTCTTCGCTTTCTTCCTTTTCATTTCTTTTCTAGCTCACTAAAAAAAATGTAACTATAGGTGCTTATTTTAATATTACAATGGGATCTTTGTTTTTCCTCCGGAGACTTGCCAGCGCATCACAAAAATATAAATCAATTAAAAAATATTTACATTTAATTACAATGAGAGCTCCAGCTCACTCATACAACCTTTTGGATTGCTGAGCATTTGTCTTTTCTTTGACTGTGCTTTATCTCTTTTCTGCTATGTTTGCTTTTCTGTCCTCTGCTGAGGTGTAACTGCTGCCTTTTAAATCTAGGCATATTCCAATGCCTTTCATACAATAAGTGTCTTGTTGATGTGGAAGTTCCGCAAGCAGAATGGACATATATCACAATCGTTGTATATTAGTAATCGCCCTCCCGTTAAGGGGCCCACTCGCCGATCTTTCCGATGCGATGTATCACTCCTCAACTTCTTCCGATTGCGATTGCTGCAATTTCCATTTGAAAGTATCGATGTCTTAATGCTCCGATTCTGATTATTCACTGTTATGACGAAACTTCAAACATATATCAGTCGTGGCTTATAAACCCATCGGGTCTGGTCTTTCAATTGCAATCGCAAATCTTTGTTAACATGTTCCGGAACTCAAACCTATCAAGTCACAGTTTATAAGTCCATTGGGTCCGAATCTCAATCGCAATCGCAACTTTCTGTTGTGATGTTCCGATGCTCCACTTTAACTCCGATGCGATTGACCACTTTTCACTGCATTTGCCGATGCGATTGGAACATGGAACTGAAAAATTTGTTAATCATAATTTATAAGCCCATCGGGTCTAGGCTTCAATCGCAATCACAAGTTTTTGGTTGGATGTTCCGATTGGCCCATACTGCGATGCTCCGATGCGATTAGGCAGGAATTCAAATATGTATTAACCACCGTTTATACACCCATCGGGTCCGGGCTTCAATCGCAATCGCAAGTATTTGGTTGGATGTTCCGATTGGCCTACACTGCGATGCTCCGATGCGATTAGGCCAGAATTCAAATATGTATTAACCACCATTTATACACCCATCAGATCCGGGCTTCAATCGCAATCGCAAGTATTTGGTTGGATGTTCCGATTGACATATACTGCGATGCTCCGATGTGATTAGGGAGGGGTCCCACCGTATAAAGCTCGGTTCTTAAAATAAAGCGCTCCACTTATATAACTGATATATATGTATACTTTGCCAATGGGTTATGCGATTCCCAGAATACGTTTTTTGTATATATATATATATACTTTGCCGCTGGAGTTAAGCGATTCCCAAAATAATATTTGTGTTATATTAATTGTATAACACCGGTTGGAGTGTGCAATTCCCAGAATATGGTTCTGTATTATATGCATTACATTGCCGTTGGAGTTAAGCGATTCCCGGAATAAGGTTTATGTATTATATGTAACGCCCATCGGGTAAAGATTCTCGGAATTATACATATGAATGTATCCGCCAGCTTGGGCGATTCTCGGAATTTTATAACAGCTCTGCCTCTACTGCGCTAACGCCTCTTCGCTGCTTCTGCCTCCACTGCTCGACCGTTTCACTTTGCCTCTGTATTTGACTGTTACGCTTTAGCAGTGTTCCTCCGCCTGTCTCCTTTGCCTATTTCTGCTTCAGCGCTACTCGATCTCTGCCTCTGCCTTCTGCTGCTTGACCTCTGCCTCTGCCTTCACTGTACATATTCCCTGTTGCTGTTCTTTGCTTTCTTTGCCATCAATGACAATATTTCTAACATAGTTAGTCTGTGTACTAGCTCTAAGATGAATAAATCTTTAGAGAAGCTTTCAAGATTGCCAGACAACAAATCTATTTGCAGTAAGTATGGCATTACTATTGATGATCCCCTTGTAAAAGGAAGAAAATAAAAAAGAAAGGCTAAAAGGCTCAGAAGCAAGAAAAATTCATCCGCAGAAATAACAGGAGAAGAATCTCGTCCAGGCCATCACAGAGAAAGGGATATTATAAATATGTCCCTATGACACATTACTATAAACCATCAGATATTCATCTGAAAAGTCACAAGAATGAAAAGTTAAATCAAATCACATGCTGGTTGTGTGGTAAGCCTGGCCACACTGCAAACATATGTCCCGATGGAGATGAATCAAAGAAAAATAGAGGCAGGAAATCTCAGCCTCTTAATAAAGGTAAGACAGTGGTAAAATTTGAAGATAAATGCAGCAAGTGTGGATCTCCACACCATAAGGCAGAAAACTGTCCGCGCCTAGTAATTCAACAACAACAGATTGATGATTATTCTTCCGATACATGCAGTGAATCTTCCTCTTCTAGCTCTTATGTTGAAGAACTACAAGCTCATCTACAATGTTTTTGTTCAGATTCTGAAAATTGTCAATGTGGTTGTTCTTCTGATGATGAATCTGACTCTTCATCTGATATTTCTATAGCAGAAAGTAAAAGGTATCACATGAATGTATGTATTAAATGTTGTTAATTTAAAAGTTGGGTTGGGGTGTAAGTTTTTAAGTTGATGTGATAGTTTTTTTCTTCGCTCTAATGCTAACATTGCAAGTAGTTTTAGTGTTATGTTATGGAATTTTTAGTTGTTTGAAGTTGTTATTTATGTAATGTGCATAATAATTATAAGTCTTACAATTACAAATACATGTGCCATGATTAAGATTTCTATTTGGTGATGTCACCATCAATAGCTCAACTATCACTTTCAAAAATTCAGTGTGAGTGTGATGACCTATGTTAGGTTATGTATTGAAGTGGTTTTTGCAAATGGCTTGCATGAAGAAACATGCATTGAGTTGGTTGACTAGGTCTAGAAGTGAAAGTTTGACTATAAGCAAGTTTCTTTTAGATGCCATATGTGTTTATCCTATGGACACTTCATAGCCTTTTGTCTAAATCTTTCTATCAACGCTACTAAAATACATTCAAAAACCATTTGGGAGGAGAGTAAAAAAAGGAATAATCATAAACTCATTTAGTTGCATTGATCTAAGAAATATCCCCCAATTGGTGGAGGTTGTGGGCATCACCAAATATTAGGGCCCTACAATTGAAAATGAAAATTAAAAACCTACTGCAAGGACATAAGTTATCATTGGATTCTCAATTAAAGATTTGTTGGTCTTCTAGCCTAGTATACCTCTTGGAGGAGGTCAACTAAGGGAGGTGATGGGTCAAATGGAGAAGAGGAGGGAATCAATGCCTTTTTAAAATCTAAATTGTGAAGGGAAACTACATATATTAAAGAAAAAACACTCAATGTTAAAGGACCCATCATATTTGGATTTCACAATTAAGGAGTGACTTGAAGTTTAAAGTAAATAAAGGAAAAGTAAGGAAGGTGTCAAGCTTATTTCAAACTACATGAATCATTGATTAAGGAAAATTGTTGTCTGAACATTTAACATATTTCTTAAAATATTAAGATCAATCCCAATGACTTCTTCCAATACAACAAACCATTTTTCAAAATCAAAGGATGCAATAACAATAATTCAAGTTAGACATTATCTAGATTGAACCTTATTCTCATGACTTTAATAGTCAAATGATTATGGTTTATGCTTGAGAGAGCTAATTGGTATTCAATGACAAGATCAAGCACCACATGCATCTATGTAATCCTTATAAAGAACAATGGTGTTGGAGATGATGAAAAAAGAGGTAGTGGGGCATTAAAAAATAGTCATAAGAAGTTTTTTTCTTTCTAAGGAAAACCTTGCAAGGAAACCCGAGAGATGCTTCCCCACCTTTGCAGACAACATACCTAGTAAACTCATTAACATAGATTACTTCACCTAACCCAGGGGAATTTAAACAAGGCAATATTGGCATGCACTAGTGAAATGTCTAACAACGTTGGCAACAACCACTATAGCTAACCCCTTGGGTTGATAGCCACGTGACCAAATTAGTATAAAAAGAGAGATAGAAGTAGAACTGCACCTTTAGAAAGAGAAAAGAATGAATGAAAAGCCTCTTTGAGGGGAAAACATCCTTTTACAGTAGAACAAAAGTACACAAATGAGATGATTCTAAGACTAGGTCTCCTTGGGACATGTTTATAGGCAACGATGGGTACAATAAAAGGGTAGAACCATAATGAAATTTTCTCGCTAACCCACTAATATAAAAATAGAATGTAATCACCCAATATTGAGGGCTTTATCTAGGGCTTAACATACCTTTCCCCTTCAAACAAGTGTTTCCCTCAACACTTGATAGTTGTGGATGCTTTTGCAAGAAGAACTCATCTTCCTATGTTTCATCTTCTAGTGGTAGGTTCTTCCACTTTATGAGGTACTCAATAATTACTCTATTTCACAATTGCTTAACCTTGGTTTGAAGGATTATTTTTAGTGCTAGTATTATTTTCCTTTCTTCATTAATCTCTAGTAAAATAGTTTGACCTAGGATCTGTTGGAATCATGATTGTCATTAGACCAAAACATGCAGGCGTTAGTCTCTACTACAATCCATGTTAGGATCCATGAGAGGTGGTTAGTCCATGTCACGAAACACACAGGGAGCGTTGAACCCAATTTCCAACAATCTCCCCCCCAACGCGAGCCGAGTGAGTTTTGAATTCGAGACTTGTCGCTTTGATACTACTTGTTGGAAATGTCGTGAAACACACAGGGAGTGTTGAACCTAATGTCCAATATGATCTTGTTGTCGATTACATTTTTTAAGCAAGGAACATGGAAAACTAGATGTACATGTGAAGATGGAGGTAACTCCAATTTGTATGATATACTTCAAATCCTTTGTCACACTATTGTAACTAGGTTCATACACGAAATTCCTCCGTTTAAATTTTACTAAGGATTGCATTAAACCAAAAATGAATATATATAGAGTTTTTCATGTGATTTTTTCATAATTTTAATTAGTATAAAACAAAGTGAGTTTTAAATCATTTCATTAATCAACTACTAATCCACTCTTGGTTGCATAGGCAATTACTGTGAAAAAAGTAGCTATCGGAACTAATCGGCGAGCCTTATATCCCAGTCTATCGGCCCATAAATGCACCGAGCGACGAAATGGCCACCATTAGATTAAAGCAATATATGATCCTACGGTGACCATTTCGTCTCTCAGTGCATTTATGGGCTGATAAACTGGGATATAAGGCTCGCCGGAACTAACTTGATACGATCTAACATACAACATTATTTGATATAACGGTCATGGATTATATCGAGATTGAAAATGTGCACTGGTTTAATGTAACACCACAACTCGATGGGATCTAATGATTACCATTCATCAAATCTGACAGTCGTGATTCATATCGAGTAGAAACTTGTGTGCATGTTAGCGCCCTTATTATTACTCGATATGACCTGACATCTCGAAATTGATGAGATCAATGGTCATAATTTGCATTGTGCGCAAAAATAATCGAAGATCAGGCCATTAAAGTTACTCAATGCATCCAATGGTCAACATCGTTTTCATCAAATTTTTGATATTTAAATGGTTTTCATTCACATTAATTTCGCACCAAACCTAGTAACATCGAGTAAATGTGGTGTGTTGTCAATAGAATGTCAACACATATGCCTTAGAGTCCAATTCAATTTGAATAGTTAATCAAATAGTTGAGAAAGTCATATATTAAATATTGGCTTGCACAAAGCTACATTATCGCCCATACATTTTGACCCTGACATAATTCTTCTCTTACCCAACAATTATGACTCATCAACCTAAAATATTGTTAATCCTATAGATGGATGTTCCTTCTTAGAGGTGTCAAATGAATTTAAAATAAGAATGTTGAGATTAGTTATGAGACGAAGGAATATTAGTGACAAATAATCGAATAAGGAATTTATAATTAAGGTAAAAGAAGAGAAATTGAGCTTTCCATAGAGTTTAGTCGAAAACCCTAGTCAAATGTTGAAAATTGAATTACCAATGGCTAGCAAGTTACTAAAACCACGGTTTCATGTTATAGTTTCTTTGCTGGCTATCATTTTAGGATATGTTGATGATTTGGTCATGGTTGAAGCTATCTTTATCTGTTTAGAGGAAATCATGACAAATCCCAGGGAAATTAGAATTAACTTTCCAAATTATCTAGCTCAAAGCATGCACTTGCACCTTAGTATTGTTAAAGCTTTTGATTTGTTTAGACATGTTATATACCTCATACATCTAGTCGTGTTTTTTTACCAAGAATATTTTATAAAGTTTGTTTTCAAGGATTAAAGATATGCAACAAAGAGAGAAAGAAATTGACGAGTGGACTCAAGTGTTATACCCAAGAAAAGTAAAAGGAGGTTATCTCCTATATGCAAATTTCTTCCTGTTTCACCTCGAATAAAAATTGCTTAAAAGAACCCCTAATAGAATGCCAAATGATTTTAGACATATTTTTACAGTTAATGAAGGAAATCAGTATAGGGGACTGGTATCTTTTTGAGGATTATATTGTCATAAGAATTTATGGTTTCAAAGGTCAACCTTACTGTCTACCAAAATTTATTACTCCACAGCTTTTTGCTTCAGAAATAGCGAGAAAAAGGTTATTTGTTGATAAGGTTAATTTTCTTTCTAAAAATAAAAAGACAATGATTGTTGAGATTTTATCTCTAATGATTAGAAATAGATCTACTTGGAAATTAATGAAAAATATTTAATTTCATATGGTCTAGAAAGAGTTTCTTCTTGGAAATATGATCTATTTCATATTATTTATGAATTGAGGTAAAAGGTAGGTTTATCTTCTTATGTCCATATATCCAATCTTGAAGTTGAAAATTTGGCTAATGTTGAAACATAGGGTGAACACAATGATAAACAAGCAAGTGTTTAGAACTCAAAATAAGTTATAGTTGGGATAGTAAAGATGGAGACTGGCCTAGGAGATCCTACCAATGACTAAGAAACAACAAAACCAACATCAGATAATTGGACAAATGACAGATTTTGTGGAAACAACATCTTTCGCAAACAACAACCCTCAACAACTTTCGCTAGAAAGAAAGGAAACATAGATAGACCTTGATGAACATAGCCATGTGGTTAAGAGAAAAAATGAAGATGATGAATACACAATCTTCAAGAAGACTATTGAATAATAATCATAAAAATTATAAGGCTTATTGAAAGAAATGCAACCCAAAGAGCCTACATGCCTAGTTGTGCTCATTCCTATAAATGTAAATACTAAGAAGCCTATAAAGGAAAAAGATAAGGAGATTATGATCATAGCAAAAAAACAAAGGTTGCAAAAGAGTTAGTCAATGGAGAAATGACTTCTATTCCATCTTATTTTGATGAAAGTGTAGGCCCCGAGTTCTTATCCTCTACTAACACTCATCAACATATTTTTGACTTATTTTTTTCAACCAGAGATCAAATTCAGATCAAATCTTATTGGTTCAAGGACCACTTCAAATAATGTTGATTTAAGTTAGGTACATGATAAAAATATGGTGAATGGCACAAGAAAATAAGAGAGATGGTTGCTAAAAGACTAATTGAGTCCATCGCCAGCATTAAAAGATTACATACTCTTTTAGCTAGATTTGAGGTGGAATTGAATAACATCAAGGTAGTAGTCAAAATCAAAGCAAATAAGATTAAAGATTTGGAGATTAAGATAGTTAGTTTTTTAGGCTTTCCTAAATATGGGACTACTACCAAAAAGTTAGTGGATTCCAAAGACAAAGAAATCAGAGACTCGAAAGCAACCTTCAAGTCCTCTAAATACGAGATGTTAGATTTAATTGCAGTGTATTAACATAAGGAAGAAGAAGAAAAGAAAGTGTAAAAATTATAAAGAACAATAAATGTAAAAGAAGCACAACTGAAGGATTTAAAAGAAAAAATTTCTAACCAGAATAAAGAATTTGAGAAAAAGGAAAATAAATGTTAGGATAAATTTAGTGAATATAAATCCAAAATTGAAGTGTTCTTCAACAAGACACAATGGGGGATATTGATGCAAATAAAATTAAGTGCTTTGAAATAAAATTTGTTGAACTAGAGGAACAAAGTAAAAATCAACAATAGGAAAAGGAACAACTTATGCATAATTGGGCCACTGAAGTTCAATAAAAAATTGAGGTTATTGAAGGAATCCAATTTGTATTAGAGACAAACAAAGATGAATTGTATTCCTTACGTAAATATATAGGAAATACTACATTGGGAAGAACCATGCTATCAGAGGCAAAGGATAAAATCTAGGAAATGATTAATGAAAGGATCACTAGAATTAAACATTATGTAAATATTTTGCTTCCAAGTGAGACAACCATCATCGCTAATGCTTGCATATACATGAAGAATATGGATTTTATAGTAGATGAAAGGTTGAAGGAAATTAACCAAGTCATTAATTGTTTAAATTTAGTTGACAAAGAAAATATAAAGTGCTTTGACCTACTTAGTATAGAAGAATGTATTCTATTATTTTTTCCAATTAAGGAAAATAAAAAAACCATGGATGAAATGAAGGTTGAAATCCTCAAAGCCAAAAAGATAATCACATAATTTAAAACGGAATGGGGATATATTCATAGGTTTGGGATCTCATGCTTTTGGATTGATTTAGTTTGGAATATATCAGAAGATCACTTTTAGGAAGCATTCAAATGATCTTAAGCATATTAGGGATATGCTCCAACTAGTAGTGAAGAGATTGTTTCTGGGCAACTCTTGGTAAATTTTCTTTTGTAGGGATTTCAATGTATTAGCTCTTCTAGATAATATTTTTAAACAGTTTCTTATTTATCCTTATCAGCTTTAGTCTCATCTTGGCATGACACATTTAAAGCTTAAAAAACAACAATGGTTATCTCCATATAAATGGGATAAATTTATAAAGCTAAAGAGATATTTTCTCAACAGGCCAATCATGCTCCAGTTATACAGGGTACCGAATCAGTTCAACCATTGCATTCAGTGATCAAGGAAGTTACAGAGGTAGATGAAGAGGAGACATTTGTGGTTTTCCAATGACCTAAGAATAAAATCAACCAAATTACAACAAGCTCGACGACTAACACCTCAGTGAAAGGAAGGGACAAAGTGACTAAGCAATATTCAAAATAGAAAATATATTTTAAATAGGTTGTATTTATAGAATTATGTGATGTAATACTTAATTAAAAGACAACTATGTAGGTAGTTGGTTTGGGAATTTGTTTATAAGGATCGATATCTTACTTTTGAATGGGCATAGTGCACAAACTATGTTTTCTTGCTTCATGATGACTATGGTTTTATTATATGCAATCGTGATTAAGAGTTCTTTATTTTAGTGTTCTATGTTTGCTAATTTTATATTTATATACACTAGTGCACATGAATGATTAACAATTTGACATGATCGAATTGATAACTCATTTCATATATATTGCTTGATTTTATACTTCTCAAATACACACATCAGGATTCTGATTGATCTGTTCTAGACTGGAATTATACAGATACATGATGTCATATGATACATGTTTCATTTAAATAAAATTACTCACCAGTAATATTTTATTCTTTTTCGTGTTTATCTTTCTTTCTTTTGTTCTTTAACTTTATCTTCTATCAATAGTGTTATGTACTTTGTTTGTAAGTTACTTGTAGAACTTATTAATCTTGATTGCATATTTGAAATTTATAGTTTAAGTCATTGAATATTCATTTTTATATGAATTTTACTTATTTTAAGCCTTACCATTTATTATTTTCAAAATCCTCTATCTATAATCTAGCTAATTTTTAAAAGGTATCACAGAAAAATATTCACAGAATTACAAGGAACATCCTTTGTGGTTGAGGAAGGCCAATGATTTAACGTAAAGCGAGAGGATCATTGATCTCATTGAATTCCTTTAGAATTTTTTATGTCACTAAAATAATTTGAGGGACAACACACACCTTATAGGGACCATAGTACTTGCGTGCCAATTTATTGTCGTTCTTTTATTTCTTAAAGGACATCTACTTGTATGGTTGTAGCTATAAAAATATCCAATCCCCTATTCAATTTCTCTTTCACTATGATGTTGATATGTTTGTTATTTCATCATATTTTGTGTTGTCACCATGCTATCCTTCAATAATTAAAGAACCTCTTGTCGATGCATTATGTGATCCTCCATTGCCTAATCCTTTGCTCCCCCTTTCAAGGTTTATGTGATGGAAGGATGATGATATCCAAAAAGTGTTGTAAATGGGGACATTTTTATGAAGCATGGAAGGGTTTGTTGTACGTCCATTCTACCAAGGGTGACCATTTGATCCATTGTGTATGTTTATCAAATGCAAAGCAACAAAGATACCCTTTAGTCAATTATTCACAATCTCAGTTTTCCCATTAGATTTAGTATGGTAAGATGAGCTATGAACTATTAGTATCTAGACAAGAAACTAATATAGTCCAACATTTTCTAATTAAAATTTGATCTCTATCACTTATAGTAATATTGGGGATTCCACGCTGCATTTGAATTGTTTCCATGAAATTTGTGGCTATTGCACTTGCTTTAAAAGGATAAGAAAGAGAATGAAAATGGGTATACTTTATGAGTCGATCTACTACTACCACGATTACATTATTTCCTTTGGATTTGGGTAGACATATAATAAAATCCATTGAAACTTCTTCCTAATGTTGTCTTGGTATGACTAATGTTTGTAGTAGCCCCAGGATATTGATTGCCTCTCATGCATTCCGTAGGAAAACTACACATTCAACCACAAACATTTACACATATGCTTTAAGACTTTCCTAGATAAAAAATATTTCTTGATCCTATGGTAATTTTTCAAGAACCATGAGCATCCTCCTATAGGAGAAGTATGTATTTCCAAAAGGACCTTTTATTTGAGTTCATAATTTTTACATAAGTATGGTTATGCTGATACCACATCAATTCATTCTTCTACATAAATTTGTCTATTGTGTTATGATGCTCCTATAGCTGTTGAATGATATTGCATACATTTTTATCTTACTTCCATTCCATCCTTGCTTCTTTTGCATAGTCAAATTGGGAATGGAAATAACACATAATAAATAGCTTCCTATATCCTTAAGAGTGTAACTACCATAATATTAGGTTTTCCTTTTTTGGAGATAATTTCGAAGTCATAACCTAGCATCTTTGTAACCCTTTTATTTTTCTCCTTTAAATATAGTTGTTGTTCCAAGAAGTAACTCAAACTATCATAATCTATGTTTATTTTGAAGTGTCTTCCTATTAGGTAGGGACATCATTTCTTAATTGCATGTAATATGGAAAACATTTATTTTTCATAGATGGGTTTGAGTATGTTCTTTCCTTTAAGCTAGTTGTTTTCAAAGGCAATGACTCTTCCTTCTGCATTAAGCCTACATCAATGTCATGGCCTAAGGCATCACACTCCACAATAAAGGATTTTTGAAGTCAGGTGTGTCCAAGACATGAGTAGTACACAAAGTGTCCTTAAGTTTTGCAAATTCTTTTAGTGATTCTTGAGTTTATGAAATAGATTCCTTCTCTAATAATGCAATTAAAGGCATGCCTATTTGACCATAATTATTGAAAAACTTGCAAAAATAACCTATCAATCCTAAGAATCCTCTAATATTCTTCAAATTTTTTGGCATTGGCCATTTCATCATAGCTTTAATTTTTTTAGGTTCTACTTTGGCACCTTGAAGACATATAATATGACCCAAATATTCACATCTTGAATAGTAAAGGAACACTCAAAAGGATTTTCATATAGTTGTTTCTCTTCCAATAGTTTTGGGACCATGTCTACATGTTGTACATGCTTCCCCCAAGGTTTGTTATAGATTAGTATATCATCAAAAAATATTAGCAGGGTTTTTTAAGGATGACTTGAAAATGAAATTTCATCAAACTTTGGAATGTTAAGGATGTAGTAGTAAGTTCAAATGACATCACTAAAAAAACCATAATGACCTTCATGTGTTCTAAAGGTTGTTTTTGGAATTCCTTAGGCTACCTCATTCTAATTTGATGATATTTGTAGTGAAGATCAAACTTATTAAAAAAATTACTCCTTACAAATCAACTAATAATTCATCAATGACATGAATATGAAATGTATCTTTAATTGTCATTTTGTTGAGTTGTCTCTAATATGGACACATGCTCCATTAGACATCCTTATTTTAACCATCACCACTAGTGTAGAGAAGGCACTTCGACTAGGTTGAATGATGCCAGCCTCTAAATTTTTTTGATCATATGCTCAATCTCACTCTTTTTTGCATATAGGGATGTATGTAATGCCTAATTTAAGTAATCCACTTCTTAATTGCAAGTGAATAGCATGTTCAAGATCTTCAGTAGGTCGAAGACCCTTAGGTATGTTTTTGAATACCTTGAAATGATTGTTGATAACTTACTGGATATCTATTAGAGCAAAGGATATAGGTGTTTGAACATTTAGTGATCGTAATTGTGCAATTACACCATGATGTCCCCTTTTTAAAAGTGTTGTCATACTATTAGAGCTTATCACTTTAGAGGGTTTCCCTTGGATACCTTTGAGCTCAATTTTCTTTCCATCTAAGGAAAAAATCCTGAGAAGTTCCTAAAAAGTAAGGTTGTTGTTCCATGTGATTATAATCATTGGGCCCTAATAAATAATCCCCCATACTGTGGTTAATACTATGAAATTTCCTTGAACAACTTATGATATACCCATCTGCAACCATTACTTGAAACTCTCGTGCCAGAAGTACAGAGAAATTGAGAAGTTTTTCTAATTTGTAATTGATGATCTTATGGGTACTACTAAAATCAATCAAAAGTGTTTCCTTTTAATTTTTGATATATCCTTCTACATTGAGGGTTTGTGGAGTATTGATGTCGAGTAATGAATGACAAGAATGGTTGGACTAGTCTCTTCTAATTCTAGATATTAAAATGGTTCCAATTCTTGATCTTTTTCCTCTTCACAATCTATGTAGGATAATTTATTTTCATTGCATCTATGACTCTTACTATAATTGCTATAACAATTTAAACATGGTCCTTTTGTTCTTATTCAACCCATTTGCTAAGGTGTTAAACTTGTCAGTTGAATGAGGTTAGGAGAGGGAGCATGGTTCTCTTTATAGTTTTTAGTGACCACTCTTCCAGTAGCAAATTTTTTACTTTCAACTTTACTTTATAGATTGAAAGCATGATCTAGTGATTTAATTTCAAAGGCATGTATATCATGTTGAATGATTTTCTTTAAAGTTCCCATAAAGAGGTCTAACCAATTATCCTTTGGAATGTTCTTTACCCTAAGATACTGATATTGGAATTGTCAAATGTGTTATGTAAATGGACCTCTTTGACGAATATTTACCAATTGAGTGAGGAATGTACTACTCTTGATATCTCCACAATGTGTTATCAATTAATTTATAAAAATGGGCCAAGATATAATATCATCTTTTCTCCATTGACAAATCCATTGATACCATACAAATTGTTCTTGTTATAAATACAAGGATGCAATAGTTATTTTTTTAAGGATGACACTTGATGTAGATCAAAGTATTTCTCCATCTTGAATATCCATGTTGTAGGATATTTCCCATCAAACTTATTCATATCAATCTTCAAAATGACGTAGTTTCTTGGAGTCGAGTTGCACCTTTGATGTTGTGGTTATTAGAGCGATGAATGATTAATGATCCTATGAATCAATATTTGTGATTTCCAATTGTGATAATTAATCCCCATATGTGATTGATTCCCAAGACAATTTTTATCCCTATTTTCATGATCTCCTCGGATCTCCATATCCCTCTTAGGAAGTTCTCTAGGACAATATTTTCCATGGAATTCATGTATTTTTATATTTATTCCTTGACATATTTTTGTATTTCAACATGAATCATCCATCATCTTTTCCATTTCATATATTTTATTTAGCATGTGTTCCTTATTTAATTCATTTTGTTTTCCAATTTATTTTTATGGACTTCTTGAGAATGTAATAAATGCACTTGTTTCAACATACTATGATTCATTTCAGCCCTAGGGGGTAGCTCAATTGGCAATGGACATGATATGAAGTCTTTGTTAGTATTTGGTTCAAGATTTAAATCCCCCTCGATTAACCTTCTGATCTGTGTATGGGGGTGTGTATGGGTTCACCTAGAGGTTATAATGGTATCATTTGGGATCTGTCATGTGCGTGCAAGCCCGACCTAGTTGTTGATTCCTTTGGATACCAAAAAATACTCATTGCATCAACTTGGTTCTTTAAATGAGAGAACTTGTATTTTGAATCTTCACTTTCTTTGTATTCCATGTTTGATTTTTAATGAGTTATTTCCTGTAGAATATTTTTTATATATGAGAAAAATAATATTACACATCTTTATCACAAATTTTCAATCAAAATTTATGCCAATTGTAACATATGTACCTTCAAAACCTTGATTTGAAGATTATCCTTTTAACTAATATATCTTCTTTCTATGACTATAATTTGTCTTGCAGTAATATGATGTGTCTTCATTGCAATGCAACATGTTTAAGCAAAATTTGATATGCTAAGAGAAAGTTATAATCTTCCAAAAACTAGTTGATTTGTCGCCATTGTTGTATAACAAACTTGTATGGAATGCCAAATGTTCAATATTTTATACATGCCTATGAAATTTTTAGTTGGAATACCATGAACTTTTTATTTCCAATGCAACTGGATTCACTCAATTTGGGTCTTTATAGTGGAATATATAACTTATTCCCCATAACACTTGTTTGAAACTCTTTTTTAGGGCTAATAAAAAACCATAATTTCTATAACATATATCTCAAAAATTATAATGAAATAAACGCTGATTTTTTTTTATCATAGATATTTCAATATGTCTCCTAATACTTCTGCAAATTTCACAGTCTAAAACATTACAAAAATAAATTCATACCAAAAATTATAAAACAATTTGTTTGAACATGACTAGTCATAAACCCTAACTTCCATAGGATATATCTTAGAAGGTATAATGAACTAGAACATGAAACTTTTACGAGATGGTTTTCACTAGTTCTCTGCAAACTTTCCAAATTTTTTCTATACGAAACTTCCTAGAGAAAAAATTATATAAGAATTTTCAAGACGACTCTTTTAAAACTTCCATAGGCTATATCTCGGAAAGTGTAATGAACCAAATAAAAAAAATTGATTAAGTGTACTTCACTCTATTTCCATAGTATTTACAAAATTTTTAGTGATTTTAAACAACCCAAAGAAAAAGTTATAGCAAAATTCTAATATATCTTGATTGCAGGAGAAAAACCATAGAATGGTATGCTCTACAATATAAAATTTTCGCACCTTGCACCTAAAATTAATCCCACTTCATGCCATGGGAAGCGATTTGATATCAAATGTTATGCTCTAAGTCACTAAATCAATACAAACAAAGAGATAGAAGTATATTTGCACCTTGAGAAAGAGAAAAGAATGAATGTAAAGCTTATTTGAGGAGGCAACCTCCTTTTACTATAGAAAAAATGTACACAAATGAGATAATCCTAAGATTAGGTCTCCTTGGTATATATAGGAGATAAATGGTACAATTATAATGAAAGGTTCTAGCTAACCTACTAATATAACAATGAAAATGTAATAACTCAATATCTAAGGCTTTATTTTGGGATTAACAATATGGGTCACCCTATTGAAGATATGATTAGGGATGGACTCAACTTTCATGAATCTAATGTGAGAAGGAAAACTATAGGGAGACATCTTATAGTAATAAGTGTGTCCTTCTCATGGTGTTTTAATACCTCAAAAACTAGCATAATCGTCATTTGATCTTATAAAATATGTTATTAACCCATGCCTCCCTGCTTCTTTGGTTTTATTAAAGGCAAGAGGTATTAATCCTACCACATAACTAGGAGAGGGAGTCTCATAGTCCTCTGCAAATAAGGCTCCTATCTACCCACCACTATGAATTGAGCTTTATAATGTTCTTATGCCATGCTCTATTCGTAACTTTATGTATCTTTGGGAGCAAGATACTACCAATGGACAAAGCTCTTGTGTCTCAAAACTCATTTTGTTTCATAGTTTTTACACATTGATGTTGTATTACAAACAATCAACTACCTAAAACATCTAAACATTTAAAATGATATATATATATATATATATATATATATATATATATATATATATATATATATATATATATATATATATATATATATATATATATATATATATATATATATATATATATAGCTATTTGCTTTTTCTTACCATAAGAGCATAGGTATGGCTTAATTACAATATCTCTTTTTATTTTCAAAGATGTATAGTGTAAAGAATGAGAACTTTATAGTCATTTGGAAATTTCACAAATTTCACATACAATTGAAGATTTCTCATTATATTTCAATCATTGTTTTTTTTCTTATTCGGCCAGTAGAATCTCTAATTTTTTTATTTTACAAAATTATGCCATTGGAGTGAAAAATTTGTGTGCTTATACTCATAATGGGTTTATGTGAATCTATATTCAATTAGTTTTGTTTTACTTGTTAATCTTATATGATGACAATATGTTTATTTGACATAAATCTTTCGATAAAAATCACATGAGATAGAACATTGTCGACGCGTTTCGAATCATCCAGTGCAGTTCATCTTCAAGACGAGATGAAAAATCAGATCATGGCGATGAGCTTAAATAGTTGTAGAGATGGCCAAACTAACCATTGGCACAACGACTAGTTTGACTAAGAAGGAAATTAAATAATGAATTAATTAAAGTTAAATGGAATTTTATTTTATTAATTTTTTATTTTTAATTAGTTAAAGTTTTCATATTCCCTTATATTATAATTAAAAAGTATTATAAAAAATTGTGTTTTATATATTTACCTTATTTTAAATCGTTCTTATATTAAACATTATTAAAATATGATTATTTATTAAAAATATTATTAAAACTTTAACTAATTAAAAATTAAAATTAAAAATAAAATAAAATAGCATTTAAATTTAATTAATTAATTAATTAATTTCCTTTTTAGTCAAACTAATCATTGTGCCAACGGCTAGTTTGGCCATCTCTATAGCTATTTAAGTTCATCGCCTTGATCTGATTTCTCATCTTGTCTTGAAGATGAACCATACTAGTTGGTTCGAAACGTGTCAACAATGTTCTATCTCATGTGATTTTTATCGAAAATTTTCTGTCAAATTACTATGGATCATAGAAACCTCAATTAAAAAAAAAGATGTTTATTGTTAATAGTTATTCTTACATGATGACAAGATGTACTCATGGTTATTTTTAGTGTTACTAACTATCCTTACATGACAAAATCTTGGTGGCCATGGGACACTTTTGATATTTGTTATATAAGTGTGTTCAGATTTATCATTTTAAAATGAAAATTTCAGTATTATAAATATCTCCATATAAATTTATTCGCAAAAATATTGTATGTATCCTTCATATAATGTCATTATCCAAAAATAAAAATGTGAAAGGAAGGCGTCAAATATAAACACAACATAAGATCATTAATGTATTACTATACACCAATTTATTTATTTATTTTAAAGAAAATGTTCTTTCTAATCAATTTCAAAGAATTAAATTTGTCATTAAATTCTTCTAAAATATTAGTTAAAGTTATAGGCATCCTTTTTGTAACAGCTATTTCGGGATAGTATTAGTCTACTGGATGCTGGTGTGGCAGTTTATTAGTTTATATCATAACCTGTTTAGTAGTGATCACTACTAGCATATGTAACATGTAACTTATCTTTAATGAAAAGTTACGAATTTTTCCTTTGTGAAAAAAATATTAGTTAAAGTTTTATAAACAAAATTCAATAGTTATATTATATCCTTCTTTTTTGATTTTTTTTTACAATCTTATTATATATATATTCAACATTATAAGTTTGAAAGAAACTATGTTACAGTTGTGCCCTCAAATTGGGTGATAGAATGGTATAAGCGCTTTTACCTCGTGCCAAGTAGAATCTTGTTTATCACCCTCTTAAACATCAAGTGTCCCTTAATAGTATTGGGAAAGTATGAGGGAAGATATGTCATACATGAAAGCTTGTGTTTTTGTCTCGTGGATATCACTGAATATGATGGTGTTGGATACCAAAATCATAAGGTTATGGTTCTTGACGGTGAAGGAAATAGAAGTGTTTTGCGAAATTTTAATTGTACTTATTTAAAGTTAGGTCAAATGATGATGGTTTTGAGTGATAGTTGTAGCTTTAAGCATTGAGGCATGGGTTGGTTGGCTATCTGTCTTAAGGAAAAAAGACTAGGACCTTCACCAATCAAGCTTTTCTAGTCAATTAAGGAATTTATCCTCACATCTCTTATGTTTTCCTTCTATCATATTGTATTTTCACTCTTTATTGGTAGCATCTATGTTTCCTTGTTGGGATTTTGGGCATCCCATGTCTTAGTGTCTAGTCTACTTCACTTTGTTGAGGGGTTGTGTGCATGAAACTTGCTTTCTTTTTATGTATTTGGCTTAAGGGTGTGGGAGTGAGGTGGTCCCTTTAAAGCTTCTCTCTTAATAGTGAGGTTTTTTTCCTAGAGATCATAGGTAAGACTCTTCTTTTTGATATGGCCAAACATAAATCTTCCAAGGTTTTAGGTATGTGTTTTCTTGAGATTTATTTTTTGTGAGACTATTTCTTTCTCATTTGCAGCTTCCTCTGTCAAGCATGGAGGGTGAAGGGGTTCAAGACAACCACAAATCAAGCCACCATGGATCAAGGAAGAGAGATAAATTTAAGCCTTCTCTTGAAAAATAGGTTAAATATTGATCTCACTACACAGAGGTGAAAAAACCAGTCAAGTATTTGAAGCAACTCAAATTGGGAAACCCCACCATCCCCTCCAATATTCAACAAAGATTGTATGATTTGGTTGGCTTCGCTAGGAAAAAATAGTTTCATGCCTCCCAACAAAAAATCATAGATGAATTCAAAGGAAGGATGGCTAACTCAAACTTCTTAAGATCTAGAGACACTAATTTTTTTAGAGCAACAGAGTTTTAATGACTTGCCAAGACACTTATAGCTATGCCAATGGAAAACAAAGAGGACCATTAGGATGATTATTTAAACCATCTCAAACATATGGGAGCCAAATTCATGGTTATTTATAAAGTTTCTTTTGGTTTGAGCTTTAAGGTGACAAAGGCGGAGCCAAGTAATGATGTAGATAATGTGGAGGTCATTGTTACCCCAAGTTCACAATGAACCAACTCCAATCCCAAAATAATTGAAGATAAATTCAGACCAGAGGTGATGAGAAAAACTAAAGAACTAAGAATGGCTAGCCAACTAGACCCTTTTTCTCAACCTCCAGTATGATTATATTGCTTACTAGTCTATGTCCAAGTTCTATTTATTTGTTCTTATGCCAGTTTAGTCTTGCTTTGACGTGTTTGAAGTCTTGAACCTCTTTGTGTATAAGAAAATGTATTTATTTCAAAAAATCTATGGATAATTTTGAAAGCAATCTAAGGTCTAGTTTCCTTTATAACAAGCCTCAAATAGTCTGAGCTGATGTAATATTTTTTGTACGATATTAATATAGAAGTAAACTAGATTTAAAAACTATGTTACAATTTTTTGATAGCAATTTATATCTTATTGGCATCCTTAATTTACTTATGAGATATGCATTTACATGTCATGAACTTCAAATCATTCATTTTACATGGATTATACCCCTTACAAAGACAGATTGTGTATAGGATAACCATAGGTAATTGGAGAAAAGTATGGTCGAGGGACACTCATTCAACAACTTGAATCTTCGAGTATATTATACAATTGGGTGGAACTAGAAACAACACAATTGAAGCTTGGGGTCTTCTAAAATGCCTTGAACCTGAAAGATAAGATATCAATCAAATTCATTGTAAATAGGATTGGAAGGTGATAAGAGATTAGGAATAAAAAAGGACTAAGGTTTTCAACCTCAGTAAACTTGTGTAATTATGCAAGGTGATTATATAAATATAAATATATATATATATATATATATATATATATATATATATATATTCTAAAGGAATCAACAATTAAGTTGATCTCGTACTCATGTGACACGGGGTCAATTCCAACCGCTACTACTATAAACCCTAAGTGAACCATGACACCCCCTAGCATGCAGCCACGAGCAAGTGTATGAAATCCACATAGATTCAACTGATCTTGTAATATGTTAAAACAAAATACTTGAGTCTATTCTACAAATTGCGGAAAACAATTGCAATCGCACAATCACAGAATAAGAAAGAGAAATAATTTAAATCGCACAACACAAATATTTATTTGGGGAAAGCCTCAGCTAAAAACCCCGCTATCTATATATTGCATTAAGTCAAGAATATGAAATAATACAATGCTTCTCTCAGGCTTGAGAGCTCTCTACACTTTCTCTAATTGTCTCACTATGATCCAAGCAAGTTTGGTCCAATACTTAACCAATTTCTTGCCTTTGGATGCTCAGCCTTTCTTGCGCAATCCCTAGGGAAATTGAGCCCCTATTAATTAGGAAATTCCAAATAATTGATTATGCAGTTCATCCAAGGCATCGTGTTGACCTCATGCATGACCTATAAAATTTTCTAATTATACAACTGATACTATACTTCCCTTTAACTCCAATCTCAACCACATCTTCCTAAAAAATGACATGCAACAACTATTTATAGCGAATTATCAGTTATTTGATTGATCACTACATGTCAATTAAATCAGATTTAATTAATTGAACCTCTCACTAGCTCCTCCATCAGTTAGAAATAGTTAAACAAATTTTAACTCAAATAATTAAGTTAAACAATTACAACTCAAAATAAATTGTAACTGGACCCCCTAAAACTTAGAGAGAAATATATACGCATCTATTTTGACCCTCAACTCAAATTGACTAAGCTCATTAAGCCTTCCTAACTCAGTTAACTCGTACAAGTTGTCATGTGATGTGGAATTACAATTTACTTCTAATTTAATTAAGGGAAAATCAAATTAGAAGCCTATTCTTGCTGCCAAATTCAACACTCCCTCTCAACAAGGAAGGGATTGTCTTCTACCCCGATCTTACCTCTATCGAAATCGAATTTTCCTCCTGCTCTTATGTGGGAATGTACTTTAATGACATAATCCTCCTATGCACACAATCTCTGAGATGGTGATACCAGATATCAATATTCTTGGACCAGTCATGAAAAACTGGATTAACCGAGAGTTTGATGCAGCTTTGGTTATCATAATAAATCACCGTCAGATCCATTTGTTGACCAAAAAAACCAACAAGTATCTTCCTAATTCAGATGGCCTCATATGTTGGTTGACTAGAAACGATGTACTCTGCCTCTGATAAGCTGAATGCAACTAATATCTGCTTCCTGTTGTACCAGGAAATTGCAGTTGATCCAATGCTGAAGATGCCCCATGATGTGCTCTTCTTGTCGGATGGATTCCCTGCCCAATCTGTATCTGTGAAGCCTTGAATCTTCACTCCCTCTATCTGCCTGTACCATATCCCAAACTCTCTAGTGCCTCTGAGGTATCTCAACACATGCTTGCTTGCCTTCCAAAAGAGCTTGGTACGCTTAACCATAGCTTGAATAAGTGGTTAATTTCACAACATATGTCTGTTCATGTGTTCACCAAATACATGAGTGAACCCACAAGCTGCATGTAGATGGTAGCATCTCCTACTTCGCCTAAAGTAGCATCCTCCTTCCTCTAGTTTCCTGCTAGATAAGTTTCCATGGGTTGTCTAGTCTCCATGTGGAATGTCTTGATAATCTCGTTGGCATACTTTCCCTGAGATAAAAATAGCTCCCCATCTCTTTTCCAAATTTCCAATCCTAGGAAACAACGCAAGAGCCTTATATCCTTCATCTCAAATTATCTTGCAAGATCCTCTTTGCAAGACTTGATGAGTTTCTCATCACATGTCAGTATCAAATCATCGACATAAAGTGCAATGATAAAAATTTTACCTTTTACCACAATATGGTAAAGGTTCACATCTGATTCTCTCTTAGTGAAGCCCAACCCGGTGAAGTAGCTGTCGATCCTGGTGTACCAAGCATGAGGTGCTTGTTTCAGTCCATTCAATGCTCTCTTGAGTTACACACATGTGACTCTCTGTCGAAGGTTTCAAAATATTCCGACTGCTTGATGTACACCTCTGCCTCAATTACTCCATTGAGGAATGTTGTCTTTACATCCATATGATGTATCTTCCATCCCATCTGCACTGAAAGTGCAAGGATGGATCTTATTGACAAGTACCTTGTGAACAGTGCAAATGTTTCCTCATAATCAATCCCCTCCACCCGAGAGAACCCTCTGGCCACAAATCTAGACTTGTGTTTCTCCACACTCCCATATGCTGTCTGCTTCACCTTGTAGATCCACCCAGATCCTACAATTAACTTCCCCACCAGTCTTGGGACAACTTCCCATGCATTGTTTCTGATAATGGAGTGATATTCCTCAACCATGGAATTAACCCAAACTGATTGTTACACTGCTTCCTCGAAATATGATGGCTTGATCCCTACACTCTCACTCATAAGAGCCATGTAGCCAGAGTACCTCTCTGGGGACCTTCTCTGACTGCACTGTGATGTGAGTGCCCCCACATTTTCTCTAGCATCAAGCACCAACCTGCCAGCCTCTCTAGTGCACTTTCTTCCATCTCGGGATCTCTCTGCATGAGTGGGTGCTTACACTCTCTATTCCTATGTTTGTGGCTGCTCCACGTCTCGAGGTTCTTCTTTTGGAGCTAAGAGATCCTTAACTACATGCAACTGAAGCTCCCTCTCAAGGGAAATTCACATGGCCTTCTCTTCATTGAATTTCACATCTCTTCTTACCACTGTCATCCTTTGTGCTGGAAAGTATACCCTATAGTTGTGAGGTGTATCGGTGTACCCCACAAATATTCCCAACTCAGTTGCTGGCTCTAGATTATTCCTAACATCTTTGGTCACATGGAAATAAACTGATGAAACAACAAATTTAAAATGTGCCACATCGGGTTTCTTACTTGAAAAAGCTTCCTATGGTGTACTCATCCCAAGTATCCAATGAGGACCTCTGTTCTGCACAATACTGTCGTGTTGCATGCTTCAACCCACAGATGCAAGGGTAGGCCCTAATCATGTAACATCACTCATGATGCTCCCACAATAATTTTGTTTGTCCTTTCTGCAACCCCATTCTATTGTGGGTTATGAGGTGCTATCAATTCCCGTCGAATTCCTTCTGAAGCACAGAAGTTCTTGAATTCATTCAAGACATATTCTCCACCATTGTCGCTCTTAAGATCCTTCACCTGATTCCTTGTATCTTTCTTGACAAGTGCTTTGAACTCACAAAACTTTGAGACCGTATGATCTTTATTCTACATAAAGAATATCCAACACTTGCACGAAGAATATCCAACATTTGCATGAAGAATCATCTACGAAAATCAAATAACACATGTGTTTTGTTGTGGATGTTGTCAAGAATGGTACACACACATCTGCGTGAACTCTTTCAAGGATCACCTTTGCTCGACTTTCCTTACCATGAAAGGTGGATTTGGTGTAGTTCCCTAATGTACACCCTTTGCATGTATCTCACTGCTCAAGTGCACCCTTGGGAAGACGTGTAGAAATTTGCTCCAGGATCTTCAAAGTGCCATGGTGTAGATCGCCCAATATTCTATGCCATAACTCACTGATGTATCGGCTCTGCACCTTCTCTACTTTTGTGCTCAAGGCAACACAATCTTATACATCTAATTTGTAGAGGTTCTTTACCCAAACCCCAATCTTCTTCACCTATCTCGTGGCTTTGTGATGAAGGAACGCCTTTCCTTTTCTAAATATCACACCATAGCCACGGTCTTCCAACATAAGAATTGAAACTAAATTCTTCTTTAAACCATGAACATACATGACATATTTTAATGTGAGAGAAGTACCATACTCCCTCTGAAATGTAACTGTACCTATGCAGGTCGCACTATACCTCCCGTCATCTCTCATATCGATGTGCATCTGGAGATCCTTCTCTTCCAAGTTACAAAAGAATTATTTGTTGTCGGTCATATGGAATGAAGCTCCACTATCCAAGTACCACACAAAATCCATAACTGATGACACCATGCATGTGATGAGAGTGAAATCCAACTCGAACAATAAAGCAAGTGCTTCACCCGCCGCTCCTCCTGAGGGATCCTTGTGGTCTTCTTGTGCGGACACTTTGTAGCATAGTGTCCAAGCTCATGAAAATGAAAACATTTTATCTTAAAAAAGTCTTTCTTATTGCCTACCTGACCAAAATCTAATTTGGAATGGGACACCTTCCCTCTCTCTTTCTTCACCTTTCTAGCCAAGGCAGAGTTCTCCTCCTCATCAGTATTTGATGAGGATCCATCTATGGTATTCCTCTGAATCTCTTCTTGTACCAAGTCAGACCAAAATCGCTCCCACTCTAGTAGCTTTTCCCTCTCGTTCACTGAATACCGGTAGTTGTGCTATCTCTTGGGAAGGCCTACAAGTGTTAGGCTCACCAGATCATCCTCGAAAACTACCACATCAATACTTCCAAGCTCATCTCGAAATTGAGTGAGCTTCGTCAAGTATTTTGGTATCGTGTCGCCCTTCTCCTTCTTGATCTTTCTGAGCTTATCCTTAAGGGCCATATTCCTGTGGTCATTGCTATTCTGAAACAAATCTGTTAAGACCTTCCACATAGCATATGGAGTTTCCTTTCCACAGAGGTTTGAGATAATATGATCTTGAACTCCTAACAAAATCCTTCTCGCCTTTGCTACATTATTCTTCCATGCATCAATATTTTGAGCATCTGTTGATGTGGGCCTGGGAATATCACTGTATATGAATTCCTTCAACCCATTGTCCTCCAACACTGCCTCCATCCTGTCCTTCCAAGCTATGTAATTCGAACTACCTTCAAGGGCATGTTTGAGTCTCAATTCACACAAAGACATCTTGATCTGCTGCTGGTCCTAGAGAATAAATATGCAAATTCAATTCACCTGCTCAAAACAAACTCACATTCTTCTCTTCTATAGTGATTCTTGCTTTGATACCATGTAGAAAATCCACATAGATTCAACTGATTTTGTAATATGATAAAATAAAATACCTGAATCTATTGTACAAATTTTGGAAACCAATTACGATCGCACAATCACATGAACAAGAAGAGAAAGAATTTCAATTGCACAACACAAATATTTATCTGTGGAAAGCTTCAGCTAAAAACCCCGCTATTTGTATATTGCGTTGAGTCAAGAATATGAAACAATACAATGCTTCTCTCAGGCTTGAAAGCTCTCTGCACTACCTCTGACTGTGTCACTTTGATCCAAGCAAGTTTGGTCCAATACCTACCCAATTTCTTGCCTTTGTATGCTCAGCCTTTCTTATGCAATCCCTAGGGAAATTGATCCCCTATTAATTATGAAATTCCCAATAATTGATTGTGCAATACATCCAAGGCATAATGTTGACCTTGTTATCTATCCAAAATTTCCCGAGGATTGTTATGTGCATTAAAAGAAATATCAGAGGTAACTATCAACCACTTTTGGAGATTAGGATCTAGCCTTCTATTGTGCTGTACAACAACCCCCCATTTATTTTTATAAATAGGGACCCTTTAGAAATAAATAAGAAACTCTGTTTTAAATTCTTACAATAAAAAACTTAGAAAATAAAATTTTCTGCTTTTTCTTTTGAAAAGCGCATCGCTTATCACATATTTTATTTTCAAAAAAGAATCATAAAACATAAAATCGGTGAATTGCGAAATGCGCTCTTAAAATAGCCTTCCAAAGAAATAAAACGTTTTGTTCTCATCGCACTTTATTTAGTAAAGACTTAAGAAACGAATAATATAAGTTGCGACAGCCACGGACCCGACAGGCAAATAAACTAAAAAGTATAAATCCGTTTCGCTATCGTGTCCACTTTAAGTTTTCGAAAATCGCATCGCATGCAAATTATAATATAAACTTTAAACGTATCTTATAAATGTTGCGATCTGCGATTTGCGTAGATCGCATTTCGCAAATTTTTTGAGACAATCACGAAATATTATGATGAATCATTGCGATTTGCGCATTTAATAAAGCTTCGCGTGTGAAAGTAGCTTATGTCATATCAGATTTGATTTAAGATCTTAACGGCTTTAAAACTAGTAATGGATAGTGCATGCGAAGCCATGTGAAACATTAAATAAGGAATTATGAAGAGATGATTGATAGATTGACAACTTTTCGCATGAGTTTGAAATAAATCATTGATATATCTTCATGATACTCCTTATATGATAATTTCACTTTGCTCTCAGGAAATCAATTATCGAGTTGAAGAAATCAGAAATGAGTAAAAAGGGTAAAGAGGTGTCTCAAGTACCATCCGCCGAAGACACAGACATGTCTTTATTGTTCTCAGACACTGTCTGCAACAAAGACTGTGGTAGTTCATCATGGGAAGCAATGTACAAATTTTTTGAAGATGAAGAAACAAGAGTGATAAATAAAATTTCTGCAACTGGCATTGATTCTACTTCGGATGCAACTCTTTTTGACGTTGCATGCTTGCATATTCATAGAATAGTTGCAAGACCGAAGATTCAACCTTATACAAACATGATTATGTGGGCAGTCGAAAATTTAAATATTGAAGATAGAGTTTTCAAGAATTCCAGAGGAGAGATTATGGGTTCTTTCAAAGTGGAAGACTTAGCATCCATGTACCATTTTCGAACTCTGCAGCAGAAATATGAGAATAGATATGTGTAAATGTTCAGAGCAAAACATCGAGATCTTATCAAAGTTATCCACGAATGGAAAGACAATGAAGGAAAATTGAAGTAGGATAAATCCGGTACGTACCCAATTACACAAATTACTAATCCTTATTGTTATGTCGCTGGTATGTTATGTATAATATTTTCCAAACCTGATAGTACTAGGTTCTCAAGAGATTGGGTTCCCCTAATTGACAAAATCGTCAATTCGTCTATCTTAAATTGGGCAGACCTTTTATCCAATTACCTAGCCAAACATATCAATGAATATAGGAATAAAAGGAGTGCTTCATCCCAAGAAACTTCACCCTTTTACATGTTTGCCTATGTCATGGATTCCATCTGTTTCACTTCTACATTTCCAATCATGGGTTGGAAATGGACCATTAAAAACCCTATCCCAATTCATATTTATGATGAAGAACTCTGGGACTCTAAATTCCACTTACATTTTTATAAAATCTGCTTTGGAGTTATGTTACCCATGTATCAGATGATTTTCAATGAAAAGGCTCCTAGGGTTTCCAAATAAGCCACTGAATATATTCTTCCTATAGCGAGATGGTTCGCTGAAGAAAAGTTCACATATATCCGAGTATTTGGAAGTTCTGCTTTTCCACATGTTTTACCCTACTATGTTCTAGATATATTGCTTGCAAGGGAAATAACTTATTAACTCATCAATGGTGTCACAAAGCAACTAAAAGATGATAAAAAGGCTATTTGGCCTTCTTTCCCTATACAGTGCGGCACCTTTGCTCTGGCTAATATCGACCATTTATACAAATAGGTTCCTAACATTCAGTTGTTGAAGTTGGCATTCATGCCAGGAAGATTATATGACCCCAATGATGTAATTAAAAATTACATGGCAAAACTCAAAACAAAGCCTTTCATAAAAGAAGAAGACAAATTTGATGACTTCTTCCAAGGCATCGAAAATTTTTCTGATATTGTCAAAAGGGTTTCCAGTAACGAAAACATTGAAATGTTTCACGTATATAGAAATAAAATATTGAAAAATATCCCTTTGAATTTGCTAGTTATTGAAGATGAAAAACACACTCCAAGTGTTAGTCTTGATGAAGAAATGAAAGATGGCTCTGAAAATGAATCTGGTCAATCACAACAACAGTCTGATAAGTCAGATCAATCTGAGGATGAATCTGAATATAAGAAAGAAAATTTAGAAATCGACCAAATTCTTCAAGAAATAGAGTTGCAAGAGAAAGAAAAGAACAATGGCACTGAATCAAATTCAGAAGCAGTTCAAAAGGATCAGAGCACGATAGATAAGTCTAAATCATCTCAAGGAAAAGACTTGGTAAATGAATGGGAACAATTTTCCCAAGCAATAAATACTCCTAAGGAGAAAGTCAACACTAATCAAACATCAAGTTTTCAAACGCCAGAGCCTTCTCAGAAGATAGTTGAAACCTTCAATCCTCTACAGAGAATCCCAGAAATACATGACAAAGAAATCATACCGGCTTACTCTACAGATCAAATCATCCTACAGATTGAAGACATTCCATCATTGGATATTTTCTACAGTCCTAGCTGCAAGGCTGTATTAAAAAGGAATAAAAGAAAAGGGATTGATGAGACAACCTCGAAATGAACAGATGAAAATCAGTTGATGTACTCTGGAAAGCCTCCTCAGATGATCCCACTGATCATATAACTAAGTTGTCACAATATGCAGGAGAATATGCCACAACCACTGTTGATAAGGCAACTGAAGTTAGAAGATTGTTGAAATAGAAGGAAACTAGAATACAAGAATTAGATAAGTTATTAAAGGAAGAAAAAGCCAAGTACATTGAGCAAATCAATGAAAGTTCAGCACAATTTTATAAAGATATTGAAAGTCTCAACTTGATACATCAAACAGAGCTTAATGAGAAGTAGGTACATTTAGAAAGAACAATGGCAGAGCTACAAAATTGATCACAATTAGAACAATTCATCAAAGAAGCACTTGATATAAATACTATGATAAAGAAGGAGCAAAAAGTATTTTGTCATCAAGCTTCTATGATTGATTTTTATTTTGATTCTAATAAGATAATGATTCAGCAAATAACAATTCAAAAAATAGAATGTGAGAGATTTGAAAAGAAAATTGAGGAACACATCCAGTGGCAAAATTCTGATGCAGGAAGACAAGCTAATCTACCACAAATAGATAAGCTTCACAAAGAATTGTTATTTACAGAATGGAAAGCATAGATCATCCGAGCAGAAAAGGCAGTGAACAAGACAACCAACAAATCAAATGAGGTTATTTAGCTCTTATGTGACCAATTGTTTAGAATAGGACTTCTTAAAGAAAACACGTCTGATGTGTTTTCAGGAACAAAATAAGTAGAGTTAAAATGGACACAGAGAACAGAACAACAGGAAGAAATGATCAAGAAAGTTAATAAGTTTGATCAAGAAAATTACTGGAATTTTCTTATCAAACCTTACCATCGGCAACAAACTCTTATGTTCCTTACAGAGTCAGCAAAAAGGTCTCAGTCGATAATCTGAAATGCTATCTTCAAGGGGAAAATTCGATCACGGATATCGCAACCAACTCAGCTTAAGGCAATGCTAGATATCTGCCAACTTCGTGATCACACTCAAAAAGAAATGCAGAATCCTTCAAGTCAGGATTGTTAGTTCTAAATTCCTAGATTTTTGTTTAAGTTAAGTTTTTAGAGAAAGGTTGTTTGAAACCTCCTCTACATTTTTGTAAATCATTTAATTTAGTTTGTAGTTAATTTTAATATTTAAACCCTTTTCATGCATTTAGAGAAGGGTCCAAGATTTTGTTAAGAACATTTGCAAAGAATGCTTATTTCTAAGTAAGTTTGTGGATGCCTTGATGAAGTAATGGAACATGGCCTTTTTCAGTTATAAATATCATTTTGTTGAATCATTGTTGGTGCACTTCTGTATTCTTTGAACGACTCTTTGATTGAAGAATTGGATACGGCCTATTATCACTAATTCGATAAGCAGAAGTAATACACATTTGGTACTATTATCATGTATGCTATTTTTGTTTCTGAATGTTAGTGATGAACTCAACTTTCATGAATCATATATAGAATTAATTATTTTTATCTGAAATATTAGTTGCACTATTGTATGATATAAAGATAGAAATTAGTTATTTTATACATGGTCATCAAATAAATGCGATATATTTTCCATTTTCTTTTGATTAATTTTTTTTCAAGAGAATCATCTTACACAGTAATAATTCTATTAAATCTGTGATGATTTTCATCATCACAGATTGAACAAATATTTTTTAGATCACATTTAAATATTATCTCTGGGTTAGAACAAATTTAATTCAAAGCTTTGCACTTAGAAATAAATTTGTCTTAGTTTGTAGTAATTCATCATTCTAAAATGTTTTGATAGAAATCCAAAAAATTATCATAAATAACCAAATATGGGAAACTGGTCCCATCATACCCAGTCGAAGCCACTACCCCAAATGGAAAAGGAACTGCTTTAAGGTCTGGACCGAGTGGTTATCCCCCTTGTTGTTGCCACAGATTTCTGAGGCCTCAACATTTTTGGCACTAGAAGGAGGGCCTGACTATGAATGGCATATAAGTCTAAAATTCAAAATAAAAGCCATCATAAGAGTCGATCTCCCCAAAAGCATTCTACCACTTGCCGATCACAATCCAGATCACCAACTCAGAAATCGGAAGTACTAGAAACCTTTCCATCATCTCCTGAAGTATCATGTCATCCATCTACTTCAGAATTCACTCTCGAATCTCCCGAAGTTCAGTCTTTAATTCAACAATTAGAAGGAATATCTGTTTCTGCTCAAAAGCCTATTAACCGAGAAACTTCTCAGGAAAGTGTTACTTCCTTATTTAGAGAAACTGGTATTTTAAATCGATCTAAAGGTGAGAAGATTGGAATTCCCCCTTTTGAGTTTCCATTAGAATCTCATTGCAAAAAAGTTTCTATATCCGGATCTAATTCAGAAACAAGTGAAGTCACATCAAATTTTCCTTCAGTCATTCCTCCACATTCTTCTAATCAATCTACATCTCCATCGTCTTCCATTTCTTCTACTCAAACAATCAGTGTTGTCACAATTAGTACTGTTCTAGTTGTAAGTTCTTCATTCATTACCCCTACTTCTACATATTCACAAACTCCAAATCCAGTTATGGCTAATCGACCTTGGATGAATCCTGGTGCTGTATTAATAGAAAATCCTAATCCTCTTCCAGATTATCCAGAAAAATGGTTACCTAAATATAATCCAGATGATGGTTTTCCTGCTGAAGAACACATCAATAATTTTATGTTAGCCATGAATTTGAAAGGAATTGCTCATGAAGATGTTGTATTTAGATTGTTTCCATACACTTTACAAGGATCTGCGGGATCCTCTTACTTTTCTCTTCTAGTAAGTTCAATTTCTAATTGGGCAACCTTTGAACAAGTTTTCCTAGCAAAATTTGGAGATGATAGGACTGTTGCATCCTTAATCAATGCCCTTTCCAATCTTAAAATGAATTTAGGTGAAAAGATCAAAGATTTCAACTCCAGATTTAACAGGTTATTAAATAAAATCCCAAACGCTTCTAAACCTGCTGTTGAAGTACAAATAGAATGGTATATTTCTTCTTTGCCTTCTAATATATCTATTTTTGTAGACAGAGCTAATAAAGCTACTCTCTTAGAAAACTTAAAAGAAGCTCTCGCAGTAGAGAAAGGAATCTTAGTAGTAGAAAAACGATTAGAGACAGAAGAAAGGAAAACAAAGAAAGTGACTTTTAGTCAAGATTCCAAAAATAAAGTTTCAAAAGATCCATTTGATCTTGAAGGTATTCAAAAAGTGCTAAAGACTATGTAAAATGATATGATTGATATAAAGAAATAAGTTTTTGAAACTTCAGCCGCTAAAAAATCATTTCGTCCATTTAAGAAAAGTCCTCCTTCAACATCTCAACCTCCAAACGAGATTTCAAATGCTGAATCTGATCAAGGTACTGAAGATCCCTCACCTTCTTAAAATGAATTAGATTCTGAAGAAGAAGTCGAATTAAATGGTTTATGGGATTTCATTCTTCCCACAGAAGAAGAAAATGAAGCTATGCATGTATCTACAAGAAGTAAATCTTCTTCAGATCCAACTGTACCAAATCAGAAACAAAACTATGTTCCCACTAAGGAAAAAATAAAAAAAATCTAAAACTGTGCAGATAAATCCGATTTTATCAGATCCTTCTACAACTTCGAAAACTTTAATAGTTTCAGATACAGTCGAATACAACATAGTTGAAGATATGAAAAAGATTAAAGCAAATATTTCATTACACGAAATGACCAAACTCAAACAACAACATAAAATTTTGCTTAGAGAACTCAAAGCAATTCCTGTAGAACCAATACAACGACTAGTTATAGCACAAGCTTCAAAAGATATGGGAAAACCACGATCATCTACCAACAAAGTAGATTATAATGATCTTGTTTTAATTGGTGATAGATTTATTTCTTATACTCCCCCTTTTCTTTTGACTTATGAAATTTTTAACAAAAATGTTCATAATTGTCTTATTGATTCATGGGTTCTTCAAATATTATGCCAAGAAAAATATGTACAAAATTAAATATCATTCCTCAAAAAACATCTGTACATATAGTTCAATTGGATAGAACAAAATTTGAAGTTATTGGAGAAATGTTGTCAGTATCCATCAGGTTATCATCTAATCCAAAGGTACTATAAGTGATTGATATTTTAGTCGCAGACATCCCTGAATTTTATGGTCTTATTTTAAGCAGGGATTGGTCTAAAAATTACATGGATATTTTGCTACTGATTGGTCACATATGTGGTTACCATATAATGGTAAACCAAATCAAATCAGAATTGAACGTGAGAAATTTATGAAACATACAGTTACTAAATTAGAAGGACCAAATGAACCTGTAGCTTTTACTACTAATATCATAGGAAATTATTCAGCTGAATCATTCCTTGGATCATTCAATGCTTAGGTCTCACCTTTTCCAACAAATACTGTTATTTCTCAGATTGAAATTTTTTCTCAAACAGATTCTTTTAAATGTATTAATTTTAGCAATCAGATTCCAAAACAATCTTTATTTTGGACTCTATTTTTTGATGGTTCGAAATCAGAAGATGGTGCAGGGGCAGGTTGCATTTTAATCAATCCACAAGGAGAAAAAACGATGCTAGCTTGCAGACTCGAGTTTCAGTGCACAAATAATACTGCTAAATATGAAGCATTGATACAAGGTCTATATAAAGCTATAGGATTGAATGTTAAATATTTGCAATTATATGGAGATTCTGAAATAATAGTTAAACAAGTTAGAAATATGATTCATTGTATTTCTGGACACTTGAAACATTATCAAACTTTAGCTCATAATCTTACTTCTCATTTTATTGCATTCAATATCTCTACAATCCCTAGATTACAAAATGCGAGCGCTGATTTACTTGCTAATGTAGCATCTAGACTTATACCACCTGAAGAGTTTAGCCCAGATAGATTTTCAATTGAATTGATTTTTAGACCGTCCATTCCTGACAATATAACAAATTGGAGAGTATTTAAAAATGATGCAGATATAGTGGACTTTCTTACATTAGACAGAGCTTATGAAGGTCAAATTTTAGATGAACATGAACATGATTTACAGATTGAAGACAAAACAAACAACAATCCAATTCCCAAATCTGTAGTCAAAATGGAGGACCTTTATGATTTGAAATATAGGTTTAAAAAGGTGACCAATTCAAAAACTCAAAGTTCTACTTTAAAATTTGAATTGATTAATCTCGGTACTCCAGAAAAACCTCAGAACATCAACTTAGGTCTTGGTTTAAAAAATGAAGAAAGGATGTCATTTATCAAACTGCTAAAAAAATATAAAGATATCTTTGCATGAGATTATTCACATCTTAAAACATATGATACTTCCATAATTCAGCATACCATTCCTATGATCTCAGATGATAAGCCTGTTCAACAAAAACTTAGAAAAATTCATCCAAATTTAGAAACTCAAATTAAATCTGAATTGAATAAAATGCTGAAAGCTAAAGTTATTTTTCCTATTAGACATTCGAAATGGGTGTCAAACATGGTTCCAGTTAGGAAAAAGAATGGAGACATTAGAATTTGCATAGATTTTAGGAATTTAAAGAAAGCCTATCAAAAAGATCATTTTCCCTTACCTACCATGGAACAAATATTGCAATCAGTTGCAGGATCTGAATTAATGTCTTTTCTAGACAAATTTTCAGGGTATAATCAGATCATGGTACATCCTGATGATAGGTTAAAAAGGATGTTTAGAACAAAGTGGGGAACATATGTGTATCAAAAAATGCCTTTTGGATTGATTAACGCTGGTGCCACATTTCAATTTGCTATGGATATAGATTTTAGAGGAATAATTAATAGCTCGATTGTTATATACTTGGATGACATCACTGTTATTCTAAGAATAGGAACAATCATATTAGTCACTTAAAAAATATTTTCGAAAGATGTAGAAAATATGGCATTTCCCTTAACCCAAAAAAATGTTATTTTGCCTTATCAGAAGGTAAATTATTGGGATCCATTGTTTCTAGAAAAGGAATTCATATAGACCCTAATAGGATTCAAGAGATTGAAAATATTCCTCTGCCACATAACAAAAAAACGATGCAATCATTTTTAGGGCAAATTAATTTTGTAAAAAGATTTGTTCCAGATTTCTCCCAAATCATCTTACCCCTACAATCAATGATCAAGAAAAATTCAATTTTTAGATGGGGAAAAGAAGAAAGAAATTCTTTTGAGTTAATTAAAAAAGCTATTGTTGAAGCTCCTTCTTTAACAACTCTTGATTTTCTTAAATATTTTATGTTGTACACATTTTCTTCTGATACGTCATATGCAACGGTTTTAACACAGTTAAATAATAAAAAAATTGAAGCACCAATTGCTTTTTTTAGCTCTAATCTTCATGGTGTTGAGTTAAATTATTCAACTGTGGAAAAACAAGCCTATGCTATGTTTAAATCCGTGAAACATTTCACACCTTTTCTCTTAAAAACACATACCAAGATAATAGTACCTTACTCAGCAGTAAGGCAATTATTAATACAACGAGAAGTAGGAGAGAAGAGAGAAAATTGGGTCACTGCACTTCAAGAATATGATGTAGAAATACATCCAGCTAAAATTGTTAAAGGAGAATGTCTTTGCAGGATGTTAATTGGAGCCTCTCAATCACCAATAGAAAAAGATCAATCAAATGAAATACAATTATCTAAGGTAAGCCTGAACGATTCTCAATCACAATATGCTGATTTGAAATTTTTCCTAAGAAATGGATTTGCTCCATTATATCTCAATTATACAGCAAAGCGTGCTCTGAGACTTAAAGCAAATCAATATCAACTCATAAACGATGTATTATTTAGGAAGAATTATGATTCTGTATTATTAAGATGTTTAGAAAAAGCTGAAGCCGATAAAGTATTGCAGGAACTACATGATGGATTAGCTGGAGGTCATTTCGGAGGAAATACCACAACTCATAAAATATTGCATGCTAGTTATTATTGGCCGACTCTGTTTAAAGATGCACATGAATATACAACGAAATGTAAAACATGTCAAACTATGGCAGGAAGAGAAAGGAAAGCAACATTCCCATTACAACCATTAAATATCCAACAACCATTTGAACAATGGGGGTTAGATATTATAGGTGAAATAACTCCTAACTCTTCAAAACAACACATGTATATTCTAACTGCAACTGATTATTTCACAAAATGGGTAAAATCTATCCCATTAAAGGTGGTCAATACACAGAATATTACAGATTTGATTGATCAATTCATAATTACCAGGTTTGGCCTTCCATAAGCTTTGATATTTGATAATGCATCTTACTTTTCTGGAAATGCCATGATAGAATTTGCTTTGAAAAGAGGTTTTAAATTAAAATACTTAGCTAACTATTATCCACAAGGAAATGGATTAGCTGAATCTACAAATAAAAACCTTATCAGAATCATCAAAAGAACTGTAGAACAAAATCATAAGAATTGGCACAAAGCATTATTGTTGTGCTCTTTTGGCAGATAGAATTACCCAAAAAGCTTCAATAGGTACTTCACCATTTGTGTTAGTTTATGGAAAAGAAGTAATTATACCCTCAAACGTAACGATACCATCGTTTGCTTTAGTACAATTCATTGATGAAAATCCTTCTTCCCCTCTTCAACTTAGACAAGATCAAATCCTTAAGTTAGAAGAAGAAAGAGAAAAAGCTAAACAAACTCATACCCATCATCAACAAATAATAAAGGCTTCATTTGATTTAAATTTTGTTAGTTCAAAAGATTTTCAAATTGGTGATTAAGTATTAAAGTGGGACAAAGCTCATGAGGAAAAGGGTAAACATACAAAGTTTCAAAAACTCTGGCTAGGAACATTTCAGATAATTGAGAAAATTGGCTCATCAACATTTCTATTACAGGATTTAACAGGTAAAAAAGATTCTTTACCTATTAATGGAAAAATTTTGAAAAAATATTTCTCATAGAAGGTAACTCTTCTATCTTTGTATATTAAAATATTTTTGTTTTTGTTTTTTATAGAAATAAAAACTTGTTTAGTATTGACAGTTGGCCTTTCAAAAGGGAAGTCTTAGATAATTTCTTTTTTGATCTTTCTTTGTTCAATTATTTAAAATAGAACTGTTAAAGAAAGAAAATCGAAAGATTTAGAAAAACAAATTGATTTTGTCTTTCTTAAAAAATGAAATTCCAATAAAACACTTATTTTGTTTGATGAACTCTCATTTTTATCTAGTATGAATATTCTTTTGCCAGTCAAGAAAAGAAAATTGTAATATAGTAAGAAATCTTCTTACAGAAAAGCAATCTAACAACTCGACATTATCATCCAGCATCATAAAAAGAACTATGATTCGTCCCATCCAGTAAATCTTATAATTTTCAAAAGAAATTTAAAAGAAAATTAAAAAGAAAAAGTTTAGAGAAAAAACTTAAGAGATAATAAGTCTCATCACGAGCTTATTTACCATGTTCATAAAGAAATAGTTGAACTGACATTACTAATACTGTCTACCAAAACAGTGTAATGACTTGAGATTATATCATAAAGACAAGGGGTCTCATCAAGAGCCAACTTGATCAGTTTAATTACTATTTGTGAATGGCATTGTCACTATTTGGTCACCAAGCCAAGACAATGGCTTTTAAGTAGATAAAAAAAGAAAAAAAGAAAAAAAGAAAAAAAGAAAAAAGTAATTTACTTTTGAAAATGATGAGAAATACTGGATGGAAAAATGGATCATAGCTGGGTAAAAGGTAACCCTGCCAAAAGCTTAAAATTGCCCATTGGAACAAAGGCCCTATCTTTGATAAAAGAGTAAATTTATAAAAAGCTTATTTGTAAAGATTATTTGCTATTTATTTTTAACTAAGTAAAGACTGACATTGGTTTTCATACTTACACTTTTATAGAGGATTTCTCATGAGTAAGTGAATAAATGAAATTTTCGTTATTTGAAAAAGATATTATTTATTTGAAATTTCGTTACTTTAACTATTTTATTTTTATATATGAAAGTATTTAGAATTTTAAAAAAATATTTTTTCAGAGACATCTGGTTCGTCCAAGTAAATCGCCAATTGTTGTGCTGTACAATAACCCCCCATTTATTTTAATAAATAGGGACCCTTTAGAAATAAATAAGAAATTCTGTTTTAAATTCTTACAATAATAAACTTAGAAAATAAAATTTTCTGCTTTTTCTTTTGAAAAGTGCATCGCTTATCACATATTTTGTTTTCAAAAAAGAATCATAAAACATAAAATCAACGAATTGCGAAATGCGCTCTTAAAATAGCCTTCCAAAGAAATAAAATGTTTTGTTCGCATCACACTTTATTTAGTAAAGACTTAAGAAATGAATAATATAAGTTGCGACAACAGTGGACCCGACAGGCAAATAAACTAAAAAGTATAAATCCTTTTTGCTATCGCGTCCACTTTAAGTTTTCGCAAATCGCATTGCATGCAAATTATAATATAAACTTTAAACGTATCTTATAAATGTTGCAATCTGCGATTTGCGTAGATCGCATTTCACAACTTTTTTGAGACAATCACGAAATATTATGATGAATCATTGCAATTTTCACATTTAATAAAGCTCTGCGTGTGAAAGCAGCTTATGTCATATCAAATTTGATTTAAGATCTTAACGGCTTTAAAACTAGTAATGGATAGTGCATGCGAAGCCATGTGAAACATTAAATAAGGAATTATGAAGAGATGATTCATAGATTGACAGCTTTTCGCATGATTTTGAAATAAATCACTGATATATCTTCATGATACTCCTTATATGATAATTTCACTTTGCTCTCAGGAAATCAATTATCAAGTTGAAGAAATCATAAATGAGTAAAAAGGGTAAAGTGGTGTCTCAAGTACCATCCGCTGAAGACACAGACATGTTTTCATTGTTCTTAGACACTGTCTGCAACAAAGACTGTGGTAGTTCATCATGGGAAGTAATGTACAAACTTTTTGAAGATGAAGAACCAAGGGTGATAAATAAAATTTCTGCAACTGGCACTGATTCTACTTCGGATGAAACTCTTTTCGACGTTGCATGCTCGCATATTCATAGAATAGCTACTAGACTGAAGATTCAACCTTATACAGACACGATTAGGTAGGCAGTCGAAATTTAAATATTGAAGATAGAGTTTTCAAGAATTCCAGAGGAGAGATTATGGGTTTTTTCAAAGCGGAAGACTTAGCAGCCATGTACCATTTTCCAACTCCGCAGCAGAAATATGATAATAGATATGTGCAAATGTTCAGAGCAAAACATCGAGATCTTATCAAAGTTATCCACAAATGGAAAGACAATGAAGGAAAATTGAAGCATGATAAATTTGGTACGTACTGAATTACACAAATTCCTAATCCTTATTGTTATGCCGCTGGTATGTTATGTAGAATATTTTCCAAACCTAATAGTACTAGGTTCTCAAGAGATTGGGTTCCCCTAATTGACACAATCAAGCAATTTTTCTATCTTAAATTGGGAAGACTTTGTCCAATTATTTAGCCAAACATATTGCCGAATATAGGAATAAAAAGAGTGCTTCATCCCAAGAAAATTGACCCTTTTACATGTCTTCTTATGGTATGGATTCCATCTGTTTCACTTCTACATTTCCAATCATGGGTTGAAAAGGGCGAAATTTAAAGATTTATGATGAAGAACTCTCCTCGGGACTCTAAATTCCGGCTACATTTTTATAAAATCTGCTATGGAGTTATGTTACCCATGTATCAGATGATTTTCAATGAAAAGGCTCCTAGGGTTTCCAAAGAATCCAATGAAGATATTCTTCCTATAGCCAGATGGTTCGATGAAGAAAAGTTCACATATATCTAAGTATTTGGAAGTTCTGCTTTTCCATATGTTTTACCCTACTATGTTCCAGATAGATTGCTTGAAAGGGAAATAGTTTATCAACTCATCAATGGTGTCACAAAGCAACTAAAAGATGATAAAAAGGCTATTTTGCCTTCTTTCCCTCTACAGTGCAATACCTTTTCTTTGGCTAATATCGGCCATATATACAAAGAGGTTCCTAACATTCAGTTATTGAAGTTGGCATTCATGCCAGGAAGATGATGATCTGTTTAATAAATTTCAAAAAAAGCATGGCAAACTCAAAATAAAAGCTTCTTTCTTCATAAAAGAAGACAAATTGATGACTTCTTTCATATCACAGTATTTTTTCTTATTGCTATATGGAGTTTCAAATAAAACATTAACTTTTTCACAAGAGAACACAAAATTGAAAACATCCTTTCATCTATAAAGCACAAGATGAAAAATAAGACCCAAGCATGTACCAGAAGAACAAAGATATTCTAAAATGAATCGTCACAATCACACAACACTTGATGTCAGACTCAACTGGAGAGATGAATCTGAATTCCAAAGAAAATTTAGAAATCGACCAAATTCTTCAAGAAATAGAGTTGCAAGAGAAAACAAAGAACAATGGCACTGAATCAAGTTCATAAGTAGCTAAAAAGGATTAGAGAAAGTTAGATCAGTTTAAATCATCTCAAGCAAAAGACCTGGTAAACGAATGGGAACAATTTTCCCAAGCAATAAACACTCCTAAGGAAAAAGTCAACACTGATCAAACATCAAGTTTTTGAACGCCACAACCTTCTCAGAAGATAGTTGAAACCATCAATCCTCTACAGAGAATCCCAACAATACATGACAAAGAAATCATACCCGCTTACTCTACAGATCAAATCATCCTACAGATTGAAGATATTCCATCATTGGATATTTTCTATGTACCGTAGGCAACAAAAATTGTAGATTTGATTTCTGTAGCAGCAATACTTGTAGATTTGTTGACTTAATAGCAAAATGGCTTTAATTATAAAAATACACAAGAATTATTTATAATAATAAATATTTATTGATTTGATATAATAAGATGATTGAATGATACAATGAGGTCCTATTTTTATACCTATGCAGGTACCTTTTCATGAATGGGCATGTCTTTTAGACATGCCTTTTCATTAACCTAATGACTATTTTACATAATCCCTATTTAACTATTGTTGACTATATGTATTACATTAGTTAAGAATTAGATTCATAACATTGCCTTCTTCTCGAAAAGGTTTGTCCTCAAAGCTTAACTTCTGACAATTTTCTTCACTTGAGATTATCTGCTAGACATGTCATTCATCACTGGTACCTTGGCATGTATAATTCTTCAATAATGCTTTCTTGAACTGGGTTCTCTCATTTTTTTTTCTTTTCCTTCTCTTTTTTTTTTATATATATTATTATTATTATTATTATTATTATTAACAACTATGCCGGATAGTTGCATAACCAATTCCAACGGGGTTTTTTTTTTTAAATTAATTAATTAAATTAATCAACTTATATAAATTAAATAATATATTGTAATCAAGTTATATCTATATATATATATGTATGTATGTATATTGAATTAATTAAATTATATAATCAAATTAACATATTTATTAATTACGATTATATAAATTTATTAATTCTGTTTATGGGCGTTGATTACGTTCTAACCACCGCGGGTCATGACTTTTAATTTAAGGAATTATGACCATTGGATACCACGCAAACATCATTATTTTTCTCTACGCAGATAGCATTCAATCGCAGGTTCTGACACACTGTTTTATATGTCGTTTCTGGTTGACCCACAGGAACGAAAACAGTAGCAACAATGGTATCCTGAAATCTCAACCATGCAGAAATACAAGTAGGGTGGTAGATGTGGGTGCAATGCAATTGGAATGCATCGTCACCCAAGTTGAAATATTCCTGGAAAATTGAGCATAATGAACTCACGTTATTTTTATTATCGACATGCTCCTCTGTAATGGAAATTGAATTTTTTGTGTGAGATGGAGGCGCTGGCGGCTCTACATTTACATTTAGCATTGGGGGTTGATAAGGATCATGTTCCCATCGTTCGTTCAGTTGTCTCACGCACTCTTCCTAATCACGTAAAAATTCTCGAAATTCTCTCTCTCTTTCACGCCATCGTTCAACAAACTCTCTATCAATCTCACGTGTTTCAAGTGAGTTGCAGGACTAAATGGCAAATTCAACTTCGTGTTCCTCAATTCCACATGCTTGAAGCAACAAGCTTGTTAGACGGGGACAATTAAGCTTGAGAATCTCCAAAGCCGAGAACTTATTCAAATTCAACAAGACAAAATTGCTACAAGCTAAATCAACATCCTTAAGATTGGATGACAGAGAAAGGTTGAGCGAAGATAGGTGAAAGCAAAGGGCAAAATCAGGAATTGCAACTTCCTTAATATTAGGGCATCCCACATAATTGAGGTTCCAATCAATTTCTTTTTTTCCATGTATTCCTGTGTGTTCCATTTTCATAGTAACAACATTGAACATGCCCATATGGTTGTAAATCTCAGCAGTCTCCAAACCCCAATCAAGATCGTGCATATTCGTACAGCCATTTAAACTCACGTGAGTCAGGTGAGGACACCGGGCAAGGAGCTTTTTTATTTCCGACTGGCTGAGACTACCATATGATAAATACAACTCTAAAAGATCTGGAAGTGCCTCTCCTCTGTGAAGAGCATCCAATGACGTATCCATGAGGTACTTGCAGGCCTGTAGTTTCAAAACCTTTAATCGTCTACAACTCTCAAAGACAGGTTGCAAATTTGTCAAAAATGTGTACAATAAATCGAGCAGTGTCAATTTGGAAAGTAGCCTCAACGCAAAAAGGCCATTGCATCCAATGGATGGGAAAGACATCAAAATTAATGACTAAATCATTATGCAGGAAGCTGTTGTAGCTACCAAGCAATCATCCTGAAGTTGGCTGCAAAAAGATGCACCCAGGGACAACAACCGAGGGAAATTTATTGTTGCTTGAGAGAGGATGCCACATCCTTTCAGCCCCAAAACTATCATCTGAGGCGCTTCAATATCAAGTTTACTTAGGTGGGGACAGATTCCAAGATTAAGTGGCTGAAGCCCAACTTGACACTCAATTTCTATGCTTGGATTCATTGTAGCAAGGTGACTTTGCCAATTATTTTCATCATCTTTATTTAAACAATCATCTACCTTCTGACTATTACCAACAGCCCCCAAATAATCTATATCACGTAAAGTTGTAAGAACACTGTCAAATTTTCTCTCCGAAAAATATTCTTGGTCTCCAACAAAATAAACATCAGCTACTGTCTGTTCTTCGTAATTTTCTTTCAAAATTGAAGATGAAATACCTTTATGTTCATTATTAAAAGTCTTAGCAGAGTCAACTTGTTTGCCTGTTGATGACAGCCCAGACCTAGTGACACTCAGTGTATCATTGGAAGTACTACTGGTCCTAGCTGTTAATGAAGGCGGGCTGGGTTGATCACTGTATCCAAAAGCTGCTCTCTCTTTTGCTTTGCTGCAATTATCTTGGTGTTCATTATTCTCTTTATTTTTAACTATATTAGATGAGATTCCTAAACTTGATATTGAATTATATGCACTATCAAGACTAACACGATGTCTAGAATGACAAACATCACTAATGGAAATCTCATTTCTTGTATAAAAGGCACATTTATGTCTTGCGAAATATTTGTCTCCACATTTCCAACATTTCTCTTCCTTTTTTCCTTTATTACGCATTGCTGGGGGAATATATTTGCTTGAATTTTCCATGGATGTTCTACTTGATTTTCCCTTGGCATAACTAATTTCCCTCTCATTATTACAGCATTTTTCATCTTCTCTATTATGGATTACCGCAGAAATTTTTTTACAACGTGCAGAAATTTTTTTATACCCATTTGTGATTTCTGCACATGAATTCTCTAATTGCTGAAGCTTTTCTAGAATTTTATTAAATTTTTCACTTTCTTTAGGTTCTTCACGTAATGGCACATTGTATGGTAAACAATGTTCCTAGGCTTGTATACTATGTTCATAAGCTTGTAAGACAATGTTGTGCGACATGGCTTCGACTTGGCTTTGATATGGCTCCGATATGGCTCTGATATGGCTCTGATACCACTGTAGCAACAGAAATTGTAGATTTGGTTTCTGTAGCAGCAAGACTTGTAGATTTTTTGACTTAATAGCAAAATGGCTTTAATTATAAAAATACACAAGAGGTATTTATAATGATAAATATTTATTGATTTGATATAATAAGATGATTGAATGATACAATGAGGTCCTGCTTTTATACCTATGCAGGTACCTTTTCACGAATGGGCATGTCTTTTAGACATGCCTTTTCATTAACCTAATGACTATTTTACATAATCCCTATTTAACTATTATTGACTATATTTATTACATTAGTTATGAATTAGATTCTAGCTACAAGGCTGTAGTAAAAAGGAATAAAAGAAAAAGGATTGATGAGACAACCCCGAAATCAACAGATGAATCAGTTGATGTACTCTGGAAAGCCTCCTCAGATGATCCCACTGATCATCTAACTAAGTTGTCACAATATGCATGAGCATATGCCAAAACCACCGTTGATAAGGCAACTGAAGTTAGAATATTGTTGAAACAGAAGGAAACCAGAATACAAGAATTGGATCAGTTATTAAAGGAAGAAAAAGCCAAGTCCATTGAGCAGATCAATGAAATTTCAACACAATTTTATAAAGATATTGAAAGTCTCAAGTTGATACATCAAACAGAGCTTAATGAGAAGCAGGTACATCTAGAAAGAATAATGGAAAAGCTACATAATCGATCACAATTAGAACAATTCATCAGAGAAGCACTTGATATAAATACTATGATAAAGAAAGAACAAAAAGTATTTTGTCATCAAGTTTCTATGATTTATTCTTATTTTGATTCTAATAAGATAATGATTCAGCAAATAGCAATTCAAAAACTAGAATATGAGAGATTTGAAAAGAAAATTGAGGAACACAGCCAGTGGCAAAATTATGATGCAGGAAGACAAGCTAATCTACCACAAATAGATAAGCTTCACAAATAATTGTTATTTACAGAATGGAAAGCACAGATCATCCGAGCAGAAAAGGCAGCGACCAAGAAAACAAACAAATCAAATGAGGTTATTCAGCTCTTATGTGACCAATTGTTTAGAACAGGACTTCTTAAATAAAAAACGTCTGATGTGTTTTCAGGAACAAAAGAAGTAGAGTTAAAATAGACGTAGAGAGTAGAACAACATGATGAAATGATCAAGAAAGTTAATAAGTTTGATCAAGAAAATTACTGGAATTTTCTGATCAAACCTTACCGTCAGCAACAAACTCTTCTGTTCCCTACAGAGTCAACAAAAAGGTTTCAGTCGATAATCTCAAATGCTATCTTCAAGGGGAAAATTCGATCATAGATATCACAACCAACTCAGCTTAAGGCAATGCTAGATATCTGCCAACTTTGTGATCACACTCAGAAAGAAATGCAGAATCCTTCAAGTCAGGATTGTTAGTTCTAAATTCCTAAATTTTTGTTTAAGTCAAGTTTTTAGAGAAAGGTTGTTTGAAACCTCCTCTACATTTTTGTAAATCATTTAATTTAGTTTGTAGTTAATTTTAATATTTAAACCCTTCTCATGCATTTAGAGAAGGGTCCAAGATTTTGTTAAGAACATTTGCAAAGAATGCTTATTTCTAAGTAAGTTTGTGGATGCCTTGATGAAGTAATGGAACACGGCCTTTTTCAGTTATAAATATCATTTTGTTGAATAATTTTTAGTGCACTTCTGTATTCTTTGAATGACTCTTTGATTGAAGAATTGGATACGCCTATTATCACTAATCCGACAAGCAGAGTAATACACATCCGGTACTATTATCATGTATGTTATTTTTGTTTCTGAATGTTAGTGATGAACTCAGCTTTCATGAATCATATATAGAATTAATTATTTTTATCTGAAATATTAGTTGCACTATTGTACGATATAAAGATAGAAATTAGTTATTTTATACATGGTCATCAGATAAATGTGATATATTTTCCATTTTCTTTTGATTAAATTTTTTTTTTTTCAAGAGAATCATCTTACACAGTAATAATTCTATTAAATCTGTGATGATTTTCATCATCACAGATTTAACAGATATCTTTTTAGATCGCATTTAAATATTATCCCCGGGTTAGAACAAATTTAATTCAAAGCTTTGCACTTAGAAATAAATTTGTCTTAGTTTGTAGTAATTCGTCATTCTAAAATGTTTTGATAGAAATCCAAAAAATTATCATAAAAAACCAAATCTGGGAAACTGGTCCCATCATACCCATTTAGAGCCACTACCCCAAACGGAAAAGGAACTGCTTTAAGGTCCGGATCGAGTGGTTATCCCCATTGTTGTTGCCACGGATTTTTGAGGCCTCAACACCTTCCTAATGCTTAGAGAGGGCTCTCTCTTAATGATTTAACTTTGTTGTTTTAATAAATTTTAGGTTAGTTATGTATGCTTTTTTTGGATTGATTTTGATTTGTAGGTGGAATTACTGATTTAGATGGATAGGTGCCTTTCTACTTTCCAATTGGATATGGAGTCAATATATCAAGAAAACATAACAGAGGAAAATTATAAAGGAAGAAAGCTAGCTGAGCAAAATCAGATCTTAAGGCTGAATGGTGAAGTGGTTTTCAATTGGGATCAAGGAGGAATTAAGGATTCCTTAAACCAGATAATGAAGGAAAGTGAAGGAGGTCAATCAGGATCAAAGAGAAATTAAGGATTCTCTAAACCAGATATCATAAGAAAAAATTAAAATGTATAATAGTTTAAAGCAGAGTGTAATTAAACAAATTCTGAAGTAAAATTCCAATTATAACATTCAAATTTAGAAAACATGCAAGTTATGGAATACTTAAGAAAATAACATGAACAATTGAAATATACTTCACTGAAATAACTCAACACATGAATCCTGTAAAGAAATGCCTTTATTACTTGTCCTGTATTTCAACTGGAAATGGTACAATAACCCTCAAGGTAGTATATCAATCAACTATAGAAATATTCAGGAATCCACCCTCAATACTTCAAATTGATGAAGTATTTATATAAAAATTTACACAAAATATCCTGACTCACTAGGATTTATTTAAGGAAAATAAAATATCTTCACGTAAGAAGATAGAGATACTTATTAACTGACTGCAAGTTGTCCCTGTTTTATTTGATTATTATCATTTGTTTGTTTCTATTATGCTGGTTGTCTTTCACGCTATCTTTTCTTTACGTTGTCTTTCATTTGACTTCTCTTTAACTCTCTCTTTTATCTGACTTCTCTTTAACCTGTGAATTCTTTTACCTGTATTTGCTTTCACTTGTCATAGTAAATCACACCATTTTTCCCACTTTTCTTCATCTGGAATCTTTACCTTCATCATCTTTCGGTAAATTTCATTAGCTTCTGAATACTTGGCAAATGTGGGCTTATTCACAAAAAGGTGATTTACCTCATGTTGGAGGTAAAAGAAAATTTCCAAACTTTGAAGGAGTACTTTGCCTGTAGGAACTCCTTTCATTGTTGAACTGTTGGAAGTATCCTTTGCTACTTCCCTCATCTTTATATCATAGTCTTCATGCCTCATTAGTTTATCATTGATTACTAATGGATTAGGCAGACCTTTCTGTCTTAAAACATCAAATTTGTTCATAAACCTATTTCCTGCAAGCTCCATAGTTTGACATTTGTCTTCAAGATGTGTCATAATATTTCTCTTGTAAATGATTTTCATCACCTCTAAAATAGTTTATGTTCTGTAATCTATCGCTAATTCTTATAATTCATACTTGTTTTTGGAATTTAGGAATTTTATTATCTCAGTGTCTTTTTCTGGTTTCTTTCCAAGTTCTTCTTTGACCTTTTGAATTGCATTTCTTGCTTCCTTTACCAATTCATTATGTTCAAATATAACTTGTATAGAAGGCCACATACCATTGACTGAGTTAATGATATTGGCCCACAACTGATGTTTGTCTTGGGGCTAAATGTTCTTTCATTGATGGCTCTTTTTCCAGCTTATGGATTATTTTAGTTAATCTGTTGGCCTTTTGTACTTATGCCTGATGCATTACTTCAGCTAATTTCTTGCCATCTTCTAAACTTTTCACTTGTTCTTTGAGCTTATTGATTTTAGTAGTTTGAATTAATATATCCTGCATGGACTTGATCAATTTTCTGGCCTCATCAGTGGGATGGGTTGTTGGTACTGCTGTTGTTGTTGCTGGTGTAGTAGCTGGAACTTCTGTTGATACTAGAGCTGCTGTAGTAGCTGGGACTGTTGTTGATACTAGAGTTGTTGTAGCCAATGGAGTTGATGTAGAAGCTATAGGAATGGTAGTAATGGGAACTACTTCCATGCTGGCTTTCTTTTCTTGCACAATTTTTTCTATTTCAGTTTCCATCTCTTTGAGTTGAGTTGTCAACTGAATGATGAGATTCATCATTTCATCCTTCTGATTTTCATTTTCCAAAACCTCCTTGGTTTGTGGATGCTCTATATTTGGTAACTTTAGATGTTTCTTCAATGCAGCCATGTATGCATTCTTCTTCCTGATTACTTCTTCTGCTGCTTTGATATCTTTTGGATTATAACCTACTCCCATTACCAGATCTTCAAGTGATTTTATCCTGTTATCCTTTGCTTGTGAAGAAGCTTTCTCTAGCTTTAACTGTGTCCTTAAATTTTCTACAGAATTTTGTAACTTTTTTACACTTAAAGATTTGTGTGTCATGGTGGAATAGATCATTTCTCTAGCTTGTTTGTGAAACTCAATCTGATCTATTGGATACACATCTTTGGCAAGAACTTCAAAGGTTGTCTTCTTATAATCTTATGATGATTTTGGGGCATGCACTATTGGCTGTAAAAATGTCATTTTCATCTTTCTTGTTTTGTAGTCAAAATCTGAAAGCAATCTGTTTTGGTCATTGGGAGTTTGCTTCCAGTACTGGGCATAAGTTACAACTTTCAATGCTTCATTCCTGATTTTGATTTCTTTATATTTCTCCATGATATCTTTCTCTTCTCCATTGGTTTTATAGATAATGAAACCTCTGCACTTTTCTGTTTCTGAATGATTTATGCACTGGAGGTTGATGGTAGATGTGTTTCTTCTGAAATTGTTGGAGGTGCATCATCTCTGACCACTATATCTGTCTCAATGACTTCAATTGTATCAACTATTTCTTTCCGTTCGATCACTAGATTCAGTTTTGCCTTCTTACTGTACATAAGCTTGAATTTGGTTTCATAAGTAATCTCTGCAGAATAAGATCCTTCCTCTCTTGCCCTCTTTGAATTTTTGTCTCGTGGGGCTGGAGTAAGCAGGATGGAACTAGTATCAACTTGCTTCTCCACCTCCTGTAAAGTATTTTCCAACCACTCTGACTAGTTGGAATACCTTTCAATTTCAGGCTTTGACTCATGAATGAATGGGGTTAATTTGAACTTGACTCTAAATTTACTTATGAAACCCAAGGGGTCATAAAACCTTTTGAAATTGCTACTGAACTTGAAATCTTGTAAATATTTTTCTGCTTGTCGTCCAACATTCCTACTATTGCAAATAAAAGGCCCTAACTGGTTCCTAATCTTGAATTGAGTCTTATTTTTAGCTGAAATAAAATTGATTTCATCTGAATTCAATATTTGTTTGATGTATTCTAAAGCAAATATCCTCATTGGGAGGTATTTGGGAAGCTTGTATGGAGTTAGCTGGCTTCCATACACTCTAATTTCTGTATGATTCTAGTATAAATACTAGTCTCCTATTTTACTTTGATCTGACAACTGTAAAACCTTATTTATCTCTTCACTGATTCTAGGCTGAATGCTACTGCTTAGCATATTAACTACTGGATAAACAAATGAATCAATGAATTCTTTGAAGTTGAATTCAGTGGAATCCTTTCTGATCAAGGGTGTCCAAAAGACAACAGATTGGGGATTACCCTCTGTGTCTAGTTTTTGGAGGTTAACTACAAATCTTTCGGATTTGAAATATAAAAACATATGAAACAAAATTGAGGAGTATTTGAATACTCCTTCTTCTGGCAGCTTGACTAGTTGATCATGGATTGCATCTGCTAGATATTGGGAAAAATTGAAGGTTGAAGCTAGAGGCTGACCTAGGAAAAAGATGGATAGGAAACCAAGAATATATGCATCTACATGTTCATAAGTGAAATACCCTAGAATTATGACAACATGGTAACAATTTGTCTGGTTGTCTCTGAAAACATAGAAGCTGAGTATGGAGGATTTCTTTTAGGGGTTTCTACTAATGGAGGAAGGAAAGTCTGAAATATTTGGAATATTTTAGGAAAGTCCAGCTTCAATTAGAGTTCAGTAAGGGTTTCAATGGATAATGGAACTTCATCAGGTTGTGGTTGAATCTGTAACATCTGATTGATGGATTGAGCAGTGATTATGAATAGGATTTCTTGGTTTGGGGTAACTAAAGCTCTTTCATTGGGAAAATAGTTGATCTGGAAGAGTCTAATGAGTTCTGGAAATTGAAAGGTTTGTGGGAATATGTATTTGGGAAAATTTGAATCCCACAGATGGATATCATCTGTTTGTTCAATTAATTTTCCATGGCTCCAGCAGTATTGGAGCTCTAAAAGGTTGGAATCAGTCATTGTATCATTGATTTTGAAGTCTTTATCGGCCAAAGGGGTATGGTCGACATCTACCACAGGTGGTTGAAGAGGGTTTGCACTTATAGCGCTATGTGAAATCATTAATTTTTTCAATTATAAATTTCTGTGCTTAATTAATGGTTTTAGGTGCTTAGAGTTACCTAGAATTGAAGTTTTGGTCTTGCAGAAGGTTCAGGCGGTAGCAAGGGCTTTCTTGGTCTACAATGCCTCTTTTGGTCTTTTCGCAATTTCAACAGAAATAGTAAAATAACGGTAAAGCGGGTTTTTTATTATCATTGAATGATGGAGTTTATCGCAATGGCGCAGGGTTGAATTATTTCAAACAATGGTGGTTTCATCGCAAGACGTGGAGACAATTTGGCGGTTTATCATATCGCAAAAAGCAGTCTGGTGGTTTTAGGATGAGGGGGTGCGATAAACTATGGGAGTGCTGCATGGCAAGGGAACGGGGGTATGAAACCACCCATTTCGCACCCCCCCATTGGTTTTAAAGGTCAGACGTTGAGGGGTGCGAAAAGGTTTATGGGTCATTAGATCTGATTGGATATGATCGGGGGGTATATGGATTTGCAGTTTTTCAAAGAGGTGGGGCTAGGACTTATAAGGGGTAAATAAAAATGGGTTTATTAAGTATATGAGCGGTAGGGGGGTTAATATAATATAAGGTTTGGGAAATATATTTAAGCGGGGAGGTTTAAAAGAAAAGGTGGAGTTGGGTAAAAGACATTTAGAAGGTTTAAAATGAAATGGGGGGTTTAAATGAAATATATAAACTATAGGTTGAAATAACATAAGGGGGGTAAATGTATTAAGTGGGGGAATTGAGTCAAAAGGGAAGTGGAGCCCGATAATGTATTTTTATTTTGCACTAAAAACTATGCAAAATTGGGTTTTACATGTTTTATTTGAATAATGCGGAGTGAGTCAAGGGGAAGGGAATTTTTAAAGGGAGATGGTTTTTTAACAAGGGAAAGGGGATTTAGGAAGGGAAAAGGGTTCATATAAAGGGGAAAGGGATTTTACAAGGGGAAATGACTTCCAAAAGTGGGAAGAGGGTTTTTAGTAAGGGGAAAAGGGATTTTTAGAATAAGGGGAAATGTTAGAAAGACTTTAGTGATAAGAGATGAACCAATTTATGCTTTCCATAACTTGTGAAAGTATTATACCTACCCTTTATTTACCCTAACATTTTTATTTCCTTTATTGGGTGCATTTGAGCTTGCTGACCCTTTTTTATTTTCTTTTGATAAGCAAACTAACCTATTTCTAACCTTATATCTTCTAATGGCTTAGATTAAACTTATGAGCTCATTTTTATTCTCTACCTAACTACTGATCTGCCAAGATTAAATGGTTTGGTCAGATCTTTATTCACTAACTATTATGACATGAACTTTAAATGCATGAATAATCAAGATTAAACTATATGATCATCATGAATTGTGGCATTTTGGACAAGCTGCACATAATTTTATTTGCAAAAGAAAAGTAAACTAAGAGTAGTGGCATTTGAATGTGCAACACTTTCAAAATTTATTTTTGTTCTTTTTGTGGTGTTCATATTTTATATCCTTTTTTGATCTTATTTTCTATTTGTCCTTTGATTTTTCTTTTAGGACATATCCTCTTTTCATTTTTTAATATGGGAAAACATTTGCAAAAAGCAAAGGTATGTACAATATTACAAGACTTAACATAGTCAATTCAAAATTATGATCCCTATTATTATAGGACCCTAACAGTAGCTCCATTTGGGGATGACATCTCCTGGTGAGATGTCAAGAACTTTATGATAAGTTGCCTTGGAAATTTGACTTTGCTTGCCTTGGAACTTCTTTTTGTGATCTCCTTTCTTCAAACATATGATGTTATATCTTTTAAAGTTTAGGGCCTTCTCTTCAGGCTTTAACTTTAGAAGATAATCATCTAATCCAATCTAAAATTTTCTATGGTATTTACAATGAGCAAAGTAAAAAAAATGAACTATTGGTTAATCTGGTGACAAATAGTGCTTCAACATTCTACCATTGACTGGTCCACCTGGTAGATCCGTTCCATCTAACTCTTTCAAGAAAAATGCATTGTTGCCTTTGTAACCATAAATGATATATGGGCCCTTCATCCTCTCTTTTGGAATCCCTTCCATGGGAAGTCAAATTTCCCATGTTTTCCTTCATCCTCTCTTCTGGAATCCCATTTGAGTACTTGATCACCTATGAAGAAATCATCTTCTTTAGTTTTCTTATCAAATATGTTTTTGATTTTGTCTTGAATCACTTGTGATTTGATATAAAATTCTTCCCTGATTTATCCTCCTTTGGATGTCATTTGGTTCTACTTGCAAGTCTTGAATCATTTTCATTACTGGTACTCCTAATGAAGATGGAAAAAAAACATCCATCACATATACCAATTCATAGGGAGATGTACCAATAGATTTATTGGTAGTTAGTCTGTTTGCCCATAAGGCATTAACCAACCTTTTATTCCATGCTTTCTTGTTATCTTCTAACAACTTCTTGATGATTTTAACTAGGTTTTTATTTGAAGACTCTGCTAGTCCATTACCTTGAGGGTAATAGGTATTGGAATGGCTAAGGATGATATGGTATTTGTTTCAAAATTCTATCATTTTCTTGGATTTGAAGGCAGCAACATTATCAGTAATGAGCTTTTGTGGGAATCCAAATCTAGAAAGGATGTTGTTCTCAAGAAATGAAATAATGATAGAGTCTGTGGCTTGTCTAGAAGGGATTTCTTCTATCCACTTGGTGAATTAATCAGTGGCTGTCAATATCCATTGATGCTGGGCAGAGGAGGGTGGGTGAATTTCACCAATGAAGTCTAAACCCCATTGTTGAAATGGAATTTCTACTGAGATAGGTTTGAGGGGTAATGGTAAGAGCTTATTCTTCCCCTAAAATATTTGAAATTTGTGACAGGAGGTCACATACTTTCTGATATCTGCAAAAAGAGTGGGCCAGTAAAAACCTGCTCTCAAAATTTTGTTAGCAGTTGTTTTCTAGTAGAGGTGTCCTCCACAATATCCTGCATGAAATTTTCAGCTTCATCTTTTAATAAACAATTCAATAGGATGCCACCATGATATTTCCAAAATAAAGCATTATCTAAGGTAGAATATTTCATTGCTTTCATTTTCAAGAATCTACTTTTAGTTCTAAATAAACTAGGAGGAGCTTGTAGGTTGAGTAAAACAAATATAGTGTCTGCATACCAAGGTGAATCTATGAAAGATTCACTGATTTGTGTAGTCGCCATCTCTTCTTGATCATCTAGGGAAACAATGAAATTTATATCTAAGGCTTGACAATGAGTTTGGATAAACCTTGGCCTTTGATTAATTTTATAGGCTTGATTTCAATGTCATATTCTAGTATAGTGGAAATCCATTTGCCTCTTTTTCCATCAAGCCCATTTTGAGTTAGAATGTCCTTTACAACTGAATTTGGAACACATGCAATTATGTGAGAGTATAAAATGTACACTTTGAAATCTTTTATGGCTTTCACTAAAGCAAGTGCTTGTTTTCCCATGATATTATACTTTAGTATTGCATCTCTGAAGGTTTTACTAAAGAAAGCAATGGGATGTTCAATACCTTCATCATTCTTCTGCAACAAGACTGTTGCAATGGCGTGTTATGAAGCAAATGAAAAAATTATGAAATCTTTGCTAAAATTAGGACTTATGAGCACATGCATTTTAGTAAGTTCTTCTTTGTCTGCTTCAAAACACTGCTTAGCCTATACTATCCACTTAAGTTTTGAATCCTTCTTTAACATGTTGTTTAATTTCTAATTAGTTCTGTTAAGTTAGGGATGAATCTTCTAAGAAAATTTATTTTGCCTAGAAATTCTTGTAATTCTCTAATGTTCCTAGGATGATTGATATTTAAGATTTATTCTATTCTAGATGGATCACTTCTAATACCTTCTTTCCAAATTATGTGTCCCAGGAGTTTTCCTTCTTCTAATCCAAAAAATGTCTTTTTAGGATTCAAGGATATACCAAACTTTCTGCATTTTATGAATACTCTTCTCAAATGATCTAGATGTTTATTATCTGTTTTGTAAATGACTAGAAAGTCATGGATTTCCTTTGAAAAAGCTATATCCATAGCTCTTTGGAATGTAGCTCCACCATTCATTAGTCCAAAGGGTATTTTCAAATACATGAAAGTTCCCTAGGGAGTGGAAAATGCAGTCTTTGCTTTATCTTCAGTTTGTGTTATGAAACCAACTCCAAAAATAGAAGAAAAGAGAGATCAATGCCGTATAAATAGCCACTTCGAAGGGGAAACCTCCAATATTTACATAAATGAACAATTCTTGGATGATACAAATGACAACAACTCCTCTCTCTATATAGGAGTCCATGGGGCCACAATGTAATCCTAGCCGACCTAATAATAATAATGTAAGGGCACAATAATAACAATATGGGTTTACAGGGGTACAACAATAACAATAAGGGGGTTACACTAACAACAATAAGGGACTATACTAGTAATATATGGACCTAACATGCTCCTCTCCTTCAAAAAAGTGTTGTCTTCAATGCTTGAGTAGTTCCAGGTGCTTTTGCATAAAATTCTCATCCTCCCATGTAGAATATTCAGTGGGTAAGTTCTTCCATTTGATGAGATACTATGAAATTGATCGATTTCATAGCTGTCGAGTTCTTGTTTTTGTGACTGCTTCAGGTTCCAATATGGTTTTTCCTTCCTCATCAAGTTCCGACAATTTTGTTTGAACTGAAAGTTTATCCCCTATAACCTTTTTTAAGCATGAAACATGGAAAACTGGATGCACTCGCGAGGAAGCAGGAAGCTCCAATTTGTATGCCATAGTACCAATATTTTGCAACACCTTGTAAGGACCATAGTACTTTGGCGATAATTTATTATCCTTCTTAGCTTGCTTGAGGGACATTTGTTTGTATGGTTGTAGCCGTAAAAATACCCAATCTCCTACATCAAAACTTCTCTCGCTGCGATGTTGATCTGCCTGTTGTTTCATTCGATTTTGTGCCCAATTCAGGTTATCCTTTAAGAGTTGGAGAACTTCTTGCTGATGCTCGATGTGATCTTCCACTGCTTGAACCTTCGAATTTTCCCTTAAATATGATGTGATGGATGGTGGATGATATCCATAAAGTGCCATAAATGGGGTCATTTTTGCTGCGGTATGGAAGGAAGTGTTATACCACCATTCAGCGAGAGGTAACCACTTGACCCATTGTGTTTGTTTATCAGATACAAAACAACGAAGATATCCTTCCAAACATTTATTTACTATCTCTGTTTGACCATCAGATTGAGGATGATAAGATGACCTATGAGCTAATTGAGTACCCAAACAAGAAAATAACTCCGTCCAAAAATTTCTCGTAAAAATGGGATCTCTGTCGCTCACAATAACCCTTGGGCTTCCATGTAGCTTTTGAATTCTATCCATAAATGTAGTAGCAACTGTACTTGCTTTAAATGGATGAGATAATGCACAAAAGTGTGCATACTTGGTAAGTCTATCAACTACCACCATGATGACACTCTTTCCTTTGGATTTAGGTAAACCTGTGATAAAATCCATTGAAATCTCCTCCCAACGTTGACTTGGAATGGATAAAGGTTGTAGAAGTCCCGGGGTCTTAATTGTTTCCACTTTATTCTACTGGCAAACCAAACATTCCGCTACAAAATTTTGAATATCAGATTTAAGGCCATCCCAAAAAAATTCTTTCTTCACCCTGTGGTAAGTTTTTAAAAATCCTGAGTGTCCTCCTAAAGGAGAAGTGTGCAATTCCAGAAGAATATTTTGTTTTAGTTGGGAATCCTTACAAAGATATAAGCGATCTTTGTACCATAAGGAATCATTTTTCCAACTAAATGTATCGGATGTACTAGGATCTTGCTGCAACTTTTGAATGAGTGTCCATACATCTTTGTCCTTCTTCCATTCATCTCTTGCTTCGGTTATCCAATCTGGTTGGATAATAGAAATGGCACAAAGCAATGCTTCCACCTCTTCATCCTTTATTGAGAGTGCATCTGCAACAACATTAAGCTTTCCTTTTTTGTAGATTATTTCAAAGTCATAACCCAACATCTTTGTGACCCATTTTTGCTGCTCTTCTGAAGATAGTCTTTGTTCCAAAAAGTGTTTAAGACTATCATGATCAGTTTTTACCTTGAAGTGTTTTCCCATTAGGTAAGGTCTCCATTTCTTTAGTGCATGTAGTATTGCCAACATTTCCTTCTCATAAATAGCCTTTTGTAAATACTTTCCTTTGATTGAATGACTTTCAAAAGCAATGGGTCTTCCTTCTTGCATTAAAACAACACCAATTCCATTTCCTGAGGCATCACATTCCAAAATAAAGGTTTTTGTAGAGTCTAGCATAGCTAAGACTGGTGCTTGGCACATTTTATATTTAATATGTTCAAAGGCCTTAGTTGCTTCAGGATTGCATGAAAATGCATCTTTCTTCAATAATATTGTTAGAAGTGTTTCTATTCTCCCATAATTCTAAAAGAAATTGCAATAATACCCTATTAACCCGAGAAATCCACACAACTGCTTTATGGTTGTGGGTACTTTCAATTCCTTAATGGATTTAATTTTGTTAGGGTCTACCTTAACACCCTCGTGAGATACAATATGACCCAGATATTCCACATATTGTACTCCAAAGAAACATTTGGATGTTTTTTTATATAATTGTTTCTCCTCCAATAGTTTGAGCACCTTGTCAATATGTTGAACATGATCCTTCCAAGACCTGCTATAGATTAGTATATCATCAAAAAATACTAGCACAAATTTTCTAAGGAAGGGTTTGAAAATGGAATTCATCAACCCTTGAAATGTAGAAGGTGCATTGGTAAGGCCAAAAGGCATGGCCAAAAATTCATAATGACCCTCATGAGTTCGAAATGCTATTTTCGGAATATCTTCAGTCTTCATTCTAATTTGATGATAGCCTGAATGAAGGTCCAACTTGGTAAAATAAATTGCTCCATGTAATTAATCCAATAATTCATCAATCATAGGAATGGGAAATTTATATTTAATAGTGAGCTTATTGAGCTCCCTATAATCTGGACACAGGCGCCATGATCCATCATTCTTGTGCGCCAATACTACTGGAGCATAGAATGAACTTTGACTAGGTTGAATTATACCAACCTCTAACATTTCTGCAATCGTACGTTCAATTTCACTCTTTTGGACATAAGAATATCTGTAAGGCCGGATGTTTGGAGGAAAACTCCCTGGAATAAAATGAATAGCATGATCATTATCACAAATAGGTGGGAGTCCTTTAGGAGTATCAAACACCTTGGAATGATTGTCCAAGACTTTTTGGAGATCTGGAGAAATAGATGATTTTGATGTTGGAACTTCTAGTGAGCATAATTGTGCAATTACGCCTCGTTGTTCTTTCTTTAGAAGCTTTGTCATGACATTAGAGCTTATTATCCTTCCCGGCTTCCCTTCAATACCCCGTAATTCGACTTCCTTTCCTTCTGAAAAAAATTTCAAGAAAGTTCTTGAAAATTAAAAGCTACCGTCCCCAAAGATTGTAACCATTGTACTCCTAGTACAACATCAGCACCTCCCATAGGAATGGAAAGCATTGGACTAGTCAATACATATTCCCCCATGGTTAGCTTGATATTATGGCATTTTCCAGAGCAATATATAGTTCCTCCATTTGCAACCATCACTTGACATTCTGGTGCTGGGTATAGGAAATAATTTAATTCCTTGGCTACCTTACAATGAATAAAATTATGGGTGCTACCTGAATCAATCAACACTATTACCTTTTTCTTCTTGATATGTCCTTCTATCTTGAGAGTTTGAGGAGTGGTAATTCCTGCCAATGCATTACATGATATGGTCAGACTCATTTATTCTTCTTCTAGGGTTGCTTCCTGGTGTATATCCTCTTCTTTTGAAGTTTCTTGTTCATTTTCTTCCTCCTCTTCACAATCTATGTAAAATAATTTCTTCTCAGCACACTTATGACCTTTAGTGTATTTGATATCACAACTATAGCAAAGCCCTTTTGCTCTTTTTTCTTCCAATTGTTGTGGCATCAACCTCGTAGGCTGTGGAAGTTTAGGAGTAGGAACACTTCCATCTTTATAGTTGTGAATGGTAGGCTTCCTTGTCACCATAATTTTACATTCAATTTTTCTTGCCAACCTAAATGCCTTCTCTAATGAATCTGGTTCCCAAATGCGCACTTCATGTTGGATGTTATCCTTTAAAGTCCTTGTGAAGACATCAATCTTGTGTTCCTCTGAAATATCAGTTACCCTTATATTCAATTTTTGGAAGTCCTCAATGTGCTCCACCACTAAACCCTTTTGTTTGAGATTTATCAATTGGCTAAAGAAGGTGTTGCTCTTTGTATACCATAATGGGCTATCATTTCCTTGGTAAAAATTGACCAAGTGACAATTTTTTTATGGGAGAAAAGCCATCGATACCTTACAAATGTATTTTGTTCTAAATGTAAAGTTGCAATGAGTATCTTTTGTGTGTTTTCCACATTATTGAGATCAAAATATTGCTCCATCTGTAGTATCCATGTTACGGGATCCTTGCCATCAAAATTCCTCATATCCATCTTTGGAATATGGTGGTTCTTTAATCCAACATTAGAGTTTATGAAATCACGATTAACATTTATTTTTTTATCATCATAAGTTTCTTCTACTATCTTTTCTCCATTAGGAATCATTTCTTGTATCAACTTTGACAAGCCTTCCTTCAAACCTTCCATGTCTTCCTTCAAACCTTCCATTTTTTTTTCCATACCATCCATTTTTTCTTCCGTGCCATTCTTCAAACCATCCATCGTAGCTTCCACGCCTTTCTTCAAACCATCCATCTTAGCTTCCATGCTTTTCTTTAAAACATCCATTTCATTTTGTGTTTCTCTTTGCGAGAACGAATTTTGGTGCACTTGTTCTTGTAATTTTGATAGATCATGTTCCAATTCTTCATCTTCATGAGTCATAGTAGAGTACTTTGAGGGCTGAATAGGTGTTGAATTTTTTTAGGAGGCATTTTAGAACCCAATACTGATATATATGCTCAATAGGCCTTTGGAATCACTTAAAACAGATTTTTCAAACAAGACTTATGCAATTTGAAAAAAAAATACACACATTTTTCTTGATTTTGAGGAGCTTGATATTGAAACTAAATTATCTCTGTGATTTCATATCTTCAATATCTGAAATTCAACCTTGAATTAGCCCTCTGAATCGTCTTTCAAATTCCACAGGTCTGACCTGATTTGGATTCTTGAAGACAAAGATATGCCCAATCTCCTATGATGACCTAATTATAGACTGGTTCAGTAGAGCAAAATTGTACGAATTTCCACGTATCACTGTTTCCTCCTTCGACTCTGAAATTGATAGAGCAGAAACTAAATTCCGTTTATTTGCAGCCACATTTTACAGAATTTCAATCTAATGCTTATAGAGAGAGTTATGACGATTTTCCCATGGTCACCTCTTTGAGAGGAAATTTGGGAGCTTGAAACAATCCGACCTTCCACAGATCATATCTCAAAAAATATTATGAACCAAGATCTGACATTTTTATAGGAGGTTCCTCAGGATTTCGGCTTCACTCTGTGAAAATTTCAACTTCTGAATCCTCGTAGAAACAAACTTATAGCGAAAATTCTGAGATGACCTATTTAGGTTAAATTCAGGAGCCTGCAAAATGCCCTAACTTCCACAGATCATATTTCCGAAAATATTACGAACCAAGCTCTAAAATTTTGCGAAGAGGTTCCTCAGGATTTCAGATTCGCTCTCTAAAAATTTTAGCTTTTGAACCTTCGTAGAAAAAAATTTATAGCGAAAATTCCACGATGACCTGTTTGGAGCAACGAAACCCTAGGGTCCAAAGCTCTAATACCAAATGTTATGAAACCAACTCAAAAAATAGAAGAAAAGAGAGATTAACACCTTAGAAATAGCCACTTCGAGGGGGAAACCTACAATACATTACATAAATGAACAATTCTTGGATGATACAAATGAAAAAACCTCCTCTCTATATATAGGAGTCCATGGGGCCACAATGTAATCCTAGCCGACCTAACAATAATAATGTAAGGGCACAATAATAACAATATGGGGGTTACAGGGGTACAACAATAACAATAAGGGGGTTAAAATAACAACAATAAGGGACTATAATAGTAATACAAGGACTTAACAGTTTGGACTAGGATTTAGTTGTATCCAGAAAATCCATCAAGTAATGACATTCTAGATGACCCTACTACCCTATGTAGAATATGGTCCATTTTAGGGAGGGGACAGTTATCCTTTAATGAAACTTTGTTTAAGTTTCTGAAATCAACACAGAGTCTGATTTATCCCGTTTTCTTTCTAGTGGGTACTAAATTAGAGACCCAATCAGAATATCTAATGGGTGTTATGATTTGAGCCTCATACATCCTTGTAACTTCTTTCTCTATCAATGGCATAAGAATATGGTTAATTCTCCTAAGCTTTTGTTTAAATGGCTTCTGATTTTCTTTTACTGGTATTTTATGCTAGATAATGCTGATATCATAAGAATTGAGGTCTTCATAACTCCAGGCAAAGATATCTTGAAACTCTTCAAATAAACTAATGTACTTCAACTTTTCAGCTGGAGGTAATGCCTCAGATATCTTTACAAGCTTGGGATTTTATTCTGTTCCTATGTTTCATTCTTCTATATCTGACCTTAGGGGCTTCATTTTAGGTTTTCTAACTACATCATTGGAGTCAAAAAGATCTTCTAATGGGGATAATCCCTTAGGCAAATTGTTGTCTTTCAGGTTTAAAATTTCTGATTCATCAATGGTTAATTCCTCCATTTCTATTGTTTCTAATTTTTATATTTCTACTTTAGTGAATTTAGTTGGTTCTATTTTATTTACATCATTTACACCTATCTCATTATTTATAGTATAATCTAATGTACAGTCAGTATTAATATTACAGTTTTGAAATTCTCCCCAGAATTCATAAAATTTTAAATTTGTGAGTCTTGTGAAAAGATTTGCCAATACTTCAAATTATCAGGTATGGTCGGCCTATGTCTTACCTCAGCAGTGTATTGATGATTTGGCTGAAAAGATAATCTGCATGTACTGGAAAAAGTGGCCAAACTATGCGCTTTCATATTTTGCTTTCTTGGAATAACAACAAAATCAGTTTCAAGAAAACAATTTATCCAATATAGGATGGTTTCTCTGTATTGGCTAAGTCTAGGATTATTAACAAGATACTCTCCCTTGATTTGTTTTATGATGAGTTATGAGTCTCCCATGACATAAAATCTTTTGGCTCCAAGTTTTCTTACAATTTGCAGACACTAATGCTTCGTATTCTGCCATGTTATTAATGCATTTGAAATTTAACTTGAAAGCATGTCCTTCTGAATGATGACTCTCCAAATTATAAATCCATACTCCAGTTCCTGCTCCTAATTTGTTTACAGAGCCATCGAAATATAAATGCCACATAGACTCATGAGTTGTATTGTCACTATCAATTTCTTTGTGTTTATGTTCTACAGTTGTGATTTTATCTTTGCTAGTGTCTGATTTACATAAGATAAATGAGTCTAGATCAGAATGCAGGGAATAGATAGAATAATTCTATGGTTTTTTTGCACTAATGACCATGTAATTCATTAAATTTTATCTATAAAGCTTCCTTTGCTGACCAAATACTGAAATGGTAGCATATGAAATATCTAATTGCAATGATCCCTAAAATTTTGCTCCCCATGAGTGAGATAATAACATACCATATTTTGGCGGGATATTAGCAGCTACAATATCCATAAAAATACTCTTTTCTGGGCACTGGACTAGAGTCACACATAGATATTTTATCAAGCCAAGGCATTTGACTTGACTAGAATCAAAGGAGAACATGTATTTTTATGGTATGGTGATGTCTAAATTCAATTTTTCCATGGCTGCTTTAGGCATTAAGTTATGAGATGCTCCTGAATCCAACATAGCATTGTGTAAGATTTTATCATGAATGTTTAAGATAATGTTGAAATGAGGGACACCTCCTTGTTGATGCTTACCATTAACTTCAGGACCAAATAATAACTCAGGTTGATCATCATTGAGGTTAAAAACATCTTTGTCATCACCTATGTTTAGAGTTTCAGTGATTTGGGCTTTGTATGAATCATTTTTCACTAGCTCTATTAAAGGAACTGGTATTTTCAATTTGGCTATCTCAATTTGAATATTGAATGGTATTTGAGTTCTGCCTAACTAAATGATTTCATTTTTACCAATTGTAGTTTGTGTGTTTTTGTCTTTTATATCAACAATTGGTAATTCTGTTTGTGTTTCCACTATTTTTTTTCAATTTTCTTATCTGGAATAGTTTGAGTAGCTTTTGAAGTTTGAGTAGCAGTTGATGGTATGTCTACAATCTTTGGGCTTGAAGTATTCTGAGTTGATCTAGGAATAATTTGTAGAGTTTTAGTCACGAGAGCTTCTATTGTTTTCTTAGTTTGGGTTTGGACTGATTTCTTAGTAGGAGCTTCTGTGTTCTTCTTGCTTCTAAGGCTATATTTTTTATGAACTTCGTAGATAGAAGATTCATAGCCTTGTTTATAGTCAAAGGACTCTCCATATTCTAACTGTAATTGTTGTAACATGTATAATTTTTGTTCTTCTTGGGTAAGAAAAATAGCATTTTCATCATTTACTCCCATCAAGTTTATCTGGGTGTCCTGGTCTTATTCATTTTGTTGAGAAATCTCAGCATATTTTTCTTGGAAAAGTGGTCTAATCTGTTGATCAGGTACAACTTCTCTTGATTTTCCAGTATTAGGATTTTTCCTAAAGTTGGGATTTCTAATTTGGGGACCTTGTTGATTTTCCCTTAAGGTTTTCTTTCCATGTTCTCTAATCTATCCATTAGTCTTTCCATACTTTTAGCTAAACTATCTATCTTAATGTATGAAGTGGATGGTTCTTCATTAATGGTCACTCTTCTTTTATTCCTCATCCTAGCTCTTTTAGTTAATAAGTTAGCTTCTACACTAACTGCATCACTCTACATCTGTTCTAAAGTTGCAGGGTTTCTTTATCTTAATTGATATGACATGTCAGCATCAAAACCATCATGAAATTTGATTAGGTCCAAGTCTAGTGGAGATATGATATTCAATAGAATTGCATTATAAATGTTATTAAACCTAGTACAATAATCCTAAACAGATTCATTAGTAGATCTCCTAATGTTCTCATATTCAAAGAATATCTACAAAGGGGTTTTATTTCTTTCCCATCTATTAATGAACAATTGGTGAAAAGCAGCTAAATCAACAATATGGTTAGAAGGTAAATATTTAAACCATTTCTTAGCATCTCTGCTAATTTTGTGCAAATAATCTCATTTGTACATCGACCTCATCAATTTCTTGTAATTCAAAGTAATCGGTCATTTTATTTACATGTTGTTGAGCAGTATATTGACCAGTACCATCAAATTGAAAAATTTTACTCTAGTAATCCTGTGGCATGGCATGTAAAGGGGCCTGTAAGACCAAAGGGGCATATCTGGCTGCCATGGATAAGATTCTAGCTTTACTGGGAGGTAAAGTAGTGGTGCTTGGAGATGAACTTGAAGTGCTTGGAGATGAAATTGAAGTACTTGGAAATGAGCTTGAAGCGCTAGAAGATGTACTTGGAACACTTGAAGATGAGCTTGAAACTTTAGGTTGTAGAGTAATTTTAGGTGTAAATGGTTATGTGGAATGAACTCTGGTGTATATTAAAGATGAGGTGGTACTAAATAAATTTGTATTTATAGTCTCTGAAGGAATGGTAGAACACTTAGGGGTACCAGCAGTTAGGGAAGCTAATTCAACGCACTGTTGAAAATAGGCTTCGTCTATATCTTTAATCAAATTTGAGGTCAAAACATCAAGTTTATCAAAATTCTCTAGAACTTGTTGATCTAAGTCAAGTTGTATAGTTTCCTTCTTTTCTTCAATAAATTGAATAAAAATAGGGTCTATTACAATATCATAGATTGAGTTTTCAGATTTGGTTCTAAATAAAGAATTATCAAATGATAAATCAAATTGATTATCCTGTATGTTTGATTAATTGACTACTACTTTCTAGACTTTCTACTTTTTAAGGTTTTCTTAAAATTCTGTTAGGATCATCAACAATTGTAGTAGGATGTGGATTAAGATGAGCCCTGGTATAATATGTTCTTTTAGAAGCCATAATTTTAAATTTTAATGATAAATTTTTATTTATTTTTATTTATTTATTTTTATTTATTTTTTTATTTTTATTTTTTTTATTTTTATTTTTTTTTTTTCTCGTTGAGACTAATCCTAATTTTTTTTCCATTTTTCTCCTCCCATGCCACCCATGTGGCTCGAACCGGGACCTTACAGACTGAGTGCCTTAATGTTGGCACCCCATCACTGAATGTTTCTTATATTATCAGCTTTAATGATAAATTTTAACAACCCTAAATAAAAATTTAAGGTGAAAAAATGAGGAAAAATGTTTCCTTTAAGATTTATTTAACTGAGGACTGATTTCCCCATTATGGTCGCCAATATGTTATCTTTCCAAAATTTCACAAGGGTTGTTATGTGCGTTAAAAGAATATTAGAGGTAACTAACAACCACTTTTGGATATTAGGATCTAGCCTTCCTAATGCTTAGAGACGACTCTCTCTTAATGATTTAAATTTGTTGTTTTAATAAAATTTAGGCTAGTTATGTATCCTTGTTTTGGATTGATTTTGATTTGTTGGTGGAATTACTGATTTAGATGGATAGGTGGCTTTCTACTTTCCGTTGGGCTATGGAGTCAATATATCAAGAAAACAAAACATAGGAAAATCATAAAGGAAGTGTTACAGGGCAGGGTAGCTAAGAAAAATAAGATCTTAAGGCTGAATGGTCAAGTGTTTTAATCGGGATCAAGGAGGAATTAAGGATTCCTTAAACCACATAATGAAGCAAAGTGAAGAAGGTCAATCAGGATCAGAGAGAAATTAAGGATTCTCTAAACCAGATATCATAAGAAAACATTAAAATGTATAATATTTCAAAGCAGAGTGTAATTAAACAAATTATGCAGTAAAATTCCAATTATAACATTCAAATTTAGAAAACATGCAAGTTTATGGAATACTTGAGAAAATAACATGAAAAATTGAAATATACTTCACTGAAATAGCTCAACACATGAATCCTGTAAAGAAATTCCTTTATTACTTGTCCTGTCTGTCAACTTGAAATGGTACAATAACCCTCAAGGTAGTAGATCAATCAGCTATAGAAATATTCAGGAATCCACCCTCAATACTTCGAATTGATGAAGTATTTATACAAAACTTTACACAAAATATCCTGTCAATTGACTAGGATTTATTTAAGGAAAATAAAATATCTTCATGCAAGAAGATAGAGACACATATTAACTGACTACAAGTTGTCCGTGTTTTATTTGATTGTTGTCATTTGTTTGTTTCTCTTATGCTGGCTGTCTTTCACGTTGTCTTCATGCCTCATTAGTTTATCATTGATTACTAATGGATTAGGCAGACCTTTCTGTCTTAAAACATCAAATTTGTTCATAAACCTGTTTACTGCAAGCTCCATAGTTTGACATTTGTCTTCAAGCTATGTCATCAGATTTCTCTTGGAAATCACTTTCTTCACCTCTAAAATAGTTTCTGTTCTATCAGCTATCCCTAATTCTTGTAATTCATACTTGTTTTTGGAATTTAGGAATTTTATTATCTTAGTGGCTTCTTCTAGTTTCTTTCCAAGTTCTTCTTTGACCTTTTGAATTGCATTTCCTGCTTCCTTTACCAAGTCATTCTGTTCAAATATATCTTGTATAGAAGGCCAAATATCATTAACTAATTTAATGATATGGGCCCACAACTGTTGTTTGGCTTCAGCTAAAGGTTCTTTCATTGATAGCTATTTTTCCAGCTTGTGGATTCTTTCAGTTAATTTGTTGGCCTTTTGCACTTCTGCCTAATGCATTACTTCTGCTAATTTCTTGCCATCTTCTAAACTTTTCACTTGTTCTTTGAGCTTATTGATTTTAGTAGTTTGAATTGACAAATCCTACATGGCCTTGATCAATTTGCTGGCCTCATCAGTGGGATGGGCTGTTGGTACTACTGCTACTGTTGATGGTGTAGTAGCTAGAACTTCTGTTGATACTGGAGTTACTGTAGTAGCTGGGACTGCTGTTGATACTGGAGCTGTTGTAGCCAATGGAGTTGATGTAGAAGCGATAGGAATGGCAGTAATGGGAATTTCTTCCATGCTAGCTTTCTTTTCCTGCACAATTTTGTCCATTTCAGTTTCCATCTCTTTCAGTTGAGCTGTCAACTGAATGATGAGATTCATCATTTCATCCTTCTAATTTTCATTTTCCAAAACCTCTTTGGTTTGTGGATGCTATGTATTTGGTAACTTCAGCTGTTTCTTCAGTGCAACTATGTCTGCATTCTTCTTCTTGATTACTTCTTCTGCTGCTTTGATATCTTTTGGATTATAACCTACTTCCATTACCAAATCTTCACGTGATTTTATCATGTTATCCTTTACTTGTGAAGAAGCTTTCTTTAGCTTTAACCACGTCCTTATATTTTCTAGATAATTCTGTAACTTTTGTACACTTAAAGCTTTGTGTGTCATGGTGGAATAGATCATTTCTCTAGCTTGTTTGTGAAACTCAATATGATCTATTGGATGCACATCTTTGGCAAGAACTTCAAAGGCTGTCTTCTTATAATCTTTTGGTGATTTTGGGGCCTGCATTGTTGGCTATAAAAATGTCATTTGCATCTTTCTTGTTTTGTAGTCAAAAGCTGAAAGAAAATTGTTTTGTTCACTGGGAGTTTGCTTCCAGTACTGGGCATAAGTTACACCTTTCAATGCTTCATTCCTGATTTTGATTTCTTTGTATTTCTCCATGATATCTTTCTCTTTCTCCACTGGTTTGCTAGATGATGAAACCTCTGCACTGTTCTGTTTATGAATGATTTGTGCACTGGAGGTTGATGTTAGTTGTGTTTCTTCTGAAATTGTTGGAGGTGCATCATCTCTGACCACTATATATGTCTCAATGACTTCAACTGTATCAACTATTTCTTCCTGTTCTATCACTGGATTCAGCTTTTCCTTCTTACTATACATAAGCTTGAATTTGGTTTCAGAAGTAGTCTCTGTAGAATAAGAGCCTTCCTCTCTCGCCCTCTTTGAATTTTTGTCCTGTGGGGCTGGAGTAAGTAGGATGGAACTAGTATCAACTTGCTTCTCCACCTCCTGTAAAGTGTTTTCCAACCGCTTGACTGGTTGGAATACTTTTCAATTTCAAGCTTTGACTCATGAATGAATGGGGTTAATTTGAACTTGACTCTCAATTGACTTATGACACCCAAGGGGTCATAAGACCATTTGAAACTGCTACTGAACTTGAAATATTGTAAATATTTGTCTGCTTGCTGTCCAACATTCCTACGATTGCAAATAAAAGGCCCTAACCGGTTCTTAATCTTGAATTGAGTCTTCTTTTTAGTTGAAAGAAAATTAATTTCATCCGAATTCAATATTTTTTTGATGTATTCTAAAGAAAATATCCTCATTGGGAGGTATTTGGGAATCTTCTATGGAGTTAGCTGACTTCCATACACTCTAATTTCTGTATGATTCTGGTATAAATACTAGTCTCTTGTTTTACTTTGATCTGACAACTGTAACACCTTCTTTATCTCTTCACTGATTCTAGGCCGAATGCTACTGCTTAACATATTAACTACTAGGTAAACAAATGAACCAATGAATTCTTTGAAGTTGAATTTAGTGGAATCTTTTCTGATCAAGGATTTCCAAAAGACAACAGATTGGGGATTACCCTCTGTGTCCAGTTTTTGGAGGTTAAATGCAAAAATTTCTGATTGGAATTATATAAACATATGAAACAAAATTGAGGAGTATTTGAATACTCCTTCCTCTGGCAGCTTGACTAGCTGATCATGGATTGCATCTGCGAGATATTGGGTAAAATTGAAGGTTGAAGCTAGAGGCTGACCTGGGAAAAATATGGATAGGAAACCAAGAATAGATGCATCTACATGTTCATCTGTGAAATACCCTAAAATACATCACAACATGGTAATAATTTGTGTGGTTCTCTCTGAAAACATAGAAGCTGAGTATGGAGGATTGCTTTTAGGGGTTTCTACTGATGGAGGGAGGAAAGTCTGAAATATTTGGAATCTTTTAGGAAAGTCCAGCTTCAAGTAGAGTTCAGTAAGGGTTTCAATGGATAATGGAACTTCATCAGGTTTTGGTTGAATCTGTAACATATGATTGATGGATTGAGCAATGATTGTGAATAGGATTTCTTGGTTTGGGGTAACTAAAGCTCTTTCATTGGGAAAATAGTTGATCTGGCAGAGTCTAATGAGTTCTGGAAATGAAAGGTATGTGGGAATATGTATTTGGGAAAATTTGAATCCTACAGATGGATATCATCTGCTTGGTTAATAAATTTGTCATGGTTCCAGTAGTGGAGCTCTGAAAGGTTGGAATCAGTCATTGTATCATTGATTTTGAAGTCTTTATCGACCAAAGGGGTATGGTCTACATATACCATAGGTGGTTGAAGAGGGTTTACACTTATAACGCTATGTGAAGCCATTAATTTGTTCAATTATCAATTTCTGAGTTTAATTAATGGTTTCAGGTGCTTATAATTACCTGGAATTTTGAAGTTTTGGTCTTGCAGAAGGTTCAAGCAGCAACAGGGGATTTCTTGGTCTACAATGGCTGTTTTGGTCTTTTCGCAATTTCAACAGAAATAGTAAAATAAAAGTAAGGCGAGATTTTTATTATCGTTGAATGATGGAGTTTATTGCAATGGCGCAGGGTTGAATTTTTTCAAACAATGGTGGTTTCATCACAAGGCGCAGAGACGGTTTGGCGGTGTGTCACATCTCGAAAAGCAGTCTGGTAGTTTTAGGATGGGGGGTACGATAAACTATGGGAGTGTTGTGTGGCAAGGGGACAGGGGTATGAAACCACCCATTTCGCAACCCCCCATTGGTTTTAAAGATCATATGTTGACGGGTACGAAAAGGTTTATGGGCCATTAGATCTGATTGGATATGATGAGGGGGTATATGGATATGCAGGTTTTCAAATAGGTGGGGACGAGACTTATATGTGCAAAGGGGTAAATATAAATGGGTTTATTAAATATATGAGCGGTAGGGTGGTTAATATAATATAAGGTTTGGGAAATATATTTAAGCGGGGAGGTTTAAAAGAAAAGGTGGAGTTGGGTAAAAGATATGTGCAAGGTTTAAAATGAAATGGGGGGATTAAATGAAATATATAAACTATAGGTTAAAATAACACAAGGGGGGTAAATGTATTAAGTGGGGGAATTGAGTCAAAAGGGAAGTGGAGCCTGATAATTTCTTTTTTATTTTGCGCTAAAAACTATGCAAAAGTGGGTTTTACATGTTTTATTTGAATAATATGGACTTAGTCAAGGGGAAGGGAATTTTCAAAGGGAGATGGTTTTTTAACAAGGGAAAGGGGATTTAGGAAGGGAAAAGGGTTCGGATAAAGGGGAAAGGGATTTTACAAAGGGAAATGACTTCAAAAAGTGGGAAGAGGGTTTTTAGTAAGGGGAAAAGGGATTTTTAGAATAAGGGGAAATGTTAGAAAGACTTTAGTGATAAGAGATGAACCAAATGATGCTTTCCATAACTTGTGAAAGTATTATACCTACCCTTTATTTACCCTAACACTTTTATTTCCTTTATTGGGTGCATTTGGGTGCTACAATTAAGGAAATTGTAAGAAACAATGGTGGGGGTCCAAGTGGAATAGGCGGGTGGCCACCAATATCCACCTCGATCAGTCCGCCCCCCTAAGGAAGTAATGGTACCCATTGCGTTGAGTGGCTCCATGAGATGGGGAAACTTCTATTGAACTTGGTTCTTGGTGAGCCACTTGCCTTGGTGCAGGAGTTGTCCATCTTTAACAACCTGATACAGTTGGATATTTTTCTTGCGAGTGTTATTGATCTGCGTGTCCATGATCTGATCAGTTGTGGCATGTCCCATGCAGTCTGGTTATAGCTCTGTTGTTGTTAGCTATTCTGCAATGTCTAATGTGTCCAGTAATGGTGGAAAATATGGCCAAAGGTGGTCCACATTGAACACTAGGTTCAGGGCGAGGAATGGGGGAATAATGAACTCAAAATCATTGTCTCCCACAACCTTGGTGATGGTGTAATGCCCATATACGAGTGGTTTGAGCTTCTAATGAGATCCCTTAAGGCGTTCTTTTTGCAAATGCAACCAATATTTATCACCCACCTAAAACTTATGTGGCACCTGATATTGATCATGCCATTACTTGTACTTGGAATTGGACTTATCCAAGATTTCATGCACCTGTTGGTATATGTGTTGGATGCGTTCAATAATTCGGGTTTCTTTATCAACCTTATACTGTACATGTGTGGATTATGTCGATGTAGTCGCATGAGGCATGACAACATCAATTAGACTCAATGGCTGAAAACTCAACCTATTTGAAAAGGACTGCGACCAATCGAGCTTTGGAGAGCTCTGTTATAATTATGTTGCACATAAGGAAGGCTCTCATCCCAGGTTCATGGATGCTTGGAGTTGTACATGTGTATTATGTTCACTATCATCCTATTAACGACCTCTGTTTGGCCATCAGTCTGGGGATGCAATGCAGTCGACTTGGTGAGCTTAGTTTCCAATAATGTCTAGAGGCTCAACCAAAATGTGCTCATGAACCTTCTATCCCGATCTGATGTAATGGTTTGTGAGATTCCAAAATGTACCCATACTCACTCAAATAAGAGTTTGGAAGTGTCCTCTGTTGTGATTCTATTCTTGGAAGCTGCCATATAGCCATATTAAAAAATATGTCAACGACCACACATACATAGTCATTACCATGCTTGGTAGAAGGGAGGCTAGACAGATAATCCATGGATATCGATTCCCAGGGTTGGCTGGGAGTAGGAAGAGGATTGTACATGCCTTACTTCTTGATGGTGGGCTTAGCGATGACATAAGAAATGTAGGATCTGATATATTTTCCAACTTCTCGTTAGATTTTTTGACTTCAAAAATACTTTTGTTGTACTACCACAATTTTCTCCACACCAAAGTGTCTTGCGACATGACTGTAGTGTGCCTCCCAAATCATCTTGGCACACTTGCTTAAAGGAACAAAAGGGTGGCCCAGGTAGCATAGTAATGAATCTTGGAGGTGGAAATCTGGCACTTGCTTTCCATCCACTAGAATCTAGTATGTGGTGGAGAACTCTCGATCTTTTTTGTACAATTGGGGGTATCTGGTGGTCTCGTGGCCACAAGAGTTGAGAAAAATAGTAAGTGTTGCAATTGGGGGTTGATTAAGGAATTATGCTACATGATTGGTGTTTTCCTTCTTTTGTTTAATGTTCAAGTGGAATTGTTTCAGATATGTAGACCAATTTTGATGTTTGTCGTTCTACAACTTCCCTTATGTCTAGATAAACTGAAGAGGTCGGAGATTTGTGTGGATGAACATCTTCTTCATGATAATGTAATGTTTCCATTGTCATCACACCTGCATAATGGAATACATCTCTTTATCATAGGTGGGGTATTTTTGAATTGTATTAGAAAGTGTCTCATTGTGATAGGCCACTAAATTCCCCTGTCCAATAGCATAGTAGGAGGCATCTATCTCAATTTCAAATGGTTGTTGTAGGTATGGAAATGCGAGTACAAATGTAAAGGATAGGTGATTCTTCAGCTCAACGAATGTCTTCTTTTGGGACTCATACAATAAAAAATTTGCTTTCACTCTGCCCTTGGTAATGTGACTTAGAGGCCAAGTGATATTAGAAAATCCCAACATGAACCTCCGATAAAAATTGGCAAGGCCCAAAAAAATCTGAAGCTCTGTTAGAGTGGTTAGGTCTGGCTAATCCAAAATGACATGGATATTATCCAGATCCACATGCATGCCTTTTCCATCAATGATGTAGCCCAAATATTGGACTTGGATCATGCCAAATGTTCATTTATCCAAGTTAGCACATAGTTGGTGCTGGCCCAAGGTTTGAAGGACGATCATATTTGTTGTACGTGCTCTTCCCAACTCCCTCTGAATATGAGGTTTTCATCCAGATATACAACCATGAATGAGTAGATGAAGGGCCACAAGATGTCATCCATTAGCCTCATAAACGTTGCAGGGGAATTTTCCAAACCAAAAGGCATGACCAACCACTCGAAAAGGCCCTCTTTGGATTTGAAGGTGATCTTCCATACATATATCGGTTCGATTGGCACCTGATGATAGCCAGACTTCAAATCAATCTTGTTGAAATTCTTACCCCCCTTGATTTGGTCAAGAAGGTCATCAATTTGTGGGATTGGATACCTTTTCTTGACATTGTTTCATTTAGCACCCAATAATCAATGAAAAGTCTCCAAGTTCCATATTTATTATGTACAAGTACAATCAGGCTCCTACAAGATGAGGAACTTGGCTGAATGTGCCCTTTTTGTAATAACTCCTAGATCTGCTAGTAGATCTCTTCATTTTACAGAATGGAGCACATGATTTATCGACCCATTGGGTAGAGGTGCTCTGGGAGTCAGATTGATTGAATGCTTGACCTCACAGTGCAAAGGTACCCCTGTGGGTAAGGAGAATATGTCCCTATATTCTTCCACGACCTTATCCAATTGATTTTGTTGCATGGGGAAACCCATCTTGGGGGCCATGGATGTGGCCACTATCTTCCCCTTTCTTTGAGAGCAAATTAGAAAGAAAAATTTTTCCCCATTTTGGGAGATGTTCTTACTGCATTACTTAGTAGAGATCAAAGAGATGGTGATAGGCGAGGCTACCTCTGGTATCTTGTATAACTTATTTCCCAAAGTAATAATAATGGTGTGAGGCCTGGAATCATACCAAACATGACACTTCCACAAGTATGGTTGGCATAATAACACTTTAGAAACTTAAAGAGGAGAAATGTTACACAATACCTCATCCATGAAGGGCTTGATGTTGGAGGGAAGGCGACATTGTTGGCTGAAGCGGGGATCTCGTCCTTGGTGAAGTCACTCGATGATGTATGAATGTCGGAATGGTGTGGTTGGAAGCCCCAACGACTTCATGACCTCTACTAAAATGATTTTCTTTTGGCTCTCACTGTTGACAATGAACTACAATAGAGAATTTTTCACCCACATATGTGGGTGAAAGAGACACTTCCCCTCCTCTAGATCTTCAAGCTCAATATTTTGGACCTTTGTGGTGGTAATGGTGGCACTAGATTCTGTGTCAAAAATTTTCTTCCCCTTGTCGGTTTCTGGCTCAAAATTAGACTCTGAAGCTTTCTGCTCGACCACCAATGATTTGATGGTGCGACACTCATTTGAGTTGTGTGTGGGGCTCTTGTGGAACTCACGCCACTTTCCTGCGCCCTTTTTCATCTTTGTGGTGACATTCTTTGCTTGTGGCTTCGATTGGTTGTCCTGGGTTGCTCCACCTTGGCTCTATCCTTTGTTCTGTTGTTTGGGGGCACTCTTACCCTTCTTCTGATTTTCAAATCCAAAGTCATGCTTGTTTTGTTTAAATTTTTATTCAAACTTGATAGCATATTTGTATGCTGAACTAAGTGAGGACATGTCCAGGAACTCCATTTCTTCCTGAATGTATTTGTGTAGATAATAATGATACTCAAGCACCAAATTCCACTTAGATTCCTTGATATCCAACTTTGCGTGTAGAGTATGAAAAATATTTATGAACTCATACACATCTTGGTCCCTTTGCTGTCGTAGTGTGGTCCACTCTATGTACTTGTCATCATAGCTCCCCACAGGATGATATTGGTCCTTGACATCATATCTAAAAGAGTTCTGAGAGGGTGTGACTATAAATAGAGAGGGTTCCTCAATTTTTTTCTCACAGTAAGTTTCCCACCAGTCCTTGACATGGGAGGTAGCCTTAAGTAGCGCAAAAGCAATCTTATCCCTATCGGAGAAACTATGGACCAAAAAATAACCCTCCAACATATTCAACCATTTATCTACAACATGTACATATATTTAACCTTCGAATACATGGATATCAAAGTTCACTTGTACCTTGAAGGGGGTGATTCCTCCTAAGTGATTTTTGGATGAAGATGTGTCACCTATGGGCATTCACTGAAGCATCTAGGAAAATTTGTCTATCATTTTGTTCCTTTTCCACTCAAGGGCTTCTTCGAGCAACAATTTGATAGGATCTCTTGCTCCCTCGTCTTTCTTTTCTTCCATCATGGGAGGTTGTTGGTGTCAAGGAGGGTGGTCTTGCAAAGGCTCAACTAGTTCAAGTCCCAACTCCTTATACCCTGACCTCATTAGGGACATGCACAAAAAAATAGAGAAAGAGAAGACTGCTCTGATACCATTGATCCATATTTATGAAGAAATGAAATAAAATACAGATGTAAACAAAAACCCAAAGATACATTGAAAACAAAAATTCAATTCATTAGTAACAAAGTACTAAAAAATGTTTACATGCAGAATGGAAATAAACTAGCTCAGGAAATGGTAGGTTATTTATGAGAAGATATGTGACGGCTACATGCCTTTTTAAATGTGTTATAAAGAAGCTTGAAGGCTTATTTATCATTAATAAATAATGGAAAACCCTAAACATCCAAAAACCTAACCCTAGGAGATGAAGTGCCAAAAGTTTGTGGGCCTCGTTGGGGTAAATTGGTACTTCAACTTCTCGCGGTCGTAACTTTGGCATACAATCTCCGTTTGATGTGTACGATACCTCGTTAGAAAGACCTATTTGAGGACTACAAATTTCTACACCAAATACTATTGTAAATATCATATTTTACCATTTTCAAAAAAATGTAATTTAGGGCCTCAAAATAGCTCCAGAAGTGCAAGGCTCAAAAAATGTCAAAAATAGTAAATTGTGCTACAATTAAGGAAAATGAAAGAAGCAATGGTGGGGGACCAAGTGGAATAGGTGGGTGGCCACCAATATCTTCCTATATTAGTTGTCCCCCCTTAGGAGGAAATGGTCCCCATTGCATTGAGTGCCTCTATGAGATGGGGAAACTTCTGCTGAAATTCATCTCTAGTGGGCCACTTGATTTGGTGCAAGAGTTGGCTAGCTTTGACAACCTGATACAATTGGATCTTCTGTTGGCGAGTGTTCTTGATCTATGTGTCCATGATCTGATTAGTCGTGGCATGTTCCACGCATTCTAGGTTTAGCTTTGTTGGTGTTAACTATTTTGCAATGTCTAATGTGTCTAGTAATGGTAGAAAGTATGGTTGAAGGTGGTCCAAATTGAACACTGGGTGCAAGCCAAGGAATGGGAGAACGTTGAGCTCAAAATAATTGCATCCCACAACCTTGGTAATGGTGTAAGGTACATATCAGAGTGGTCTGAGCTTTTGATGGGCTCTAGTAAGGTGTTATTTCTGCAAATGCAACCAAACTTTGTCGCCCACCTGAAACTTGTTTGGAACCCGATGTTGATCTTGTCACTGCTTGTACTTGGCATTGGACTTATCCAAGATACCATGCACACTAGAAGATGTGTTGAATTCATTCAATAAACTGGGTTGCTTTATCAGCCTTGAACTTTACATATGTGGATTTTGTCTGTGTAGTTTCTTGGGGCATAACAACATCCATCAAACACAATGGATAAAAACTCAAACCTACTTGAAAATGACTGTGACTAGTCAAACTATGGAGAGCTCTTTTAGAAATGTGTTGCACATAAGGAAGGATCTCATCCTAGGTTTGTGGATGCATCGAGTTGCACATGCGTAGTATGTGCACTATCATCTTGTTGACGACCTATGTTTGGCCATTAGTCTAGGGATGGAATGTAGTCGACTTGGTGAGCTTAGTGTCCAATAATGTCCAGAGGTTCGAACATAATGTGCTCAGGAACCTGATTTCCCTCTGATGTAATGGTCTGCAGGATTCCAAAATGTACCCATACTCATTCACAAAAGAGTTTGAGAATTTCCTCTACTGTGATGCTATTCATGGAAGTTGCCAATAAAACCATCTTAGAAAATCAGTCCATGACCACAAATACACAATAATTACCATGCTTGGTAGAAGGGAGGCCCGATAGATAGTCCATGGAGATGGATTCCTAGGGCTGGTTAGGAGTAAGAAAAGGAGTGTACATCCCTTGCTTCTTGATGGTTAGCTTGAATATGGCACAAGAAATGCATGATTTGATATATTTTCCAACGTCGTACCAAAGTTTTTGCTAATGAAAATAATTCTTTAGTACGGTCACAATTTTTTCCACACCAAAGTGTCTTGCGACTTGACTGTAGTGTTCCTCCCAAATAAACTTAGCACGCTTGCTTGAAGGAACACAAAGGTGGCCAAGGTAGCATAATAATGCATCATGGAGGTGGAAATATGGAACTTGCTTGCCATCCACTAGAATTTGGTATGTGGTGGTGAAATCTGAATCATTTTTGTACAACTGTGGCCATCCGATGGTCTTGTGGCCACAAGAGTTAAGAAAAGTAGTCAGTGCTACAAATGGGGGCCAACTGAGGCAATCTGCAACATGATTGGTACTTCCATTCTTGTATTTAATGTTAAAGTTGATTTTTTTCAGATATGTAGACCACTTATGATGTCGATCATTCTACAACTTCCCTTGTATTTGGATAAACTGAAGAGGTCAGTGATCTGTGTGGATGCCTGCCTCCTTCCCAAAAATGTAATATTTCCATTGTCAACATGCCTTCACAATGGAATACATCTCTTTATCATAGGTTGGGTATTTCCGAATTATATCAGAAAGTGTCTCACTCTGATAGGCCACTGAATGCCCTTGTTGGGTGAGAACTGCACCAATAGCATAGTCAGAGGCATTTGTATTAATTTCAAATGGTTGTTGTAGGTATGGAAATGTGAGTACAGGTGCAAAGAAGAGGTGGTGCTTCAGCTCAAAGAACGCCTTTTGTTGGGAATTAGACCAGATTTTTTTTTTTTTTTTTCTTTCGCTCCGCCCTTGGTAACCTGACTCTAAGGGCAAGTGATATGAGAGATTCCCAACACAAACCTTCGATAAAAATTGGCAAGGCCCAAAAAGCTGCGAAGCTATGTTAGAGTGGTCAGGGCTAGCCAATCCCGAATGACTTGGATCTTAGCCAGATCCACATGCACACCTTGTTGATTAATGATGTAGCACAGATAATGGACCTGTCTCAAGTGAAATGTGCATTTCTCGAAGTTGGTACATAGTTTGTGTTTGCGCAAGGTTTGAATGACTCGCTGAATGTGTTGTAGGTGCTCTTCCCAACTATTGTTGAAGATGAAGATGTCGTCCAGATATACAATCACGAACGAGTTGGTGAAGAGTTGCAAGATGTCATCCATCAACTTCATAAAAATTACAGTGGCATTCTTCAACCCAAAAGGCATGACCAACCACTCGAAAAGACCCTCCTTGGATTTGAAGGCAGACTTACATACATCTATGGGTTCGATTGACACCTGGTGATAGCCAAAATTCAAATTGATCTTGCTGAAATACTTGGCCCCCTTGAGCTGGTAAAGAAGGTCATCAATATATGGGATTGGATACTTGTTCCTGAAAATGATTTTGATTAGTGCCTGATAATCAATGCAAAATCTCCAGGTTCCATATTTCTTCTGTACAGGTACAATTGGGCCCCCACAAGGTGAGGAACTTGTTCATATGTGCCCTTTTTGCAACAATTCCTAGATCTACCACTTGATTTCTTTATTTTCTAGAATGGAGCAACAGTGTATCGACCCATTAGGTAGAGGTGCTACGAGAGTCAAATTGATCGAATGTTTGACCTGACAATACAAAGGTACCCTTATGAGTGAGAAGAATATGTCCCTACATTCTTCCACGACCTCATCCACCTACTTTTGCTATGTGGGTGAGCTTGTTATAGCCCTATTTTCCACTCCATTATAGTGAGAGAAACCCAATATCAACTTACCTCAGTTGTTTGGCTAAAATACATCCCTTTTCACCTTTTCTTTTGCCTATGTGAGATTTATCTCATGATAAAATGGTGAAATTACATAATTGAGAAGTTTCTCATAATTATTTTGCCAAAATATTATAATTATGAGATAATAGTTATTTCATAATTGAGATAATTGAGAAAAATATCATAATTGTGAAAAGGTTTCTAAAGTTTCCCATTCCCATGGAGATCAACTTGACCCATTTGTGTATGAGTTGGTTAGGGGTCCATTATTGTAGAAGTTTCCTAACTTCTCAAGCCCCTAGGTGTCTAGATACATTATCCCAAAGGATGGAATGAGCCTATATAATCTCACCAAGAGGAAAGGGTGTGGAGGAGAGGATCCAAACTATAGGGTGAGAGCTCTACTATTTTGGGAGAGTTAGTTTGGAGAGCCAATATTTTGTTGAGTTGAGATCTTGGTCTTATGCTACCATTTTTCTGCCACATTAAGGGCTTGTGAGGTCTTTGTCTTATGTGAATGTTATTCATGCCCATTCATTGGATATAGTGGGGAAAATATGCCAGATCGTGGAGAGGAGATGTTGAAGTGGAGGCATAGAAGCGTTGTATCATTTATTATGAGATTAATGAATATCTATGTTCTCTCCCTTACATAATTTTGTTTCAGATCTTTTGATTGGTTTATGTTATCATTTATCTAATGATATTCCGAGGAAGTTCTATTGTCATCCATGAGCATTTATGTTTGTGCGTAGGTGTTGAGATTAGAAGTGGATCGAGCAGATCACTCGTGTGGAGTGAAAGAATTATGCTGTGAACTCAATATCCATCCCCAAATTGCGAGGAGGCAAGGTACTATTCTCTTCCTCATCTAATAAGTCTCGTGATGCCATATCAATACCACTTGATTATTTCTTCTCACCTCCCTGGGTTGTTGACCATCTGTCCTCTTGTGAATTTCTCGACTTCTTGTTACCATTCGATGAAGCTATTCGAGAATTCATGTCTATCTCTGACCGTCCTTGGGGACCTCTTCATCATCGGTCTTTGTTTCTCCCCAACATAGAGGTTTCAGATGAGTCTCACCAAATCTTGGATTCCTCTGGCATTGCCAGTCCTTCCTTGAAATTGCAATGGATTTTTTCCATTTCTTCAGAAGGGAACCTAGCCAACATTTCCTCTACCATTTTGATAAATATTGCCACGAAACCAGGTGTTGTGGAAAATAGCTTGATTGGGGCCAATTTCACTCCGTATGATATTTCCATTCATACCACCCTTTTCAAATAATTCTGTGTTGTTTTTGCATGGTCTTACGAAGAAATTCCTAGAATTGATCCATGAATTGTCCAACATGAAATTAAGACATATCTTGGAGCTAAACCCATTCTGAAAAAGATTCAATTGGTTAAACCACATAAAGAAACAACTATTAATGTTGAGGTTTAAAAAATTCTTGATGTTGTTTTTTTTTTTTATCTCGTATCTTTGACGGAATGGGTTTCTAACCCTATTCTGGTTGATAAAAAACAAAGGACTATTCGAGTCTGTGTTGATTGCCGTGATATGAATCTAGATTATCCCAAGGATAATTATCCTACACCCTTTATTGACCAGATCCTTGATGCCTGTGCCAGTAACACTATCTTTTCGTTTATGGATGGTTTCTTTGGCAATAACCAGATCGAAATTAAATCGGAAGGCCAATACAAGACTTCTTTTATCTATATGTGGGGTACATTTACCTACCATAAACTGCCTTTTGGTCTTAAAAATGTTGGGGCTACTTTCCAATGGGCCATGTATTATGAATTTCATGATATAAAACACATCGTTGAAGTATATCTTGATGATATTACTACTTGTTCTCTTCTTTGTGGGGACCATGCTTCCCACCTTCGAGAATTATTTCTCTGATGCCGTTTTAAAAAAATCTGGCTTAATCCACCTAAATGTGTCTTTTCCATACGATCTGGATTTTTTCTAGGATTCATCATGTCTTAAGAAGGAATCCATGTGGATCCTTCCAAGGTTGAGGCGATAATTAATATTCCTCCTCCAAATATTGTCTGCCAGCTTCAAAGACTTCAGGGAAAAGCCAAATTTTTACGCTGTTTCATTGCCAACTATGCCCACATTTCCTACGGCTTTACGCAATTTTTGAAGAAAGGAGTCCCTTTTATCTAGGATGACTAAGCCCAATGTTCTTTTGACGATTTCAAACATGCTTTGTTGTTAGCCCCTTTGTTGAGACATCTTGACTTCAACTGAGAATTTTTGCTATATCTTGTCGCTTCAGAATATTCGTTAGGCATGGTTCTCATCCAAGAGGACGAATGCGCAATGAACATCCTATTTATTACCTTATAAAATTCCTGATCAGTCCTGAACTTCACTATTCCCATTTTGAAAAGTTGGCTCTTACAAAAGTTTTTGTTGTACAATGGTTGAGGCATATATTCTATTGCAAAAGACTACGGTTAATTCTGACTCCAATCCCATGAAACACATTCTTAGTCATAAAATCATAGGGGGAAAATACTCTAAATGGATTGTCATCCTTTAGGAGTTTGACTTGGAGTTTTCCATTACTAAATATAAGAAATCCCTAGCCTTCGTTGAGCTTCTTGATGAATTGCCTCCAATTGATGAGGAAATTGTGGCCTTATATCCTTTGCCTCACAAATCCTTCTTCCTTATTAGCATTACTAAGCCTTGGTATGGAGACATTTTTATTTATCTCCAAACCCAATGCTTTCGGCTTGAGTTGTCTCTTGACGACAGTTGGCATATATTCTATCAATCCCGACACTCTCTTATTATCTATGATACTCTATACCGTTGTGGTGTCGACACTATCCTACGTCAATGTCTTACTCATGCTGAAGTTGAACGTGTTCTAAATGTTTTCCATACTGGGGCATGTGGTGGTCATTTGTTTGGGCATGCCATTGATAAAACAATATTGTGTGTTGGTTACTTTTGGCCTTCACTCTTTAAATATTTTCCATCCATGTCAAATATTTTCTTGTAAGATGTGTGCTCATCCTGCCCTGTTACGTCCAGTCATCACTGTCATACCTTTTGACCAGTGGGGAATTATGGTTTTCAAGCTCCTATGGTTATCATTCAATGAAGAGATCTCCGGATTATCCACAGTGTTATAAAACAATGGTCGACGTTTCAAATCGCAACGGGGATCCATCTTCAAGATAAGATGTTGAATGAAGGATGAAATACTTTATGCAATGAAACCCACCCTCAGCTCAAGGAAATCATTATATTATCGTCGATGTCGACTATAATGAGTTGAGGCCATGCCTACACATCTCAATGATGATCATATTGTAGCATTGTTCTTTTTCAACCATGTTATCACCAGGTTTGATGTGCCTAAACACATCGTCACTGATCATGGAAAACAATTTTAGAGCCATATGATGCAGGAACTAGCTGCCAAGTTGGGTTTTCTCCATGAACATTCCTCACTGTATTATCCTCAAGCTAATGGCCAAGTAGAAGCCGTCAATTGTACTTTGAAAACCATGTTGCAAAGGATGGTAGTAAAACATAAATATAATTGGAACCTTATGTTATTTTCCGCCTTATGGGCATATCGAACATCCATGAAATCTGCCACTAGCTTTACTCCATTCCAATTGGATTATGGGATTGAGTAAGTTCTCCCTATCCAGTGTGAAATATATTATCTTAAACCAGTTGTCGAGTTACTCCTTGACACCTTAGTCGAGGAAGCATTCCTGTTACAACTTACCCATCTCGACGAATGACACCTTCTCGCCTTGGTTATTTACGAAATTCATAAGAAATGCGTCAAGGAAAAATATGATAAATATGTCTGACCTCGTGTCTTTTCTGAGGGAGATATCATTTTTGTTTATGACCAAGACCATGATAAGTTAGGGGCTGGTAAACTCGAACCCATGTGGCATGGTCCTTATATTGTTAAACGTGTTCTCAATAAATGGGCCTATGAGTTGGTTGATTATGAAGGGAATCCTCTATCGGAGCCTCGTAGTGGGCTATATCTGAAACACTACTATGCTTAGTTTCTTCGAATGATCGCTTGTATATTATGTTGATAGGTGCGAGTGTGTTCAGTTTTTTTTTCTTGTCATTAACCCAATTTTTATGTGTAATTCGTGTGTCTTGTCTTTGTTGTACAAATGTCAACACCCTCACTCCCTTATAGGGGCTTTGCAAATGGTGCAAGTCGTTACACTTGGAATGCTACTTCCGCCGCTTGGGTTATATTTTCACCCGCTGATGAGCTTGTGAATTTTGGGGGTATTTGTATTCGTCCTGTCACCAACAACATGTATGAGTGTATTTCTGTCATTGAGCTCTTGACTGAGGCTAGTTGTCTTAGCATACGCCATCTCGTTGTTCAACTTGACTCTCAACTTGTAGTGTCTCAACTCAACCGTCTTTACTCTATAAGGAATCTGACTCTGCTTAATTATTTTTTGAGGGTATGTCTCCTGAAACATTCATTTGATTACATTACTTATATACATATTCCTCGAGACCAAATTTTTTTGGCTAATTCATTAGCTAATTATGTGATAGATTGGCATTTGTCACATTTATAACATTTTACACCATTCACAGAACATTCACACATATATTGTAAATATACAGTAGAAAACTAACACATAGAATTCAATATTTTATTATATCAAAATTCTAAGTACATTGTTCAAAATTAGGAAATCGAGGCCTTGGCTGTTATGCCATACACGTGCTAATACATCAAAAACTGCACAACCGTGTGCTACTGCCCCCACTCAGTGGTTCTCATGATAGCATAGAACCACATTCATGATGTGGCGGAGTAGACCATGATGATGAGATGAGGCCACTCCTACGGCGTGCCTTTGAATGTGTTGAGGAGTCTCATCCAACCTCCTCGGAGGAATCCCTAATTCCAGTCCCTCAACATTTCGAGTGAACTCTTGTAACTCCTCATCCTCATCTTCTATCTCCTTTGTCAGTGCTAAGGCAGGGGCTTGTGGTACATGTCTCCTCAGTGGAGAATATTCGACTGGGTGCACTGGGGCCACATCTGCATGTCAAAAAATCATTTCATTAGAGACTATGTACTCTAATTAAAAAACCAAAAACATAAAATATTTCAAAAATCCAAAAAAATTACAAAATTAAAAAAACCTAAAATATATGGTCCTGTTTTTCCCTCATCCATGTTTTATCTGTTTGATTATGTGATTTAACCATGGGTCTAGTCTATATATATGGTTTTTACAAGACATGGTGGTGTTTTATTGTGACATCCATTGGACCTTAGGCGCGTTTCTCTTGAACCTCACATATAGGGGTAGGTCATTCTCAATTTCATCAATGCATTTTGACTGTCAGTGCCATATTTATGCCTTCAATCCAACCCCGTCAAGTTGCGACTTTCACCACTTCCTTTATCCATGTCGTAACTTGGGGGTAGAGCTTACCTAATAATGGATACCCTAGTTAGCACCTTCTTTCCGAATTGGTATCCATGATGTCATTTTTTATCCCTCTCAGAATCCCTCCTTTTGACCCGCCATGACTTCGAATTTGAGCCTCATGTCCTATTCTTCGTCTCTTTTCTGGCCATACCCCAGGATGATTGCACACTATATCCCTTGTGATTTCCACTTTTATTAGCCTAATTTTGTAGTTTGAGCCTTGGTTTTTCTCTTCCATCGTTATCATCTGCTTGGCTTATCATCCTCTTTCACTTGGTGTTTTACCCTTTCTTGGAGGAACCGTTGTGATGAGTGGTACTGTTAACCATCCTCGTGTCCTCCTTATGTCATGATCAATTCCACCACTATTGGAACTAGTCGCTAGCCTTTATACCACTCGTTCTTCCAAGAGAATTTTTCTTTAAGCTCTTAAGAATCCTTAATTTAGAAAATATTGTCGAGTGAACTTGTCTAATTCACGCCCGTTAAAGTACTCAAAGTGTCATCTACTCAGTATAAGTTTAACCCTTTTCTGAACTATGATAGACTAGTTACAAAAAAGGAATACCCTAGTTTACTGTGGCTAGGAGGTTCCCCCTTGTATACTTTTATCTCTTTTTCAGGCTTGGGGGACAACTTTAAGAAGGATGAACTTATAAAAAAAAAAGAGAGAGAAGGGGGGGAACATCTATCTTCACTTTTCATCCGTCGGCAGCATCAATTGTGTCGCCCTTGAACATGGCACCTTTCTTTCTCATTATCTACAGTTGGGTTTTAGCTTTGCTAAGAGCTGTACCATCCATATGAGCCTCTTTACTCCTTTGACTGGTTACTCTTCTAGTCATATGGAGCGTGCCTCGATGCATCCTGTGTCATTGCATATGTCACATGGTGCTAATTTAGTCATGCTTCCAAGTCACTCTTGTTTCGTGTCGTTATGTGTTCAAGGGAAGTCTCAGCCCGTGTCGACCATCTGTAGTAGCCTGTTGACGTTTTTAAGTCGTCCATGCCTGTGTCAATTGTACTTCATCGCTTCATGAATTCATCCATACACCGCATCATCCTGGTCTGTTTCGTGTCGATTGATGGGGGATACATTAAGGCCCTCCTTCGATGGATCTTTTCATGTTGACTTCAGCTCATTATCTAGGAGCTTGATCTAGGAACTGGTAGTACCTTGGAGCTTGCAAAACTCATTGGCATTCTTTATCGTGATCAACAGTGGGTTCACACCATTGGGTCTTTGATTGGTCAAGCTCACTCGTGTTTGACATAAACTCATATATTCACACTTAGTGGACTGTACTAGGTACCTTGGGGTCCATTTTCCTCATTGGTGGATTCCCTCGTGTTTGTTACTGGTTTACCTCATTGGCTGGTAATCAAGCGGTCTCTACCATTGCTCGACTTCAGCTCATTTATTCACATGTGTAGACTCGTACCATTGGGGTTATGTCGAAGACCTTGGGTTAGGGACATCTCACTCTTATATGCCACCCTTCTTAGGTTGCGTTGGAGTTATTTATCATTTATGTACCTTGAGGGCTATATGGGACACTTCTCTATCTGTCATGTGTCCATAGTCCTACTGATGTATACTGTGACATAGATCCATGATTTTATTTCTTAGTGGCTATGCTCTTTTCATTGAGTCACATGGATCCACCGTGTATGTCTGTCGTGGCCATGTTCTAGCACTTTATGTCATGGATCTGTAGTGTATGTTTTGGTGTCCATGTTCAATATTCTCTTATGACTGAGCATGGGTATGTGCACCTCGGGGATGTTATCAGCATAACTGAGACTTCAAATCCATTGTCTTCTGATCCACATCCTTGGATTTGTTTCCCCATTATCGCTTCAACCTATGAGTTTTGTCATAATGTATTTCGGTTATCATCTTCTCATTATGACCTCATACATTAGGGGGCATCTTTTATAACCCTATTTTCCACTCCATTATAGTGAGAGAAACCCAATATCAAATTACCTCATTTGTTTGGCTAAAATGCATCCCTTTCACCTTTTTTTTACTTATGTGAGATTTATCCCATGATAAAAGTGTGAAATTACATAATTGAGAAATTTATCCTAATTATTTTTTCAAAATGTTATAATTATGAGATAATAATTATTTCATAATTGAGATAATTGAGAAAAATCTCATAATTGTGAAAAGGTTTCTATATTTTCCCATTCCCAAGGAGATCAACTTGACCCATTTCTGTATGAGTTGGCTAGGGGTCCATTATTGTAGAAGTTTCCTAACTTATCAAACCCTTATGTGTCTAGATACATTCTCCCAAAGTATGGAATGAGCCTATATAATCTCACCAAGAGGAAAGGGTGTGGAGGAGAGGATCTAAACTATAGGGTGAGAGCTCTGCCATTTTTGGAGAGCTAGTTTTGGAGAGCCAGTCTTTTGCTGAGCTGAGATATTGGTCGTATGCTTCCATTTTTCTGCCACATTGAGAGCTTGCGAGGTACTAGTATTATATGAGTGATATTCATGCTTATTCATTGGATCTAGCAGGGAAAATCTACCTGATCATGGAGAGGAGACATTGGAGCAAAGGTATAAAAGAGTTGTATCATTTATTATGAGATTAATGAAGATCTATGTTCTCTCCCTTACATAATTGTGTTTCAGATCTTGTGATTGGTTTATATTATCATTTATCTAATGATATTCTGAGGAATATATCTTGTCATCCATGAGCGTTTATGTTTGTGTGCAAGTGTTGAGATCAGAAGCGGGTTGAGTAGATCACTCATGTGGAGCACAAGAATTATGCTACAAACTCAAGATCCGTCCCCAAACTGCGAGGAGGCAAGATACTGTTCTCTTCCTCATATTGTAAATCCAATTGCATGCTACTTGTTGAATCATATGGGATTGGGATATTTTGTATCATCTTAGTCATTTATTTGTTTTCCTGGTGATCTATTAGACACTAGATCACTGAGTAATAAATAATTAATATTTCCATTGCAACAAAGCTCTTTCCGGGGGCCATAGATGTGGCCACTATCTTCCCATTTCTTTGAGAGTGAATCAGAAAGAAAACAAATTTCCCGGTTTGGGAGATGATCTTACCGCATTTCTTAACAGAGATCAAATATATGGCAATAGGCAGGGCTACCTCTGGTACCCTGTATAAATTATTTCTTAAAGTAATAATAATAGTGTGAGGCCTTGACTCATACAAAACATGAAAATTCCACAAGTATGGTTGGCCTAATAAAACACCACAAAATTCAAGAGGAGTAACATCACATAGTGCCTCATCCGTGAATGGCTTGCTGTTGTAAGGAAGGTGACACTATTGGCTGACGCAAATATCTTGTCCTTGGTGAAGCCACTTGATGGTGTATTCCTGTTGGTGTGGTATGGTCGGTAGGCCCAATGACTTCACAACCTCTACTAAAATGAAGTTCTTTTGGCTCCTGCTGTCGACAATGAAATGAAATAGAGAACCCTTCACCTGCATCTGTGAGTGGAAGAGACAATTCCCTCCTCTAAATCTTTAGGTTCAATCTTCTATACCTTGGTTGTGGCAATAGTGGCATTTGGTTATGCATTAATAATATGCTTCCCCTCATAATTCCCCTTGTTGGGTTCTGGCTCATAATGAGAACATGCATCAAACTCTGAGGCTTTCAACTCAACCACCAATGAATGTTTGGTGTGACACTCATTTTTTTTGTGGGCTCTTGTGGAACTCACACCACTTTCTTGTGTCCTTCTTCGACTTTGTGGTGCCATTATTTACTTGGGGCTTCGATGTGTTGTCCTGGGTCGCTCCACCTTGGCTTTGTCCTTTGTTCTGCAGTATGGGGGTGCTCTTTCCCTACTTCTTATTGATAGATCCAAATTCATGTTTGTTTTGTTTAAATTTTTGTTCAATCCTAGAAGCATATTAGTATGTTGCACCAAGCGAGGAGATGTCCAGGAAATCCATTTCTTCCTGCATGTATTTGTGCAGACAATTGCAATACTTGAGCACCAAAAGTCGCTTAGATCCCTTTGCTGATGTAGTGTGGTCCATTGTATGTACTTGTCCTCATATCCCCTGACGGGGTAATATTGTTCCTCGAAAAAATATCAGAAATAGTTCCAAGAGTGGGTGGCTGCAAGCAAAGAGGGTTCCTCGACCCTTTTCTCATGGTAACTCTTCCATTAGTCCTTGACATGGGGGGCAACCTTAAGCAATGAAAAATTAATCTTCTCCCTATTGGAGAAACTATGGACCAAAAAATAACCTTCCAAAATATTCAACCATTTATCTACAACATCTACATCTATTTTACCTTCAAATATAGGGATATTGAAGTTCACTTGAACCTTGAAGGGGACGGGGCCTCCAAAGTTCCTATTGGATGAAGATGTGTCGTCATTGAGAATCCATCGAAGGATTTGGGTAAATTTTTCCATCATCTCGTTCCTTTGTCACTCGAGGGCTTCTTCGAGCAAAAATTTGATAGGATCTCCTACTCCCTCATCTTTCTTTTCTTTTGCTATGGGATTTTATCGACGTTAGTGAGGGAAACCTTGAAAAGGCTCAACTAGTTCAAGTCCCAACTCCTTATACCTCGACCTCATTAGGGACATGCACAAAAAAGAAGAAGAAAAAGTATACCACCACTATGATATCACTAATCCAAATTTATGAAGGAATGAAATAAAATACATATTTAAACAAAAACACAAATATATAGCAAAAATATAACTTCGATTCATTCATAAAAAAAATACTAAAAACTGTTTACATGCAGAATGGAAATAAAGTATCTCGGGTGATGGTAGATTATCTTTGACAAGATATGTGGTGGCTACATGCCTTTTGAACTGTGTTACAATGAGGCTCAAAGGCCTATTTATTATTGATAAACAATGGAAAACCTTAAACATCCAAAAACCTAACCCTAGGAGATGAAGCGCCAAAAGTTTGTAAATTGGTACATCAACTACGTGGGGTCATAACTTTGGCATATGATTTTAGTTTGAAAAGTACGATACCTCCTTAGAAATATCTATCCTGAAGAAAATACGCGTAGATTCAACTGATCTTGTAATGTGCTAAAAATAAATACTTGAATCCATTCTACAATTTCGAAAACCAATTACGATCGCACAATCACATGAAAAAGAAAGAGAAAGAATTTAAACCGTAAAACACAAAGATTCATCTGGGGAAAGCCTCAACTAAAAACCTCACTATCTGTATATTGCATTAAGTCAAGAATATGAAACAATACAATGCTTCTCTCAGGCTTGAGAGCTATCTGCACTATCTATGACTTTCTCACTTTGATCCAAGCAAGTTTGGTCCAATACTTAACCATTTTCTTGCCTATGGATGTTTAGCCTTGCTTGAACGATCCCTAGGGAAATTTAGCCCCTAATAATTAGGAAATTCCCAATAATTGATTGCGCAATAGATCTAAGGCATCTTGTTGACCTCATGCACGACCAATACAATTTTCTAATTATACAACTATTAGGATACTTCCCTTTAACTCTAATATCAACTAGGTATTCCTCATAAATGACACGAAAAAACTATTTATAACGAATTATCAGTTATATGATTGATCACTACATGTGAATTAAATCATATTTAATTCAATGGACCTCTCACTAGCTCTTCTAGCAGTTAGAACTAGTTAAATTGATTTTAACTCAAATAATTAAGTTAAACAATCACAACTTAAAATAAAATGTAACTGGACCCCCTAAAACTTAGAGAGAACTCTACAAGCCTCCAGTTTGAACCTCAAATCGAATTGACTAATCAAGTCTTCCCAACTCAGTTAACTTGTATAAGCTGTTATGTGATGTGGAATTACAGTTTCTTTCTAATTTAATTAAGGGAAAGTTAAATTAGAAGCCTCTTGTTTTTACAAATTTCAACGTATCCAAGGACAACAAATTTCAAATACAAACCCCTACCGCAATCTATAGGTTTGTCTGGTTTCCAAAAAAATGTCGTTTAGGGCCTCAAAATGGCTCCGAAAGTTCAAGACTCAAAAAACTGCCAAAAATAGTAAATTATGGTACAAGTAAGGAAACTGAAAGAAAAAATGGTGGGGGTCCAGGTGGAATAGGTGGGTGACCACCAATATCCACCTAGATAATGGATCTGTTGAGAAATTACCTTCTTTAATCATGGAGCATGGAAGACTAGATGTTCATGTGAAGATGGAGGCAATCTTTAAGCATGGAACATGGAAGACTAGATGTACATGTGAAGATGGAGGCAACTCTAATTTGTAAGTCATACTCCTAATTCTCTGAAACACCTTATAGGGGCCATAATACCTCGGTGCTAATTTATTGTCCTTATTTTGTTGCTTGAAGGACACTTGTTTATATTTTTGTAGTGTCACAAATACCCAATCCCCTACTTCAACTTCTCTTCATTGTGATTTTGATATGATTGTTGTTTCATCCATTTTCATGCCATAACCAAGTTATCCTTCGATAGTTTGAGAACCTCTTATTGGTTCCAAATGTGGTCCTATACTACATGAGATTATATATTAAATTACAAGGGTGATGTAATGGAGAAGGATGATATCCATGAAGTGTCATAAATGGTGACTTTTTTTATGAGGTATGGAAGGAAATGTTATACCATCATTCTACAAACAACAACCATTTGACCAATTTTGTCTCTTTATTATATGCAAAGTGACATATATAGCCTTCTAAAAATTTATTCAAAATCTCATTTTCCCCACAAGATTGAGGATAATAGGATGAGATGTGAGCCAATTGATTATCCAAACAAGAAAATAATTCAGTCCAAAAAATGTTAGTGAAAATTGGATCTCTGTCACTTATAACAATATTTGGCATTCCATGTAGCTTTCAGAATTGTTAAATGTTCTCTGTAAATGAACCTTTTTGTCGAATATTTACCAATTGAATAAATAATTTATTACTCTTAATATCCCCATAATATGTTATCAATTCCTCCATAAAAATGGGCTAAGTATAACAAAATCCTTTTTCCTTTCACAAAGCCATTGATACCATACATGTTAGCCTTATTTTAAAAATAGGGATACAATATTTACCATTTGTAAGGATGCGACTTGCTGTAGATCAAAGTATTTCTCCATCTAAAATATCCATGTTATAGTATCATTACGATCAGTTTTACTCATATCAGATTTTGGAATATAGTAATTCCTTGGTGTTGACTTTAAACCTTGATGATGTGGATCTTGGATTGAAAATCCATGATTATGGTTCTATGATTGAATATTTTTTCTCTCCAATTTTTATAACTTACTCCTCATATGAGTTAATTCTCAACATCATGCTTCTCTATATGTTTATGATTTCTTGTATATCCACATCCATATTAGGGATATATTTTAATAAAATGTTTTGTAATTGTTTTATTTCTTCACTTATGGATTTTTGCATATCTTCATTATTTTCATTCATTTGATTTTCTATTTCTATTTTAAATTTTTCTAATTGAGAACCTGATAAATCCACCTTTTTTAACATACTATCATCTATTTCATTAAATTTCTTCTCTAATTGGGATAACATAAATTCTAAGTTTTCACTTTATTCACGAGTCAAGGATAAGCCTTCAATATATTTAATTGGTGTAGTAGATTTATTTTGAGACGTGTTGGAAAAAAATAATAGTAATCCTCTTTATCGCAACTTTCACTCATAAAAAACTTGAGATATTCTAATCAACAATTAGGTCACTTGTAAGTTACATACTTTAGTTTGGAGAATATATGGATGAATGAAGTTTTTCTTGATGTATTTGAGTCCTTCAGGATCTGAAATTTTGGTCTGTAATACTCTGATATGTCTAATCTTCAATTCCACTAGTGTGAATTGAATTTGATGTGCCAAGTGAAATTTATAGTAACTTTTCCAAAGCTTGTTGATATTTGGCCTCTTCCCACAAGCAAAATTTGTATACCCTGCCACATGTCCAATTCTTCAAATATAATTATGAATTTTGTACCTCGAGTACTTATGTATGTCTCCTAAAATTCCTAAATATTCCACAGTCTGAAATGTTCTAGAAAAGAAGATTTAGCAAAAATACCAAGCTTACGTGTTTGAAATTTATATCAAGATTACTCACAAACCCTAAATTCCACAAGGTATACCTCTAAAAGTATAGCGAACCAAATAAATAAATTGAACCATATGTTCCCCGATATTTCTTCTTAATAGTGCCCAATTTTCCCTATCCAAAACCACCTAGAAAATTTTTATTGCAAAAATACCAAATTAACATGTTTGAAACTAATCTTAGTAGCATGCAGGAACCTGGAATTCCTTAGAGCATAATTCTGAAATTATAACGAATCAAGATCTGAAATTTGAAACAAATGTTCATTGATATTTTTCCTCAACGTGGTCCAAGTTTCACAATATGAAACCTCAAATGAAAAAAAAATGAGAAAATTTTGAACTGAATTGATTTCAAGAGCATCCAGGAACCCTAACTTCCTTGGGGTAGATCTTTGAAAATATAGCAAACCAAGATCTGAAATTTGAATAAGATATTTCTCGAAATTTCTCCTCAACATTCTCTAAGTTTCATCATCTAAAACCTTAAAAAAAAAAAGTTATAGTGAAAATGCCACGATGACCTATTTGAAACAACATAAAGTTAGGATCATGAGCTATAATACCAACCTTATGAACCTTGCACCTTAAAAAAATAAGAAACCAATAATTACAATATCTTCAAGGAGAAAACATCCTTTTACAATTAATACAATGTACATAACAATATTTAATGATCCTAAGACTAGGTCTCCTTACCTATCATTGATCAAATTTGAAGGGCACGTCCAAATTTTAATTTAGAAGGGCATATATTTATGTCGCCCTTCAATGATGAAAAGCTTAAAAAAAAAGCTTTTCAATTGACCACAATAAATTATTTTTACATTTCATTTTCAGAAAGACAAAACCATCAATCTTTATGTTAATAAAACACTGTTACATATACAACAGTTATACAACAGTGAAGGAGGCTCCATCTTGCATTGCTTAAATCTCTCATTGGCAATGTCAACATAAGTCTTGAAAACACTATTATAAGAATTTGGATGGATACCACTGGGATATAGGAGATTCTTATGTGTCAGATTGTGTAATGCAATTTTGACTTTGTCTGACAAGGAGCAGCAGCATGGAGGTCTGGATTTTTCTTATAGATTTTTTTATTATTATTTGAAACATTGTTTACAAATATTAATACAACAATGAAATTATGAGCATGGTGGACAATTAGTCAAGCTCATGATGCCAAACCATGATGCTGTAAGTTTGGCATTTAACATTTTTAAATGTTAAAGACAAATAGTCAAAATCACTCACAACTTAGTATGCCATAATAAATCATCATTCCCTGTTCACTTTTGTTAATAGGGTTATGTCACACGATGGTCTCTCTTCTTTGGCATTTACTTGTATTGAAGATCACCATTCTAGGAATAAGGAGTCATTTTCTCCAAAAATAACCCTAGCCAAACATTGACAATGCATCAAGGATATCTTTCTATGCTTCATAAGTACATATGTTCTATTTCTAAATCATGTCTTGGGAGTGGTTGTTTTGCTAGAAATTATTCACCAGTTGGTTTCATACCAAAGTCTTTTTCTCATTTTCAGCATCCAAGGCATGAACTTTTGAAAGATAACGATTTAAAACAACATAAATATTTGAAATTTTGCAAGAATTGCCTGGCACACTTTGAATATGAATTTTGAAGTCAAGTGCATGATGTTCCCGAAGAAAATAAAATTATATGCAGACTCGCCAACTGTCATGAACATTTAAAAATCATCCAAAACGATCTTGAAATCACAAAACCTCGACCATCGACTGTGCCAATTGCCTTTAAAATGGCCTGTGAACGCGTTTCACAACTTAGTGGCTTCGCAATTACATTTTTATAACTAATTATAAGCGTGCCCGGTGCCAGGATCTCTCCGAATAACACGAGGCTGCTCCGGTGACTTCACGCTGCATTGCTTCCTTCCACAGCGAAAACAGCGAAGCAGTGGGTAATTGGGCACTGTATGCCTTGTATTTAAATATCTCATGTATTTAAATATCTCAGGTACTGTGTTCTATCAAATTCAATATTTTCTTATCATCTCCTGTGTGATCAGAACAAGTGATTTTAGTGGCAATTTTAGCTGAAGATGGCTTTATTCCAAATGGAAATGATATATTACTCTGCAGCGGCCATGGTTATTTGGTTAGCAAGTATGGCGGTGATGTGCCAGGGGCAATACCAGTATAGCAGTGATCAGGTACAGAATTATCGAATGCTACTGACTTCGAGAGTGAAGGGACGGGAAGGAGCGATGTGTAAACTTGGAGTCTGCACAAAGCTATGCAATGCACGAAAAGCAAGGGAGACCCAAATGAATAAAAATATAAGGTAGCATGGAGCCCAAGACTCACGAGTCACCACCTGTGACTCATATATGTAGACAGGGAGTGGCCTGGCATCAAGGTCAAGTTGGATATTAATAGTTTACTTTATGAAGTATAGTAAAAATTTTGGTGAACTTGGTAATTTTTTTGGATTAAGATAAAATTTGGACTATTTTATAAAACCAAAAATATATTTGACAATTTATAAAACAAATATATCAGATTTTATGATTATAAACCAAATATACTAGATATTATGATTTAAGAAGAATGGAAATTCTCAGAAATTAAAAAAAATAAAATATATTCCCTAAACCTAAATCATAACAAGCATATATTTAAATTTAAAAAGTATAAATTTAAATTTAAAAAGTATAAATTTAAATTTAAAAAGGAATATTTTGATATAAACCTTCCATAAAGAGATAGTGGATAGAAGTTAGTAAGACAGACAATTTTGTGGGAAGGTGATTACTGTTTAGGTTTATACTCGGAAAGAGTAGCCAAAGCTTGATATATTAGGTTACTCAAAATCCCTTCACGCTAAATATTTTGGAAAATAGTAACAAGCGTAGTATGTCTCAATAGATTTATTTTTAGTTGTATTTCACCTTAGAGTAGTCAAATTCCATAGTGGAAGTGGGTCTCTTGTTCCACAATGATAATAATATGAAAGTTGTTAATAATAATAAGAAAAATCATTGTTAATACCAATCATTACAAGTGTTAAAATTTAATATATTGATCATCCAATTTAATTAAACTCTTAATTAAATGCTTTGACACAGTTCCAAGCCTAAAACTGTCTTAACAAAAAAAACAATAAGAACAATTGTTGTTAATACCAACCAAAACACAATACACCATATAAAATCTGGAAACATTAAATCATCTTTTGAACCTTACTTTTGATAACATTTTCTATAGAGTGGGGATCATTCCAATATAACATCATGCCCTTCAGTTTAAGAATGCACCAGTAGTGTTTCCTCGAGTGGTGTTTGTAGCGTTCAAAGACTTTATACATACTTTTTTGGAACTTTACTTGGATGATTGGACTGTCTTCAGCCTGTTGAAGAAACACAATGAGGTACTCTGACTCATGTTGAAATCTAGTTCTTGATATTGGGTGGTTTTGGATGCCCTAGGATTTTTCACTTCTTTGTCTTGATCTGTGGGATACATTTAAACCGATTTTCTGGTGATTAGGGTTAGATTTGACTTCTTTGTCTTGACAAGTGGGATACATTTAAACCAATTTTCTGGTGATTTGGGTTAGATTTGACTTCTTTGTCTTGACCTGTGGCATACATTTAAACCAATTTTATGGTAAACCAATTTTATGGTGATTCGGGTTAGATTTGGTTACCTAAAATAAATCAATGCTCCATCTCAAAAAAATGCATTTCATTTTCTATATATATAGATATATCCTATCATTTTATTTCTTATTTATCCGAAAAATAAAAACAATTAAGCTATTGTTGTAAAGCAAAAGAGAGACTATATTTATGCTCTTGTTGTACATGATATAGAATATGAATAACACATTAAAAAAAAAAAAAAGACTTAGTGTGAGTGATTGAAGGTCCCACCTGGTTAATCATATCTCTGAGTGTTGATGTGTTATTATTGACGAGAAACCAGCGAAGAGCCGAAGCTTGTGTTATTATTGACGAGCAATGCGCGAAGACTCTGGCCTGGAGAGATTGTCTGTGGAGTTTCATGTTGCCCTGGAGGCCCCACACAAGATTTATATACAATCCTGAATTCCATGCGATGGGAGCGGCCACCTTGTTGTCTCCATACACAAACATTCTCATTCCTCTCTGGATCTTCTTTTCCTTACCTCATTGATGTTTTCTTCTTTTACTCTCAGCAATGGCGGAAACTTTTTAAATAAATTAATCTTTGATCTCTTCCACAGATTCTCCTGCATGTCTGAGGTCCACCATGGCAGATTGTCATGAACTCCACCATCTCCTCATAGCGCTCCGCAGTCAGCCTGCTCAGCCAGCTTAGCCGTGTAGAAATTATCCTCCAGCGATGACTCCACCAACGCTGCCTTTAGTCACTTTCTCCACGAACTCCACCATCTCATAGCGCTCCTCCTTCTCAGCCAACTTAGCCATATACATTCTCCTTCTGCGATGACTTCACCATCAATGTTGCCGCTATTTCTGCACCGATCTTAAAAACCTAAGTTCATCTCTGAATGTTAAAGAAATGGCCACTCCATTGAGGAAACACAATAAACGGGAAGCGATGGAATTATTGTAATTTTGTAAGTAGCTAGAGAGTTACTGCAATTAATTACAAAAACGTATGACTGTCAATGCATTGCCATATGACTTGAAAGTTTGAAACAATGGTTGAATGACTTTAAAGTGTGTTGGAATTCATTGTCAGAATTGACGGTTGAAACAATGGCTGCGTACAATTTTAGAAAGGAGAGAAACGCAAATGCAACTAGGCCGTGACCCGTCCACCACTGGCAAAAACAAATGTGACGGGCGCTGACAGGATAGCACTTCTGAAAACATTTTATAGTATTATTCAACCTTCTTTTAAGACTGGTAAAAATTCAAAATTAAATTTTTTTTGACTAGTAAATTTGGCTCCTTACTTCTCTGACGTGCCAGAGACCCTTTGAAGGGCTCTGACGTGTTCAAATTTGATCACGTTTACATGTAGAGACAGGGGCAAAGTATAAAAAAAATGGGGCCAGTGAAGGTTCTAGCCTACATAACAATACAACAATAGAAATGCAATCACTTAATATCTTAGGGTTAATAAGGAGTTCTAGGGTTAACATGGGACTTATATAGGGTTTAACAAATTAGAAGCAATAATGCAAGAGTAGATCCCCTAGCTATATATACATGGGTAACATTTAACCGAGGAAATTAATATATCCCTCAATTATGAAATAATATATTGATTTGTATCCATGATTAAATCATGTATTAATTGATGTTTCAATAAAAAGGAACAATATTTCTACCAACAATTAGACGGATGTTAGTTAAGGACATTTCTATCTCAAAAAAAGAAAATTTATCCAATGGATTTTTTATCACGTGATGCAACTAAACTAGGAGGGTGTTGTGATTACCATCACGATGCCCCCTGAAGAATCTCAAAAGAATTTATAATTTTCATTGAGCATCCAACGAGATTTAATGATTCTATATCGAGTTATATTTTTTTGTCCCTATTAATTTCTTTACTATGTGGTGTTAATCTGCATCCCTGTCATTTCTTTTGCCTTGTTTTCTTTATGCAACCCCTCTTTCTACTTCACCACTCTCAATCTCAGTTTAAGAATATTTTTTCCTTCCATAAATATTAGTGCTCGCCTCTTCTCCAATTATTCTCCCTTCCTTCACTAATTTTTTCTTACTTTTCATCACCTTTCCTTCCCTAAATTTTCTTACCTCTCATCACCTTTCCTTCCCTAATTTTTCTTACCTCTCATAACCTTCCTTCCCTTATACTCTCTTAAGCTCCTTACCTAAGTTAGTGTCTAAAATAAGTTGAATATAAATCCATTTCATTATAAGGTGAATATTACACTTCCACCAAAATATTATGCGCAATACATTCAAGTTTAAAGTACACCATATATTTTCTCTTAGAAAGAGTAATGGGTTTACCAAATATATTTGAGGCCATGTATTTTTTTAAATATGCAAGATAATTTATTTACTATTAAATATATACACGTTATGTGCAATTGATTTGTTATAGAGTACAAATAAGAAGATAAATGACATAATGGCTCCAAGTGTCAAATGCATAATGCAAGATCAATCCCTGGGCATTCTAATATTCTAAGGCAAAAATGAAAATAGTTAAACCACGATTAAATTCTTGTATTTAGATATACTAAACTACTATTAATCAGTATGATAATAATTCAACGTATCTATATCAAATATTCCTAATAATTTGATGTTTTTTAATCAAATATTCAAAAAAAAATCTGAACAAAGCATGTTACAAAATTAAGTCATCAAGATGTTTATGTTGATAAATTGCCCAAAAATTTCCCTTATATTCTTTCATTTAATTATAAAATACTTTAGTAATTACAAAATTTCATTTCATTCATTATTATATCTTGATTATATTTTTTTTATAATCATGTTATAGTTATATATATATATATATATATATATATATATATATATATATATATGATTTTAATTTATTTTATATTGTGTTTATTTTGGTAAAAAATCTCGATTTTTAATTAGTTTTGATTTGATAAACAAATTTTAAAAAATAAATATTAAATTGAATATTTTGAAAATTAAAAATATTTTTAAATTTTTTAAATGTAATTTTTTCTTCTAATAGACTGGATTTTTATGTGGTTTTTAAAATTGAATTATATATATATATATATATATATATATATATATATATATTGCTTTGATTAGTTTTGAATTTTTTAAATAAATATTATGAAGTTTTTTTTTTTTTCTTAAGTAAGTTTAAATTCTATTAATATCACATATGGTACATGGAGAGTTTGGCTTCTGGAATTGCTAAAATAGCCAATTCCAGAGGCATCGTAAGTCAAAATAAAAAAATAGAGACTGTCCCAACAGGGGAAACCAACCAATTTAGTTTTACTACAACTGCCCACATCTAGAAAACCAGCTTTATACATAAAAAGTAGATAATTACGAAAATATACGAGAAATACATAGTAACCCAGAAAAAGAAACCTGAACAATAAAGAAACCTATAGAAGCTAGGTGTCATTGTGCGGAAGCGGTGGCTCCTCCACAATTAAGCATTTGTACTCATCGGAAGTGTTATCTGCATTCTTGGCTTGAGGCGTGGCCTGAACGGGAGTGGTGGCGGTGCGTGCACTGCCTTTGCAACCGTCATCTCTAGACCAATCCCTGCTACTGTTGTTGCCGCCACTGCTATCGCTACCGCTTCTACCCTTGCCTTTGCTGCTGGTAGAGGGGGCACCATGAATGACAGGAAGAGCTTCAGATTTTTGCGAAGGCGGCAGAGGCCCTGAGTCAATTGTGGATTTTCTGAGCATTTTTCTGGGGCAGTGGCTCTCAGTAGGGGATGCTTCCTCCTTGAAGCTGATAGAGATGGTGGCTGTGATACGAGGGCAGTACAGAGTGCAATTGTAATAGAAATGAGCATAGTGCGTGGTGGACAGAAAGGGCAACGTCTCCAAATGAGGCAAAGGTGGGGAAGAGTGGCTAGTGGGATGACGCAACACAGAAGTGTCAACCAGAGAAACAGAGCGAGACCACCTCGAAGCCAGACTTCGTCCTCTGCCGCTGCGAGTATCATGATAATGGCCATAGGAATCTTCAGGGGATGGAGAGGAAGACTCAGAGCGGATGGGATTCAGAGGACGCGACCGCCCACGCCCATTGCCACGACGACATTGCATTCGGTGGCGCCTAGGCATAATGGAGCAATTGGAGGCAGTGGTGTTGGGCTGATATAGCTGAGCCGAGGGATCAAAAGTCTAAGGAGCCAAAGGAGTAGAAGTTTGAGGAGCTAAAGGCTCAATAGCTAAACTGAGACTGCAATGGAGGTTGTGGGAAAAATGATAACTAGGGGTGAAAACTATATAGCAATAGAGACTGCACCATCTCCCTGTGGGCATTCGAGAGCTCGGCTCTGAGGCCACAGAGGGGTGGATGCAGCTCAAGGGCGATGGAGGAATGCTGCAGGGAGGAGGCATTTTGAAGGGGAGATGGTGTCATCGACTATCGGGTGCGTTAATGAAGTAGCGTTGAGAGCAGTTGGCAGGTATTAATGCCTGCGGCTTGAGCCCATGCGTGACAATGTGGCTGAGCCATGTGTCATGTACTGGGCTCGCCAGATGCTTAACTTCAATATTCATCTGCATCCGGGAAAATTTTATGAAGTTTATTAAAGTTTAAAAAAAACAAATATTAATTTGAATATTTTGAAAATTAAAAATATTTTTTAATTTTTTAAAATGTAAATTGTTTTTTTTGTTTTTTTTTTCTAATTGGTCAATTTTTATGTGGTTTTAAATTAAATTATAAAATATAAAAATTGTATTAAAAAATAAAAAATCTAAAAAAAACTATTTGCAAAGTAACATAACTTTGCACAAGAGAATGCCACGTGGACAGTTGCCTACCATCATTTATGCAAGAAATTTTATATATTTCTATAATTTTAATAAAAATCCCTTCATCGCTCTATTGATTTGGAGTTAAAAACGTTTTAGAAAGTGTTTTAAATACCAACTTCTTAAATAAACTTCAATTGCCAATAACTTTTTGCATAAGAGGAAAAACTAAAAAACAAGACTATTGTAAAAAACAATATAATTATTTTCCCCTTATCTATAATTAATTTATATTGAGTAATTTTTTTAAAATAAAAATATATTATAAATTGAACACAAATCTCAATGTTGATAATTTTTAAAATAAAAATGTTGTTATAATTAAAAATTCATTTAAAAATGATATTAAAAAAATAATGAATTTCTTTTAATAGTTTCAATGTTAATTTATTTATTGATTATATTAAACAAAATTAATAAAGATACATTATAAATTAAATCTAAATAAAATAATTAAATGTATTTATTATGTAGATATATATTTTGAATTGAATATTAATATTTTTGGGTAGATAGGCCTATTTTTTTGAATCAGTAAACTTGAGATTTTCGTCAATATCTGCTATTTAAAAGTGACATCTTTCCACAATGCCTATTAATGATATCTGTCCACACTAATAATTTTAGCAGAAACTGAACTGTGCGAATTTATGTATGGAATTACCATCACGTTATCGACACCATTTTATACTATTTAACGTTATCCACGACGTTATACTATTTAATGACATTAAATAATGGAGGGGTTCCACTCTCAGCTCCACTTCCACGTTGACGGCTAGGATCATGATATTATTCCAAGAGATCCCTTATTTCGCTTACATTCAGGGAATAACTACAACTCATGCCTGCCATGGCAGTGAAAATACGTTCTAGGAGCGAAGCGGTTTGAACATATCCTTGTAAAGTTCCCCGGTTTGAAGTGGTTTGGTAAAATCGTATAATTTACATGCAGGAAATTACTGCAACTCAGGCCTGTCATTCAATCGAGGAGCAAACGGGTAGGGTTGTGCATATTTTGGGTTTGCTAAATGTTTTACAAATTTTTTTCTTGGATGATCTCTTCTGAGACTCTGGTTGGTTTTAGGTCGATTGGCTATCGGAAGCAAGGTGCAACACAAACAAAGGGAAACCATGAGGAAGTAGCAGAGTAGTGATTTGGAGACATTGGAAGCCAATACAGAGTGGTAGGAATTGATGGCCGTACCAACACTTGTTGGTGCCAACTCGAGATAGGATCTCGCGAATCCTCCCACTGATAACATTTCTAACTTGATTTTTTTTTTAATCACAGAAACAATTTTATTTTTTGCTGGTATCCTGCTGGGACAGAAAGGCGCTAATATATGAAGTGTGTATTTGTTAAAGGGTCCATTCATACACGAGGATCCGTGTTTAGATTGTTGTTTTCATGGTGATGCATCGGGTTTTGTGAAAGAGCTGACAACATTGTGAGAAGGTATAATTTCAACACCATAACAAAAGAGCTAACAACACTGTGAGAAGGTATAATTTCAACACCATAAAGGAAGAGGATAGATTGGGCAGGCACGAAGACCCATTCATTGTGTTGATTATTCATACGCAACAAACATGCCTTTCAGCGAGTCATAATGAAGAAAAAGAAGTGTGTTTTGGTAATGAGTGCACACCTCAGGTTAAGGGACGGAAGCTGCTTGAAGATGAATTCCAATGTTTGAATGACATGAAGTCGTCGGAGTTTGCACTTATTGATGATAGCATTACTGTGACAATCTGCTGCAACGACAATGATCATGGTAATGTTAAAATATTCTAGGAATTGGAGGCTATGTCCTTTAAAACCCTAATTATGTAGTGTTCCATCACATGTTTGAGACAATGCTTTTGGAAAGCAGAGGCGACACCAACTCCAGATAGGAAAAATTCATTACAAAGTTTTCTACAAAGATCTCTTCAACGTATGAGAAAAATTCTGATAAGGTTGATATTTTTTCTCATTTTATAAATATGTTTAGACAAAGACTCTTATTTAGTTTTTGCTGGTGTATCTCCATGCTACACATCAGAAAGAGGTTTCTTTTTTAGTCTCAACTCTTTTAGACCCTTTTGATTAGGTTGTTAGGTTTTATGCCGTCTTTCTATGTTCTACTGTTCATGTATTATAATTTTAGCTGCTAAAATATACTATATATAAACTTGTTTTTTATATCAATAGAAAACAAGTTAGCTTTTCTTTTTCTTTCCTGAAAAATGTAGCTAGGATTTCCATGTAGCTAGGATTTCCATACATGGCTTTGCCGCTGCTCACTATGAATGTGTGAGATGCTTGGCATCATGTGTGAGATGCTTGGCATCTTTTTTTTAATCATGAAGACTAAGGCTCATTTTGTGCAGAAATACTGTCTCTTCCGGTCAAATGCACTTAGATTCCATGTATACCTATATTCCATGTTCTTATGTGAGTGAAGACATTTTCCATTTTACATATTGCCCAGAGCCATGCATCTAGATTCCATGTACACCTATATTCCATTTGCACCTATATTCCATGTTCTTCTGCGAGTGAAGTCAATTTTTCCATTTTATATATCACCCATACCCTTGCAATGCAGAATAGTGGAAAGTCATCTCTATTTTAGGTAGACAAGTTCTCCATAGGACTCGAAACCTTCACTCAGAAATTGGTTTGGAATGAAGGGAAAAGACACTGAGTTTGGCCCATAATTAATTTTAAGAGTTTGTACACATAATTTAACAGAAAAATGAATAATACATAGTAGGTTACACAGTAAAATCCTCATGATTTTCCAACAAACACCCACGGACAAGGAAAAAGTTTAAGAGTCTGTACACAAAAGGATCACTAATTTATCAATTAACGTAGACGTACAGGAGATCCGTGGAAAGAAATTAACTTTATCGAAGATATTTTTTCAAGGGCAGTCTTTGGATTCGTTGCCACATTGTCCTTGTTTTCTAAACTCTGAAACCCACTAAAATAATGCTCATTTATGATTAGAAACTCCAACGCTGCCATGTGCTTGTATTAGCTTCTAATGGCAGATTATCATCATTACGTAATATGATCGTAAAAATCACAAAAAAAAAAAAAAAAAGTTTATAATGTGAACTTTGAAAATTGTTGTTTAATTTTGTCTTTGAAAATTGTTGTTTAATTTTGTCTTTTCAAATACTGATTAATTTATAATCAACACATACTCAATACCTTATACCTACTTTGCCACAGAGATAATAATACTAGCAATTGCTCAGAAGATGCAAAGAGAGGTTGATAGGAGTATTATCTTGAAGTAATTTGATTTGGAACAATAAACATTATATTAAATCTATCTTGAAGTAATTGTAGTTTGATTTGGAACAATAAACATTATATTAAATCTATATTGTTTTGTGTATTTTTTTTTTTTTTTAAATTTATAATGTGCAATATCATGAAGCAAGTCAATGATAATTTAATTTATTACTTAGTAAATGATAGAAAAGAAATGGCCATTTGAAAGGTGGGAAAAGGCTTTCATTGTTGCTAATGTAAGCATATAAAGTTAGATTTGAAAAACTTGAAAAAATAATCATTCTCTGTAGCAATTCCAACGTTTTAGAGGGTGAAAACCAGTCATTCAAAGTTTGTTGCCCTCGTCCAGTTACAATAATGAATAAATATGACATTCTTTAGATCATTGTAAAGGGTGACATCTAATTTTGGAGTCTTGTTAATTGATAGCATCAGATAAAGCTTCCATATTCCACGGATTTAGCATCCAATAAATTCGGACACTACCAGTTATCAGATGTGATTCCAAATCTTCCATCTATTTTTGTAATACCTTGATGCAAAGAACGTATTCATATGGGATCAAATTCATATCATCGTGGACTGCAGATACAAGACAACATTCTGCTAGTGTAATATGCAACCCTTTCATACAACAGAACATGTCTCTGCACCAATTCAACCCAATTCAACAGGTTGATATCTATAGAAAACCCTGGATTTACATTGATGCCATTTCCAAAAATTTGAATGAAGAACCAGACTTATATCTACTGTGTTAAGAAGACAACTCTGTGATCCTATCGAGATTATGGTGTCTCTGAATTTTTGTTCTTTTGAAAATGCTTCATATATTACCTCAAAGAACAACTAAGTGCAACTGGAATGGTTGTCAAAGTAAACATGAAAAGTCTGCATAACCTCCATTTTCATTTCTATTTTGATAAGCACAAAAATATGACTCCACAGATATAAGTCCCTTACAACTTGAAAGCTTCTACCTCCTGTAACTCTATCTACATCTGTATAACAAGTTGTCATTTCTGCACACAACGTTACAACATAGAATTTCAGTAATCTTCTTTCCCAATAGCACTAGAAGCACTGATTCCATCCAATTGTAAAGATTTTATGCCATAAACATTATTTTATGGATAGATAGTCATGTTGAAGAGTTTGGAAGGCAAAAAAAAAAGATTGCCAAACTTTGCACATGATTTTAATTTTTGATACAACAACAAATAGATTGTCCTTTTTTAGCAACAATATTATACATACCATATACAGTGAACCCCTGCATTTTTCCATTCCTCCATACAAATAGAACAATGGAGAGCCTCAATATCATTTATGTTCATTTCATGTAATCATATTTCAAGAATAAATGTCTATTCATCTTTTAAATAAATAACATAACAAATTAGGTTGCATTTAATCTAAGTGTCAAAACCTCTCATGGAAATAATCATAGATGAATGATTTACTTAACTCAATTGAATCCCAAAAATTGATATCTAATCTAACTTAGAATGGTTAGGTGACTTCCTTATATTAATAAGGTTTGTTAATCTCAAGTTTAAGGGTAACATTGACATAATTGGTTTAGTATTGTTTTGGATTGTAATTGAAAATGAACAAAATTAAATAAATGTATACAATGTAGAAGTTGATTTTTAAGGTGTAATAATTAATTCAATTTTTTTTTATAAATGCATATTAAGTGTAAATGTTCTCAATCTCTATCTCTTTAATACCAATTGTTTTTAATTATTTTGTTTATTTTCTTTGAAGTAATAGCTATAAATAAACTTTATAAAAATATTTATGAGGAAATTAGTTAAGTTTAAATAGAAATTCAGAAGAAAAAAAATATGTTGTCTTTGTTAGAAATCTAGTTTATCTGTGATTTTCTTTTTCAATTTATTAAAATTAATAAGTTATTAAAGATAAAGTTGGGTTGAAAATTATATTATGGCTAAGAGGTGGTGCCATAGGAAATAGACTTTGTTCAATGAATATTGTTTACTTACCAAGTAAAGAGAAACTCAGCACTATATATATATATATATATATATATATATATATATATATATATATATATATGATAGAATTTGTATGTTTAATGTGTGTTTGTATATATGTATATATTTTTATGTATCTTAGTAGAACCTTTGTGTTGTAAGTTGAAGTTGTAATTGGTAGAATTATATCTAGTGGCCTTGCAAGTATTATTAAATTTGGAACTAAGATGCTCTGACATCACAACCATCATGCAATCCTAGAGGTTTAATAAATATAATAGAATCTTAGTAGCTTAGATCCTATTGAAGATAAATATGATTTTGATTAAAAAAAAACCTAATTTCTTCTAATATTTGTGGAAACTTATCTAAATGAATCACATTTGAATGAAATGTTGTCCCAACATTTTTGCCTAATTTAAATATTAGAATTATTTTAACTCTTTTGTAAAAAAAACTCCTAATAAACCATCCTTAATGTAATTCTTAATTTATTGTTGTACATATAAACTTTTATTCCTTTTCCTCTAAAAGTATGATTTTTATTTCAAAACACTAAACCTGTTAATAAATAAATCTAAAAAATTAAAAATATTATTAAATATCAATAATTTTTTTGATTAGTACTAATTGAAAATAAATATTATAACATATGATATATATAATAATTAAAATTTAAAAATTATATATATATATATATATATATATATATATCTATATATATCTATATCTATATCTATATCTATATCTATATATATATATATATATATATTACTAAAAACTAAATTTACAAAATAATAATTTAATTATTATTATTATTAATAATTTGATTGGATTGATTATTCTGCATTAAAAATACACAATCTATAAATTGGTATTATTTAGAATTCATATTATTTAAGTATACTTTATTTTTTAAAAAGAAGCCTAATCCTATACCGCTCAAATTGTATTTTTAATTTAACTTCTTGTTTAAATTTATTAATATAAATCTAAAATAAAGTTCTATTTAAAAATAACATAAAAGCAAGATAGCTACTAAACTCAATCATTTCTCACAATAAGAAACTTCACAATCAACTTTGTGCAAATGCGTTTCTTATTTAAAACTGCATGTCAAATAGATTGCCGATGTTGTCAAAGACCTGGATGTCTGCGTCGAGATATACCATCTTGCTGTACTCCTCAAACTGTCCATCACCCAAAACAGGATTCTCAGAAACTATATGCACTTGTTTAGGAAAGACAGTATTGCTAAAATCTATCCATTTATCGAGAGTTTGCAGAAAATGTAAAGAATTGAAAATACCTCCCAAATACGGAGTTTAGAGTAATTGAGGACATAGTAAGCCATTGCGAATTGCACTTCATTCTCGGGGAGTTCGATGGCCTGAATCTGGCGAACAATACAACCTTGTCTTTGCAGTTGCAGGCGATGATCCTGTGGAACATCGGGCAAAACAGCAACGACAAGAGGATATGCGCTCTTCACCAATCCTTTGCGAGTCCAACAACACCTTTCACGTAGTCGCCGGATCCAGCCAAGAAAGTCACATACGCTCTACACGTCTTCCTGGCCGAGTCTTCTTGTGGAGCCATTCCTGGATTCATGGTGAGAAAAGGAGACCAGACAGTATGTATGCTGAAAGTAAATAATGTGTTGTTAAAAAGAGAGACCAATTTGTCGAAGACCAGTGCAGTGTGTATGTTTAGGCCGGAAGATGGTCTGCCTTTATAGAAAAATTAAAGGCCGACTGCACCGGATAATGTTTAAAACAATAAAATCTAGCAAAAAAAAAAATGCTGACATCTTAGTATCGAAATTTTTTAAAAAATAGGGAAATGTATGAACTGACTCAGGAATAAGTTAATAAATTTAGATTATAGGAACAATAGTTTGGAATTAGAAAATAGTATAAATGCTATACTGGGGGCAAAGATCCAAATTGAGATCGATAGTGAACTAGTGAAGAACCCTTGGCCCATCGAAGGAATAAGTTTATAAATTTAGAAAATAGGGACAACTTTTTTTTTAAACTGGAACGGGTATGTTTTTAGTTTGTTTTTGTTATGTCATTTTTTTATTTCTTTAATTTTTTTTGTTTTGGATATTTAATAGAATTTGTATATTTATAATTGGTTAGTAAGGAGATTTAAGTTGAGTTAAATGGATTGTTATTATATTTTTTAAATTTGGGAAACAATTTATAAGACTAGTTAGAGAGGTAAATCAAGTGTAAAATTTGGGTGAAGCTTTTATTTTTTTGTTTGGAAAATACTTTTTAGTATGAATATCTATTATTTATCTTAGCTACTTATTAAAGAGTTTTTAAAGATTTTGTACATTTTTGTTTCTTTATTTAAGAAATTTTTGGTTGAGTTGAAGAGATTTTCTTTATATTTTTTAGTCTAAAATAACTACTTTAGATCTATCTTAACTTTGGATCTACCAAGTGTAGAGAAGAATCTAATCTCTTTTCACTCTAAAAGAGGTTTGCACCTCAAGAGATTTAATCTCACTCAGCTCTTAGTACATCCACAATTAAAATAGGTATATGAGGATTTAATTATTAAAAATTGATAATTGATAATTATTAATTTTATTTAATTATTGTGTAATTTGACCTAGTTAAATTGTTTTAATTAATAATTATAATTATTAATTTTATTTTTATTTTTATATATTTTTGTATTTTATTTTTATTTTTATTGTTATGTAATTTGATTGAGTCAAAATGTTTACATAACATAACATATCTTACAATATCTCTTCCATACTGGGTTGGAGAGCACCTCTGGACACAATCATTTACAAGTATATTAGGTGAGTTAACCTAGTTTCAAACCTATGTGGGGCCCATTATTGATCACAAGAGTTACAAATTCAAATCCCTAGGGTAGAGTAAGTACACATAAATAGAATTTAGTAGTTAAATCATTACAAGAAAGGGATTCATTGACAAGGGAGTCTAATTTGTCAATTAAATACCTAACTTGACACTGACCTTAAAATTAAATAATTATTAATTATTGTAATACCAAACCATGACCTTTGTACGACTTGACTTGGTCCAATGGTTAAGAACTCGTGTTTTCTTATAAACTACTACAAAAAAATTTATTATATTAAATTATTATTATTATTATAAAAAAATAATTAGTAATAACCAATTGATTTTTTGAATTTTAAATATAGATTAGAAGAGAACAAGTTAGATTAAATTACTATTATTATAATAAAAAATGATTAATATTAACATATTGATTCCTTGAATTTTAAATATATATTTAGGTAGATAGGCTTTTTTTTCTAATCAATTCATCTCATAAATTTGTGAACCTTTTTCTTCTACATGTGACATGTGTGCACCAAAAACCACATTTATTATGCATGATACATGTCCACCATAATGCCCTTCTGTTGAAGAAAATTCACTTCGTGTGGGTGGTTGAACACACTTCCTCTTATCTTTTCCAGCAACCCACAACATTCTTTGAGCTTTTTTATCTGGCACATTCTCATGCACTGAAATTTGGGGCTGTGATCAAGTGGGTTGGGTTCATGATGACCATCTGGGTGTAGGCCATTGCCGGGAACAATTACACCTTCTCTAACTATTATGTGGTGCTTACATCAATTCTTGACCTAAACCAAGTTCAGTTGAATAACCTCAGCATCCCAAGGATGTTGGGAAGGGCTTCGGTCTTGTGACAGGGTTTTCTTCTGAAATTGACAATGAAGAGCTCCCTGAGAAACTATTACGAGCAACGTCATGCTTGCCAGGACATGCTGATACCGTCTCAGAAGGTTGTGGATTGTTTAAAGTTCTGCCACGACAAATTTGAGGTAGTTATGATTGATTTGTTGCTAGAATCACACTGTAAGGTGGGTATGATTGATTTGTCGCGGGAATCTCACTGTAAACTTCTTACTTTTATTTCTTCACATAAATATAGTTGAGCTGAATTGATTTGGGTTTCAGAGATATATATTAGAAGCAGTACCACTAGGCAACATCAGAAGGCCCAGGAGCAGGGCCAAGGTTTGGCTGTTGGATATGATAGGGAATACATCAATTTTAAGATATAAATTTAGTCTATGAAAACATGGGAATTTATCTTTATGAAAGCATGCAAAATTATTCTATAAAAACTTGTAAATCATGATGTAGAAAAGCAGGTAAATGAGCATGGAATGAAATATTATTTTAAATAATGATTTCAAAAATCTAAATATTCAATTCAGAAACATAATCAATCTAAATGTATTTTTTTTAGAGTTTTTCAAGCAATGGTTTATGATATGTAAATAAAGAGAAAAATTGATTAGCAAATGAAGCCCATAAATTATTGTTGAAAAAAAATATAGTGCTTGCTATTAACATAGGGTATCAAAACTTATATCGCAAGATGAAATAAAGAAATAGTGAGACAATTAAAAAATTATACTATAAAACAATCTGGTACGTCAACAATGGGGTCCTCCATGTGATCACATGAACCTTTAGGAAAACACATGAACCTACTCTAAGTGATATTAATTACACATGAATGTGCATGAATAATAGTCTAAGATTAAATTAAAGAAAATAAGTCATACATTAGATCAAACTCAAAGTCTCTATGTGTCCCTTACCCTTCCCATTGAAATCAATAAATAGTGTTTTTGGAATAGCAATGTTTAGAATTAAAATGTTATAGATCAGAAATATGGTGACTAACTATTCTACTACTTGTTTTCATATTCAAATTCTTATGCCTAGCTTGTGACTCAGTGAGTGCATATGAACATGTAACCTATTGATGTGTTATTCTTCAACATTGTTTGATCCCACAAAGATATCACGCTCATGTGATGCTAGTTATTCTGCCATGTAACAATCCATATATAATTTGTCTATGCACTATGTCAAGTGATGATGTCTTTGACTTTGCCATAAAACCATATAGAATGCCTAAAATGAGGCAAAGTTAATTTGTACCCCGTGTTTCCTCTTAGTAGAAATTGCTCATTCTAGAAATTCAATATTTCTTCACAATGATTTTAAATTTTTCATTGGTAAAATAAGTGGTAAATTATATCTTAGTCAACTTTCATCATCTCAATATTTCAATTATTATTTTAATTGTGTATTACTAACTTAACACAAATACGCTAAACAACCTAAATCTAATACACCAATTATTATTTTAAATCAAACTACAACTTTTCCACTTCAACAATTCCAATTTAACAATCCTATCGGCCTCTCTTTGCACCTTTTGGGGCAATTACTAGTTTTATGGTAGCCAACAATATATGGTTGACATTTATTTTAAACTTTGCTATGCCTTTTTTATTTTCAATTTGTGAAAATGTATTACATTCCATTTCCATTCAGTTTTTGAAATATTGAACTTGTTGCTTTATATTTTTGTTGTTATATATTTTTTAATAAGGGTACAAATTAAAACAAAATCATAATTTAATAATAAGTCAACATTTTTCTATTAATTCAAAAGAAGAATACATCATGAATAGAGAAGTTGCCATGAAAACAAGGCCTCACTCCTACTAGATTTGTTGACCGCTAAGAACATACAAAAAATAACTGATAATATATGGACAAAAAAGAGGATTTCATATCGAGAACCCAACATGCACAAAACTTATCAAGAACCAAAATATATCCCACTCTCTTCATTGTATATTGTCTTCATTCAGGGCTTGAGAAACATTACCTTTGTCCATAGGGCGATGGAAGGCATCATGGATATGTGATTCCATGTGGATCATATTCCCGTAAAAACCATCCACCAAGTCATGCAACCGCTGTTGATTACAGCGTAGTGATGCTTGTTGAACCAAAATGCGGCCTTGATTATGCAAAAGGTCAGAAAACAAACTGATAATTTCATTATGAACAATTTGGCAGTCTTGAGCGAGTTGGTCCACCGAGGTTTGGACCAAGTGAATCTAGGATACAATGGAATCAAAAGGGGTGGAAATTCAACATGTACAGGAAAACATCCATGAGGAAGGTCGAGCTCACCTTCATTCGTCGGTAGCTCCCTTGGTCTTTTATCTCCCCTGTCCCGTTGGCCACCCCCACGATGAGGACAAGCACACTATCTCAACATGAATGTCTCATGGATAACATATCCTTCCAACTAAAACTTGACTACGTCACCCATTTGGCCCCACCGAGGCATGTCAAGAGAACTAAATTTCCCTGCTCCTGAGAAGAGATTACTAGGAGGGTGAGTCTACCCCTGAGTTCCAACCTTAGGCACAAAAAGGGTCAAGGTGCGAGTCTCTAGTACATGAATGACATAATTGAAAATGGGTCTCCTAACCCCAACGTTCCATGCAAACTTAGAGTATGCTAGTAGAAATATATCACAATTCTCCCAAAATAATAGAGCCAAAGGGTAATTAGCCCCTCGAGAACATTGACATCATGCAAAATAGAGCAATTGCAACAACCTTAGGGGAGGAGCAACCATCACATCGAAATAAAACCAAACCATCACGCTAGGTGAATAATGTGGGTGGGGAATTACCTAAGAGAGAGTTGAAGAATTCAAATCGACTGCCTAGACATAAGGCAAACTTACCACCCAAAAGAAGTCTGGCAAGAGGATCAAATTCTTATGCAAATAGGTTCCCTTCGTCCAATTGCCCCATACTATGCTTGAACCAAGGTCCTAAACTATAAACTCGACGATAACAAGCACCAACCCGTTGAGTTTCCCAAACCTTTGAGTGGCTACAAGTTCCTCCCACACACTAGAGGAGCGACTCGGGGCTCCGAGGAGTCCACCTGTAGAGACGAAGCCAACACCACCTTCAATTTCACATAATTTCATTTCCCTACTGTGAAAACTGACTATCTAGACCCGCATCATCACAATAATACCAAGAATTTCCTCGAGAATGTTCGTCGAGCAGTTTCCCAACATCTGCTCTCTACCATTTTTGTGCATTACTACTGCTGCATGGGGGATTATCATGTACATGTGCTCCCATACCCTCCTTGTTTCTCATCCCCAACGAGGTATATATATATATATATATATAGATAAAAATTCTAATTTATTATGTAGAAAAGGAAAAATTAACTAAACATATCATAATCTATATTTAATTAAACTGCAAACCATAATATTAAAAACTAGAACCGGTGGACATAATGAACTGGGTTTCTGACCAGAATCGGTCTAACCGGTACTGGTCAAGTCTAAATAAACTAGTTTTTAAAATAACACATTAAATAATTAATTTTTAATAACAAAACTACTTTTAACATTTGCAACCATGATTCCAAGATAATAGAGAAAAATATGCAAAGTTTTCTCATTTATATACCATGTAAAGGTGAATATATCAAAATGGCACCGAGTGCAATACATATCATCAAAAAAATACATAAGCAATAAGACTCCAAATGGCCCATAAAGTCCAAAACATTTTGCAAGCTATGAGGCCATTGGCCTACTACAAATAGACATATATGATATTAGTGATCAGCATTAGCACTTGAAACTTCTCATCATGATCAAACTCAGTTGGTTGAGTCTCGACTGACAAACTTTGCTATTGCTTGAGTCACAAACTTCTCTATTGGTTCAGTGACTTAAGTGTCAAACTTCTGAAGGTATTCTGCCCTAATATGCCCTATTACTTCATTTGGTGCTCCACATGGCTTTACATGGCCTCCTATCCTAGCCAAGTGTTGCTTGAACCTGTAAATACCCCCTGCTACAATAGATTTTGGCAATATTTGCAGATCATTTTTCCATCAATCATATCACAATGAGCCCATGCAGTATCCTTGGCTTTTGAAGGCATGATGGCTACTACTTAGCTCAAACTCTATGTTGTTCCACTACTCCAGCAAAAACTCAACACTCTCCAAGCTCTCAATCAAACTCACAAAAGCTCAAAATGAGATGTGTGAGACAAATGAGAGGGTACCCCTACATTTAAAGGATCGGGGAGGGTGTTTTTGGAGGGAAACAACCCTCCTTTTCCCTCCAAAACCACCCATTACCAGCCAAATCAACTTATGTGGGCCCCTTTTGTGGCCGTGGTAGCTAACTGATCGGTTTATCAATAAACCGGCCGGTTAGCACTGATCAGAGTGGAAAATTTGGTCAAATCCCTCCCTTAACCGGGTTTTCAGGTTGGTTTGACCCAGTTGGGCATCTGACCGACTAGTTTGACCGGATACCGGTTTGACCGGCTATCGGTTTGAACCGGCCATCTTTGAATAGTATGCTACAAAATTTTCACTATGGTGTGTTGCATATATCGAGGGAGATTATGGTGCACTGCATATCTCTAGGGAAACTAGAGACCCTATTAAAATAATGATTTTAAAAATAAGTGAAAAATCGAATAATTTTTTTCAAATAATTTATTTGTTATTGAAAATAAAACATATCACTGATAAAATATTCAAGGTTTAGAACATGACTAAATTGTTTTTAACTACATATTTGAATAACTTTAAAATGAAATTAAAAAAAATTAAAACTCTCACTAACACTTTTGCTCAAATAAAACTCTTTAATTTTTATATGTTTGTAAAATTATGTTTTTCTTTGCTTTTAAAACTATGTTGCCAACATACCTGGTTTCCCAATGGACATGTTGAGGCCACAAAATGTTTATTATGATTGTAATATGCTTTGAATATGAATGAATGAAAAGTCCTACTAAACTTACGAAAAAAACTATATAAAAATATTAAATAAAAAAATAAATTGTTAAAAACATAATATATTAATGTTTTTAAATTTTTTATAATAAGATAAAAAAATTATAATTAATTAAAAAATATTTTTAATAATAAATATATTTTTTAATAATAAATAAAAAACAAAAATTAACCTTTGTAAAACCTAAACATTTAACCTATTAAGAAAATAAAAAATTACCATTTGATGGTTTGTTAAATTTTTTTTTTAACAAAGGAGGTGGCTTTCTTTGAACGAGGATGAAAAATCAACTTCGAGTGAATATAAGTTTCTAATTACTATTATCAATGTTAATAATAGATAAGTAATTTTTAGTAAATTTTACAACTTTTCAAATTCATAAACCGACGAAATTTTTTAAAAATTAAAATTAAAATTAAATTTAAATTTGTTAAAATATTTAACATAGCTATATATTAAGGAACAATAAAATTAAATAAAAATAAATTTTAAAAAATAAAAATAAAAATCACAATTAAAATTTAAATTTTGCGAGTCATTTTCCATATAAATTATATAAATCTAGGAGCTATAACGTTGGTTAATTTCATTCATTATTTTGTGTTATTTTACTAATTTTGTGAGATTTTGGCTTTTCTCAGTTTTTCCTTTTATGAATTCATTGCGTGTGGTTTGTTGCTAGCTTTCCAACAACTTAAACTGGATTTACAGCTTGAAAATTGCACTTGTTCAAAGTTTGGTTCAATTTTTTTGTCAAGACTTAAAATTTGTAAATTTGTATTTTATAAATTATAAATAAATTTCATTAATTTAGTTTAATTAATTGTTTTAATTAATTAAATTAATTTAAGTTAATTAAATATAATTAAATTGTAAATATTAAATTGTTTTGTTAATTTAATTAATTGTAAATTAATTAATTTGTAAATATCATTAATTACAAAACTACTTGGTTTAAACAAATAATAAATAAACAAATATATAAAAATATATATATATATATATATATATATAACATGTAGTTAAAAATATATTTAAGTCAGCATTTTATATGAGAACAACCGTCTTTTTGTATGTCGTTAAATTAGATGTTAGACAAATATATATATATATATATATATAATATGTAGCTAAAAATATATTTAAGCTGTAAGGCATTTTATATGAGAACAACTGTTCTTTGTATGTTGTTAAATTAGATGTTAGAAATGATCTCAACTATCGATGAAAACCGGTATTAATCGGTTACCATTTTTTATTTTTTTATTTTTTTTTATTTTTAACCATGGTGAATCGGTAACTCCTTAGACTAATCTAAGAGAGATTCCAGGATCAAACTGGCTGCCTTTTATAACACCAAGAGTATATCCAACAGCTTGCAAGTCATACATACCAAAATTTTATGATCTAGCAAGAGCCGAGACATACCGGAATCAGTTACCATTTTTTAACGAAATTCTGTCTAAAATTTGAGTCCCAAGATTCATTGGCACAAGAACTAGCGTCCGTCGGGTATCCTCGAACGATATGCTCTCCAAGGTGCCTCCCATTGCGCTCAGAGTGTGGAAAAAATCTGTTGTTTTCAACTTCAATGGCTATACTGTTCTCGCTCATGCGGCAACCTCATATTTAGAGTGAACGCTGCAGGAGTGGCTATCCTCACGATGCAGGTTTTTGTTGTTTTCCCTTCAAAATAACAAAATTTTTGCAACGTTCAAAAGCATATTGACTGTAATATTTATAATTCTCTTCCATGCAATGCTTCGTAATGTGGCTCGCTTCCTCCAATATGTTGATGCTGCATTTCCTCCTCGGCTAATTCTAACTTTCTCCATGTGTTCTTAATAACTTTCGTTTTTCTTTTTAAACCGTGTAAATCATTTTTTTATCATATATATATATGTATATCATTTCACACCAATTATTTTTAAGTAAGTTAATATTTGAGTGACTTTTTATAATTTTAAAAAGTCAAGTTTTTTTTACAGTTATTTATGCTTGATTTTATTTTTAAACCCATAAAGAAATTTTTTCCCTTCAATTATTTAGTGAGTATATATTTTTTTATTATATATCGTAATATATATGTTATTTAGCATTAAATTATTATTTTTAAATAAATTAAGAATTGATCGACTTTTTAAATTTTAATTAAACAAACTTTTTTTATAACTAACTGTCATTTATGCCTGAATTTCGTAATCAAAATTTTGAATCCATTCTTAAAACATGAAAGTTGATAAATACATATTATGCCTGAATTTCGTAATCAAAATTTTGAATCCATTCTTAAGACATGAAAGTTGATAAATACATATTACAAGACACCTGTGAATTTTTACCGATATATTTAGAATTATCAATGAAACAAACTTTTCACCTAAGAAAATACATATTATACATATTAAAAGACACCTGTGAATTTAATTATCAATTAAAAAAAATGTTTCAGCTAAGAAAATACATATTACAAGTTTTTTTTCAATACACATCTATTTTAGATTATAGCATTATTCATGTTTTTTCTCTATTAAGGGTTTGATGAACTCTTTTTCAAAATATAATTATTAGATTATAGTATTATCTATGTTTCTTGTATTATAAACTTTTTTTTCAAAATATCATTATTACATATGTCTAATGTTATAATTTAAAACTAGAGTTTTCTCAATTTTTCTATTTGTGATTATATATATAGGAATATTAAATTAGTATATAATTAATATCTCTTTAGAGTTTAAAATATTTAGAAAAAAACTAATATATAGTTACAAAACATATGAGAATATTAAATTAATATATAATTATATCACTTTAGATTCTAAAATATTCCGAAAAAAACTAATATATAGTTAAAATTATTATTTGGATTTGTTTTATATATAAAGTTAAAAAACCTATGAGAATATTAAATTAATATATAATTATATTACTTTGGATTCTAAAATATTCTAAAAAAACTAATATATAGTTAAAATTATTATTTGGATTTGTTTTATAAAAAGAAACTATATTAAAGTTAATTTTTTTTAATATATATTTTATGATTCAAACTTATATGCAATCAAATAATAGTCTTAGGAATTTTATCTATTTTTAAAATTTTACTCATTTGTATATTAAAATATCTTTTTATCTAGAATTTCAAGAAAATATTACCTTGTAGCTATAACACATTTTATGGATACTATTATCAAATTATTATTATTTTTTAATTTGGACAAACATAAATACCTTTCCTTTCTACTAAATATTTACTAAGTAAATTTGTTATAAGAAATTTGTATATTAAAGTAAATTTTTATCTAGAATTTCAAGAAAAATATTTATTAAAGTTTAACAATCAGATTACTTAGGTTCATTCCACTTTTAAATTGTTGAATTATTAAATATTGAGAGAAATAATGGTGGTGCTTAAAACTATTAGTGTTAAGATTTAAATAGTTACGAAATTTTTTTACTTAGATTCATTCCACTTTTAAATAGCTCATATATAATTTAATTTTTAATTTTGTTTCATTTTGAATATTAATATTGCATTTTGGGATATAAAATTTCTAATGTACAAATAGCTTAAGTGTCTTGTATCAAAAGTTTAACAATCATATTACCAAAAAATAGAATTATTAAATATTGAGATGTGTAAAGATATTATTGTTAAGATACTAATAGCAATACATCTCCTCTAATATAGTGCACTTCTCAAATGTGCGCAATTAGAATATGTTAGCATGTCAAGCTCAACTACATAGAGTATTGGAGAGTGAAAATCCTATCACAATCTCCAATTACATGATGAATTATAGCTCCTCTAATATAGTGCACTTCTCAAATGTGCTCAATTAGAATACATTAGCATGTCAAGCTCAACTACATAGAGTATTGGAGAGTGAAAATCCTATCACAATCTCCAATTACATGATGAATTATAGTGACTGAAATATTGTTGCTCAACATCCAAACTTCATAAACTTCACCCAATTTTTTAGCTTCAACTACAAGCCACTTGATAGTCATTGGAATATTGTTGCTCAACATCCAACTTCATAAACTTCACCCAAATTTTTAGCTTCAACTACAAGCCACTTATCCATATGCATCTATGAGTATGTAACTCCCCTATGTTTTCACAATTATATTTATGCCAAACACCTTATCAAATTTTCATTTAAATGCTAATATGTTAAGATATCCCTAATCTCGTTCATGTATTTGAAGGTGCCTTTACAAATGACATTGCATTGTTTTGGGAAATCAAATACTATAATGATATGCTTTTGGAAGTTGAACTAATGGGGAATGTCCAATATGAATTGCTTCATATGCTTTTGGAAGTTGAACTAATGGGGAATGTCCAATATGAATTGCTCCAATTTTTCATTTAAATGCTAATATGTTAAGATATCCCCAATATCGTTTATGTCTTTGATGGTGCCTTTACAAATGACATTGCATTGTTTTGGGAAATCAAATGCTACAAGATATGCTTTTGGAAGTTGAACTAATGGGGAATGTCCAATATGAATTTCTCCTTTAGAAGAATAATCAAACATTCACTCCAAAACAGAGGTGGGTGTTCCCTCAAAGACTCTAGTTCTATGGTGAAGAATCACTCTTCATATATGCTCCTTTTCATATGTTAGAATTGTGGTTGTTCCCTCAAATAATCTAGTTCTATGGTGAGGAATCACTCTTTATATATGCTCTTTTTCATATGCTAGACTTAATCACCCACTAGTAGCAATACCCTAAAAGACTCTAGTTCTATGGTGAGGAATCACTCTTCATATATGCTCATTTTCATATGCTAGACTTAATCACCCACTAATAGAAATACATATCCTCTCTTACATGTCAAGCTCAACTACAAAGAGTATTGGAGAGTGAAAGTCCTATCACAAGCTCCAATTATATGATGAATTATAGTGATTGGAATATTGTTGCTCAACATCCAAACTTCAAAAACTTCACCCAAATTTTTAGCTTCAGATAGAAGCCACTTGGTCCATATACATCTACGAGTATGTAACTCGATCCTTTTCCTCAATTTTTCATTTAAATGCTAATATGTTAAGATATCCCCAATCTCATTTATGCCTTTAATGGTGCCTTTATAAATGACATTGCATTGTTTTGGGAAATCAAATACTACAATGATATGCTTTTGGAAGTTGAACTAATAAGGAATGTCCAATATGAATTGCTCCAATATTTCATTTAACACTTCACTGTTTATGAAAACACCTTATCCATTTTTCATTTAAATGCTAATATGTTAAGATATCCACAATCTCGTTTATGTCTTTAATGGTGCCTTTATAAATGACATTGCATTGTTTTGGGAAATCAAATACTACAATGATATGCTTTTGGAAGTTGAACTAATGAGGAATGTCCAAGATGAATTACTCCAATCTTTCATTTAAATGCTAATATGTTACTGTTTATGACAACACCTTTTATGTTTTTGATGGTGCCTTTGCAAATGTCATTGCATTATTTTAGGAAATCAAATACTACAATGATATGCTTTTTGAGGTTGAACTAATGAGGAATGTCCAATATGAATTGCTCCAATTTTTCATTTAAATGCTAATATGTTAAGATATCCCCAATCTCGTTTCTGTCTTTGATGGTGTCTTTAGAAATGACATTGCATTTTTTTGGGAAACCAAATACTACAATGATATGCTTTTGGAAGTTGAATTAATGGGGAATGTCCAATATGAATTGCTTCTTTAGAAGAATAAGAAAAAATTCACTCCAAAACAGAGGTGGGTGTTCCCTTAAAGAATTTCACTCCAAAATAGAGGTGGGTGTTCCCTCAAAGAATCTACTTTTGTGGTGAGGAATCACTCTTCATATATGCTCTTTTTCATATGCTAGACTTACGACATAACATTTGGTACAATTGCTAGTTTAATTATATTATAACACCATTGTGTGTGTATATATATATATATATAATATAAAAAAATATAACAAAACATAAAAAAATAAATATAGATATAACCTTGCCTCCTCGGCTCTTTGGTTTCCCAGAGCAATCAAGCATTTGGTTTCTGGGAGTTCCATCCAAAGGCTCTTGGTAGTTTCATCTAAATTGTTTAACTCTAGCTCAGATGTCAAGTTGGAGGGCCCACACGAAAATAATCAACATTATTTGAGCCATCCATTTTAACATCTAACCACGGTTGTTGACAACTTGGACCGATATGTGAGACTAAAATAAAACAAGGTGAAAATAAAGCAAAATTGCATGGAATAATTGTATTTCTGAATCTATTAAACTATCAACTAAAGGAAGCAAGTTGGGGGAGTTCGTGATAAAGCTTATTTTATATGTTAATGATATTGTATTGATTTCTAAATCATTCCATTGGTTGCAGATGTAGCTATATACCCTTGAGAATTTTTGTAGAGCAGTGGAGATGCAATTCAATACTAGCAAGACTAAAATAATGATTTCCTCTAATAAAAGGAAGCAGAGCCAACATATGTTCTTCTTTGAAGGCAACATTCTTGAAGAAGTAAATGAGTACAAGTACCTCGGTATTCATTTTAACAACAAGCTTAATTGGGAGGACTATAGAAAGAAGATATTTTTTTAGGAGGGTGGAAAGCATTATATACTCTTCAAAACAAATATAGAGAGGAAGAGTTATGGGATTTGAAAATGATTAAAGTGCTTTTTATCTCCTAGTTTTTCTAGTGATGCTACATGGGTGTGAACTGTGGGCTAGCACACTACAAGGAAAAGACCTTCTTGTAGAGGTTTTTGCAAGAACCCCTATAACAACAACCCAAAAATATGTTGTAGCGGAGGTCACTAACACAGGTGGGAAGACGAATGTTTTAGTAGATTATTTTTGAACGATGCGTCTAAAAATATGCAAATGCATTGATGCTTTACTATCCATACAAGCACCAGTGTTGCAAATAACATGGTGCATAGTCGAAAATTTATTTTTATAAAATAAAAATAACACAATGCACTAAATAACATAACACATAGGTGCTTGAACAATCGATAGCACTGGTGCCCTTCACATAGTAAAGTGTACTATTTCATACTATTAAGGAGCATCGCTATAGTTTTAAATTTTAGAGAAATGTGTTGCTATTTTCCAACAAAGCCCCAGTATGATACGCTTAACAAAACACCCCGGGGAATCATTTAAAGAGCACCGCAAGGAAATTTTTAAATTCTAAAAAAATAGTGGTGCTATAGTAAAAATATTTAGCACAGGTGCGTTACCTATAGAGAAATTCCCTGAGGCGTCTCAAGAAAAGCACCGTGATATTTTTTAATTAAAAAAATGTGGTGCTTTTGGATATATCCTGCACCGGTGCGTTTGGAGAAACTCAGCGGAGGAGGGTTTAATAAAAAAAACCCCCCGTCTGTAATTTTCATTTTTACAATCTATAGTGCAGGAGAGCTTTGAAGCACTGGTGCCACTCTTACCACATGCAAGTTCCCTGGCGCCGGTGCTTCTCTTGCTCACCATCCTTTCATACCATGCTCACTATTTGAGTTTTCCTTTTTTCAAACCGTCTCAAAATTTATTTTTCTCCATTATGTGTCCACAATGCCTCCTCGACGACAAAATGTCTAGGTAATGTCTAGGTAATTTTTTGGTGGATTAGAATTGTAATTAGGCTGAATTTTCCATTGTTTTTTAATTATTTTTTTCAATGTGCGGTGCATTCGATATGTTCGACTTGCATCGATTGCGGCACGTGCTATAAATTTACAGGTGCACCGCAATTCGGTTCGTGAACATAACGTACCACTTCTATTGCAGTGCGTTTTGTAAACTAAAACACACCATTGTTGTTGCAGTGCATTTTGTAAACTAAAATGCACCACTATTGTTGCAATGCATTTTTAAACTGAAACGCACTAGGATTGATTCAACTTATTATACGTTAGTGCATCACGCTCGGTGCGTTTATATTTACCAAATGCACCACAAGCTTACTATTTAAAAATATAGCCATATCTTGGTGCGTTCGATAACCTGAACGTTACGTACCATTGCGAAAAGGTTGTGTGTGTGCACCAGTTCACAAGTGTTCTGCACCGCTATAAAAATGTCAATTTGTGAACCAACAATAGTGTGTCATAATTATGTGTGCATCGATAAATGTGCAATTATAGTTGAAAGTGCACCAGCGCCGGTGCATGACTGTGTTTTGTGTGCACTAGTGATTTTGTTTTAATTGAAAACTATGTTTCCACATTCATAAATACATTTTTAATATATATATATATATTTTATGTGTGAGGCTAATGTATTTTATATGTCAATCATGTAATAGATACGTCAACAACAGGAGCAGGAGCATCATGCGGACCCATATAATATGGTTTGAACATGGCAAGATTGTTATACGAGACTTTCACGATTGCAGAAAAAGATGAATTCCCTAGGTCTAGTGGTCTGACCTAGAATAACGAAAGACAAAAAGCATGAATTTTTCCTTAGAGAAATTAGAGTATGGGGAAGAAGCCTACCCGGAACTTGTAACAATATTTCCTTTCCTCCTTGCTTGTAAGCTCGAATCGTAGCTCCAAGTTCTATAATTATAACTCTCACACACAACTAAAACAAGCAAAGGATCCACAACATCCACATAGCATAATATAATTAATATATTCAATGAATCAACATGGCATTGAAATACATGAGTGAAAACATAACACAACAGATATAGGAACACAAGATACTTTTTTTATTGATAAATATAAGAGAGAATTTACAACCATAAATAGTAGTTTATTTTGTAGATGACTCCCCAAGTTGATGATCAGAACCTGGATTAGGGGAAAAAATTTGCTGAAAATTCAAAGTGCTCAGAATTACATCCAACCAGAATGAAAAAAACTAGCCCATCATCAAGGATCCAATGCAATTAAAAAAAAAAAATTGCAGAACAGGTACAGGATGATGACATGGCAGCCTAATCAACATGCAGGGAATCTTCTTCAGCTTTTTCCCAATGGGACTGTGAGAAGTGTCACTGCAGGATTCGTCAGTTGGGGTTTGAGAAGGTGAATTTCCCAATGTCCTCCTAAGGTCCTCCTAAGGTTGAATTCAATTTTTTTTTTGTGGGAGGACAATCCAAGCAGGGGTTGCCACGTGTTCCCTCTGGTGGACCCTTTCCATCTCCTAAGTTCAAATTTCATTTTTATATATGTATTTCATATTCTAAGGTCAAACTACATTGGTGGAGGTTTGATTAATTATACATGGTGGCATTGGTTTAACATATTTCAAAGTTCGGAATATATTACATATGGTGCATATACGAATTTTAAATTAATCCAAAGTTCGGGTTATAAACTATAGTCCGAAATGTATGGCCAGAGGGATTATTTATTGGTGCATATTATATGCAACCATAGTCAAAATCTGATTGGTATTTCAATTTAAACCGTAGTATGAGCAAAGATATATGGTCTGATTGGTATATATATGGTATGTCGCATTATATTCGTCAGCAAAACATGTATGCGAAGGAGCAGAGGTTCACGTCGAACACTTAACCTCCCTCCACATAACTGCGTGCCCTACCAATGGACTGCGGGAAAAACTTGTGAAGAGTCGGCCACAAACATATATTTATTTTCAAATGGATCTGATGGTGGAGGAATGGAGGGGGCCAACCCTCCTCCCATGAAACTGTGCCATGTGTCCCACACCTAGCGCCCAAGTTAATTGTGCTTAGTGCGCCTATTATCCACACTAATATGCCATTAAGTTAATTAAGAATTTAGTTTAATTTAGTGGGATTTTCGGCGTATATTTTTGGCAACGCCCCCAATGTCGGTGGATTTGCTAAATTTTCGGAGCTAACTAAAGTATTCTTCAGATTTAGAGGCAGTTTACTAGGCAAAATTGAATGAGTCTTATATTGAGAAATTTTTGACCAATTTTGGCTCTAGAAGAGTCATTCATAGAAAATTGGCATGCTTTGAATCCATTGGTATAGGTTGAAGAGGTAGTGGAGCAGTTCTACAGGTGTTTTTGATCACTTGAAGAATTTTGAAGCCTACGGCCACCAAGAGGGAAGGCCACACCTAGATCAACTGAAGACCAATATTGGCTCAAGAAGAGTCATTATTAGATGATCTTGATGCTTTGAACATAATGGTACAATTTTCAGAGGCGTTGGAGCACTCCTAAAAGTGTTTTTGCCACCTTGGAGATTAAACAGGCCCATGGCCACCAGGATGGGAGGTCAAGCCTAGATCAGCTGGAAACCAATCTCAGAGATTGAATAGTAATTTTAGGGGTATTTGGGTCTTCTAAAGCCAATGGAGTAGGTTGAAAATACATTGGAGTATTATAAGTACATGTAATCAGACATTTGACTCTTAATCCCAAGAGGGCATAACTAGTTGAAGTAGGTCCATGGAGATGTAGCCCAGGAGGGATGAACTCTGTTATCATCCATGGTGTAATGTGATTGCTGTGTGTTATTTATCTACATTTCATTTGCTGTATATGAGTTTTTACAAGATAATTAACTCATAATTTGATCATTGAAGACTCATAAAAATTGACACATAAATCCCTTCACAATTAGTTAACTTGATACGATCCTAAAAACACATTTTTAATACTGATGAGGGAGCTGGCATAGCAATAACTAGTTTTCCCATATTCAGATCAGTTGAATTGTCATTCCTTGTCACAAAGCACACCTCAAGAGCAACCCTAATGCATGAATATGATGACTCCTCTATGTTCAAGGCAACATCATAAGGGCACTATTAACCTCCTAAAGCCAACCTAGACCTTACGGGAGATAGTAAATTTATAGGATGAGTGTGGTAGTTTAGGATTTACCCTTATGGGCTTGAGATCCACAAATGATGGGAGGATGAGCTCAAGGGATAAGAGATGAGATTGCTAAGATAGGATCATATAGGAATTCAAGCTCTCTATTTGAGGTAAATAGTTAAAACTACCTTGGAAGCTTATGGAAGATGAAGCTTCAGAATTATTTTTAATTTTCCCAAATTTCTAAAATCAACGCACCTGCAAAAGGGAGAAACATACATTGAACAACGTAGGTGTACAATAAAGAAACATGTTATGAACACAGGTGGATAAGGAAGCAAGGTGCATTGGGGCTAAAAACAATGTTTTTGAGCAATTTGACCCCGAAACTTAGACTTTTTGGAGAGGTCATTCTTAGGGATTTATGAAGGGATGATGACAACATGTTCATGGATATTGATTGATCTAGTTTGCAAGCCTATTAATCATATGTGAAAAAATGGCCTATAACAGATTCCCCCCTAAAGTACAAAGTCAGAAGCAGTAGCTGATGACTAAAGTGCTTTACCTTGTGACAAGTTTAAATCAAGAAAAACTGGTCAAGATCATCATCTGTTACAATAAATTTTCATCATGATATATTCGTTGATGGAGGAATACCAATGCTCAAAACATAAGCTGACATAACATGTAAAATGATCAAGAATTATCACCCTCTGATGATAAAGAGTGGACCCATGATTGAATGACTATCTGTATGATCATAGCCATAATACTTTGTAATATTTGTATTAATCCTGAAATTGCAGCCCGGATGGATGAAACTAGATCTGGGGTCTTCTATCTCATTCACTTGATCATTCAATGTATGAGTCTAACCATGTGAAGAAATGACCTAGAGTTGAACATGGTAGACACCATATGATTATCGACCAATTATGTAAGTTGTTAACAGATGCGAGATAAACCACTGATGATGTGAATGGATCTCAAGGTATGTAGTAAAATCTATGTGGTGTGAATAGGTAAGATGAAGCCGAACACCACATAGAATCTTCCAGTCGAAGGCCAATGATGAAGACACGTTTCCAAGAGTGAGGAAACTTGCCATTGATGTATTCAAGCCCCAAGCTACCAAATGAGTTTCTAAGTCAAATTCATGGATAATGAGCTGATGTCGAAAATAAGTGACTCATCGTAGGATATCCTTGATGTATCCTTCATCAACGACATGAAACAAGTATCAAGATTTGAGACAAAATGATGTTGATGTAGAGCTGCTTCAGGAATGATAGACATGAATGAATACTTAAGAGTATTGCAATAGATAGCAACTGAAGGAATTATCATGAACATACCAACGACACTTTATGGAGTTGGAAACATTGACCCAAAAATGAATGTAGAGGCTTTGATATGGTGTGATGAACAAAAAATGCAAGAAAATTTCCCAAACTCAACAGTCACAGATATGAAGTGAAAGAGTGCCATTAATAGGTGAAGTATCATGTTTTCCAAAATTTCCCAACCATTTCTTGTCAGTACCTATTTATTTTTTACAATATTGACGAGGATAACATATGCTTGATCTGTAAGTTCATCCTTCAGATGAATCTCTTTGATTATTTTTAACTAAACCTGAGAAGGGATTCTGAAAAGAGCTGAAAGAGGACTCTAGGGGGTTCCTTTTATGTGAGTTTACAGAGCCCGAAAAAGTGACAAAATTATGCTTCATTATCAAAATGACTTGTTTCAACTAAAAAATGTTATTAAATATTTCAAACAACTGTTAACCTGCTCAGTGACATCACAAAAAGATAAAAAAACACATGGTACATGGTAAAATTAGGTCAACATAATAAAATATAATAAAATAATTATAAATTTGACCATAAATAGGATAAGAGTAATTTTATTTTTACCATTTGCATTTTACCTCTTGGTGAGTGAGCTATGAGTGTTTTTTCCCCCAAACTTCAACAGCTGATTGCGACCAATCCAGTGGATCATTTCAGGTTCTGTCACTTCCAGGTAGGAGGTATTATCCTTCTCTTTCTTTTCACAATTACCATTTTTTATTTCATGATTTTTAAAATTTTTTTTGAGTGCTTTTAGGCTTTAATATTGCATCGTAGCTCCAACACACCCTCTTAATGTGGAAAGGTGTGTTGGGATAGAAATATTTGAACTAGGAAGAGTGCTTCAACGCACCTCCTAGAGAAGGGAGTGTGTGCTGCAACACTCTGTCATCCTTTAGTAGGGTGCACTAGGCACATTTCAAAGAAGGGTTTAATGATTTTTACCGAAATTTCTCTCAATTATTTGCATGAGGTTTGTTCTAAATATTATTCTCATTGTATTTTAGGTATCTAATGAAACAAAAATGGATTTGATTTGGGGAGAAAGAGAACATGAAAACCATGACATGGATGCCACCAATGATCCAAAAAATATCAGGCTTTGAGAAACTATGGGCTTCACAAGTTATTTTGGCTTCTTGCATGAGAGTCCATATGGAATTATTGGAGTATCTAGTCAGATCATGGGAGGTTCAGGCACAATACTTCAGGCTTGGAGCACATATGCTCATCATACATGTGGAATATATTTATTTCTTGATAGGTTTATCAAGGAGAGGAGCTCCTATCTCGTTATCTAGCTCGAGAAGGGGCGGTGAGTCTGTCAAAGACTATATTGCTGCACACTGTAGACCTTATTCCTAGCCAACAAAAGATGGGAAAATGGATATTAAGGACGTGGTATGTTTGTCTCTCAGGACAATCCTATTTACCATGGCTAGATTGGCTGGCATTGCTACTCTACATTTGGGCAACAGGTCCCAAATTCAATATGAATTAGAATGCATAGAACCAATAATGTTCAATTGGAGTGAGGGGGTGTTAGCAAATATGAAGGAACAACTCACTAAAACAAAGGATGGACGGTTAAAAAACTTTGGATATGGCTCCATATTGATTTCATTTTCCATGGAGAGGATTCCATTACGCCATCCTCAACATATTCCTCTTGAGCTTCCGGATCTCAGAGCTCCACGGATGAGGCAATGGGTAGAACTCATCAAGTCATGCATATTCTTCTTCCATGAGTTTCACACCTGTTTTCTTCTGATGACTATGTATGAAACTCAATATGATTGAAGATTACCCATATGCCATAATGGAATTTCACATAGACCTAGATCTCTTGCTACCTGAAGGCAGGAAATGGGGTGACATAGGTAAAACAAAGTTATTTTGAATATTTTTATTTTTATTTTTGGATTTTACACTTTTTGTTGTTGTTTTTCATGTATCTAAAACTAACTATCGATTTTACATAAAGATGTTGGGCCTGTTCGAATAGTGGGTTCATCCTATCTTCAATGTCCTGCAGAACCACTACATGCATATATTGGAGCATAGGTTGTTACAGGGGCAAGGGAGGAGATGCAGGATCTCAACATAGTTGATATTCTTGTAGAGTTTGAGCGTTACGTTGAGAGATTGACCCATAACATATGAGAGACTAGGGTCAATCAAATCCCTATGAGACTGCAACGTTACATCATTGGAGTACCTGAGCGCATTAGTCAGTTGTTGTGCAAAGTTTATCATGTGGTTGTTTGTTAGCATAGACAACATCAATACTAGTCTAATAGGAGGCCTTAGACCCATATTTTGACTAAGGTGTTTTGATATGATAGTCCGTGTGGCCATATGTGTCTTGGAAACATATTTTTGTAAAACGAAACTTTTATATACATTTATTTATCTATTTTCTCTATTATCTTGTTCAATATGTGTTATGTGGATTGAATTTAATTTACATGTGTCACAAATATCTATCTAAAACATGATTTGATATGCATCAGTCAATGTATTTAGATTTCTAGGAATGTGTTGATATTGGATATAATAAAAATTTCTTTCCAAAAGGTGAACCCTTTGTTGGAGAGGTAAATCCCCTCTGTGGACAGAGGCGATCCCTACTAGCCCAGATCGGGTCTAGCCACAACCGAGTCACGCTAAGATGCAGGTTCCTAGTTACAAAAGACCAAGATGCGACAAGAGGCCTACCTTAAGTCCCACGCTACTGTTTTTTATAGAGAAGATGGTGCTTCCGTCCTTCGTTTCGGCAGATCAAAATTCTCCCACCAAGCACGTTTGAACACCTACACGTACATGAAGAAATAACAACACACAAACATAAAACCTAATACATGCAACTATGTATCAATTAGAGAAGATAAAATTCATAACATAAGACATGAACATATGAATGGAACCATAATCGAAGTCGCTTATTATTAATCACAACGAAGGAAAGATACAACTTGAGCTCTGACGCTGGATCTTCCTTCGGCGGGTCAACAACGGAGTACTTCTCGATAAAGCTTGTCGGGAATGGGACAAGTATCTCTCTCTTCGGCTGTCTGACGATAGTCTCCTTACTACTGATCCAGCTCTATTCAGGTTAGCTTGCAAAGGGAGAATGGCAAGCTTATATAGATGGTGGAAGGGGAGTTGGGATCCCTACAATGGTGGGATTGGCCATATCTTCAAGAAAGCTTCCATGATAGGTGTAAAACTACTTCCCCTACATGGAGATCCGGAGCCAAACGTCCCAACTCATTTTAAAGACTCGTTCAAGAGTTGGTTGGAATCAAAATTCTACCATTTATTTTTAAAAAACAATCCTTATTAAGCCTGGTGCGCCCTCTTTGGTGGAATTCCCCCATTGGCGCGAGGGTTGAACTGGATGGCCGCGCCAAGGCAAAAAGGTATATTTTTAGGGCTTTTCACAGGAAACTGTCTTTAGAGGAATGATTGTCCTTGTTAAGGGGGATGCCATGAAAGTGGTTTCAGGTCATGTCACTGCTAACAGGTCATGGAATAGGCCCTCCAATGTGCAGGAGGGGGGATTGCAGGGATGGTGACAAATTACTGTGTAACAGATTCCCCCTAAAGCATGAGGCTCGAGACAGAGAGAGAGGGGTGAAATTCTTTACGAGAATGTGTCCAACTGAAAACACCGCCGTCGGAAAACTTGCGTAGACAAGTACAACTGATATCTCAAATACATGATGTGTGGTATGGGCGCAACCATCCGTAATAGAGTATACAATAATCAAGATCCAAGGCATGGACGCAACCATCCAATGAGGATCGATAAATAGACTTAGGTATGGTTGCAGCCATCCAATCAATGAGTCATGTAGCCAATCATGATAATCCATAAAATCCACAGCCTGGATTCCAACAGAGAAAATCCAGGGTCTTGCGATCCATCTCCACCCGAACAAAGTACAAGTTCAAACATGTGAATAAGTGAGTTGAAGTTGAACATGCAAGAACATCGTCTGATTACCAGCCAATGATGAAAGTTGTTAATAGACACGAGAGGTACCACCAATAATGACAATGGTCCTCAAGGTACTACAGGTACAATCCATGGAATGTGAATAGTGAGATGAAGTCAAACACCCGTAGAATCACTCGATTGAAGGCCAATGAAGAAAACCTTGCGTCGAATGCGAAGAACCTGCCATTGAGGCATGCAGGCTCTAAGGTACCGGAAGGGAGTGTCTGGATCAACTTCCTGGATAATGAGCTGAAGTCGACAGGAAGTGATTGCTATCGAAGGTGGGACATAGTGTTTCCCACATCATCGACATGAGACAGAGGAACATAATGTTTGTGAATCAGGATCAGATGAGAATCAGAGGAGGGTTGAAATTGCAGAGGTCAACTTCTCTTGAACATATCGGCGGCACAACAGTGGATTTGGCAGTATTTGAAATCAAAAGATCAAAGGTCATGATGATAGGGCAAAGAGCAGATGAGAGGTCAAAAGGGATCACCCAAACCCATGGAGGCAAGCAAAAAACGAGATGAGATGTCCCCAACCCGACATGAATGCAAACAAGTGCCATGTTGAAGAGCGACATACTACCGACACGACGACGATACTGGTTCTATTTTTTCCCCACCATTTTCGGCGAGTACCCTAATTATTTTTGAAAACAAGCTTGAAGGGGATAGCATATGCTTGTAGTATAAGTTTGTCCTTCGGACGAATCCATCCTAGTACATTTAACGAACCCTAGGAAGGAGAAACTCGAATATCGTCATTACGACTGAATCCGATGTCATCAGGGTTTAACGAGCCTGACAAAGGAAGAACTCGACGTCTTTTCATGTTTAGAGAGTTTGAAAAGACAGCTGAAAAGTAAACTCCAATAGTCCCTTTTCGTAAATAGTTCCTCAGATCTGAAAGGGTAGAAAACTGTGTTTGAGAAAACCTCCTAGTCACGATAGGCTAGGGTATTCCTTTTTCGTAAATAATCTATCCCAGCCGGAAAAAGGGGTAAATGTATACTGGGTAGATGTCGTTTCGCAACCAATTTAATGAGATAAAAATGACAAGCGACTCGGAAATCTTTTCATGTTTAGAGAGTCAGAAAAGAGCTGAAAGATGACTCCAAAAATGACTTTTTCATGTTTTTACTGAGTCCAAAAAAGTATAAAATACAACTCGTACCACCGTCCAGGCTGCGTAAAATAATTGTTGCTGCACATAAAAGCGAGCGTAAAACCCATATTTCGACAAAATATGATAAAATATTAGAAAAATGGCTTTCAAAACCTAATTTTGACTTCGAAAAGTTATAAATATGTTAAAAATAGTAAAAACACATTCACTTTTACTTTTTACCTTTTGTGAGAGCAACAGTGGGCTTTTGCTGTGCAAACTTACGAGGACGATTGTGGTCAATCCAGTATATCATTCCGATTCTCGTTCTTTCCAGGTAAGAGGCGCTCTCCTTAGCTTTGTTTTGATTCATTTTTTGTAGATTTCCATTGTGTTTTTTGATCCCTGGGGGGACCCTTTGCAAAATTAGGGCTTGGCCAATTGGCGCGGGTATCGGGCACGGACCCACGCCAATTGGCCCCTTTTTGCAAAGGCATCGCGTCAGTTGGCACAAATGTTAGAAAAACGGTCGTGCCAATGGTGCAACTCAAATTTCTGCCTCAAATGATCAAAATGTGAGCCAATCAGATGAATTTTTGAGTGTTGCAAAGATCTAAAGAGGTTTTTATGACCATGTTGGTGCAGATATACAACCACAATGGTGATTGAGTGGAAGGAAAGGGAGCATGGTGAAGAAGATGAAATGGCCACGTAGAATGAAACATGCATGACTGCTCTCTGAAACTGTGGTCTCAAAAATTTCTTCCTCACACCATGTTTGAGAGCACAACCTGAGCTATTGCAGTATTTGATTAGCATTTGGGACGAGAATGAAGAAGTGCTCAGACTTCGAGACCAAGTGTTGGAACTTGAGGTCTCTGAATTTTATTTTATCACTGGATTGTCCCGCAGAGGTCCAGTGCTAATCACGACAGGCAGCAGACCTACTGGTGATAAAATGGATATGGTGATTGCAAGAGTGTGCCCAGGGGCACAGACAGGATCGGGTTGTGGGAAGGTAGATATCCACACAGTCCTTGATCTGGCACTTCGAGTAGTGCTTCAAACCATTACGTGGGTTGCGGGGCCGCAGGCACCGCATGAGGCAACCAAAGCGCAGCTCCTACTAGCATCTGAATGCATGAGCCCAACACTTTTTGATTGGGCCACGGTTGTAACAACAAACATCAAACGGCAGCTGAAAAAGTGCAAGAAGGCCAAACTAAAGCAGTTTGGGTACGGTTCCATCCTGGTGTCGTTCATCCTTGAACGATTACCAATTTTCCAGGGCCAGGGGGCGATAGTCGCCGAGCCATCATTGAGGGAGCCACGGATGGCTCGCTGGGCAGCACTCATGCCCAGGCCAGGAGGGGGCCAATAGATGTCGTAGAGGCCCAAGTTTTTTGTATGGCTACGGCGACAACTGATCGTCGTTGAGGATTGGCCTTATGCAGGTACTGACTTCGTGGGAGACCCAGATCTTCTGCTCCTGGAGGGGGACGACTGGGATGAGGAGCTGGGTAAGTCTCTTGATTTTTTATGTGTTTATGATTTTTTTTGTGATACATGCCTATTCTAACAAAAAATCTATATGTATGCAGAAGTTGGCCCAGAGAGGCTTGCCAGAATGTCGCCCATTGCACGGAGGACCCCTCTCGCACATGATCCTTAGGCTGAGGGTGGCGAAGGGAGTGAGTTGATCCATAACCTAGAGGGCATTGCCCAGGGGATCCCAGACTATGCCCATCTAGCAGACGTCCCGATGGCTTACCAGAGACACACTGTGGGGGTGCCTAGTCGCCTCCATCGATTACTGAGGCGATTGGTGCGCGCGGTAACATGTTACCACGAGCACCACGTTGATTAGAAATCTAGGACTTTTATATGCATATTTTTTGAGAGACATGTTGTCTATGGATATATTGGAATAGACATGTATATTTTTTGATTTTATGTGATGTACACAAATTGCAAACATTTCGACACACACACACACACACACACACATATATATATATATCTATTTCTGGATGGATCTTTTTACATGTGATGATGTTTTTTAATATGTTACACAAATGCCTAATACAATGTTATCTAATGCATTAGTTATATGATTTGCATAACAAACGACCCAATGGAAAAATTTCACAAAATGCATCACACAAATCACATTTTACTTTTATGCAAGCTTAAAAGCACACATGGAAATTCATATGCAAACTATGCTTGGAAATGAGTTTTATTTTTATGCAAGCTTAAAACACAAATGTAAATTGTGCTTGATATGAGGAAGATGGGCATGCCCCCAACATGGTGTCTCAATTCGAGGTACATGCCCCTCAAGCTTCAGTCCATATGAAATGGAGTGAAGGTTCAAAACATAAGAGATTTGATCTAAATCTAACAAAACTCGAATTGAATGCGACCTTGTTTCATTGTTTTAACGAGGTTGGCACACTTAAGAACTGTCCTCGAAGCAACTTGTTTCATTATTTTAGGAGCTTGACACAAGAAAGGGAACTATTCTTAGACGAGCTCAAAGGAGCAGGTTTAGGAGTGGGAGGATCAGATGCGGCAACGATCTCACAATAATTGATCTCAATTGGAGTCAAAGGCATCGATTCTCCAAAAGAGGTCACATGTTCAGGTGAAGGGATGACCAAAGGGTCGTCTGATCTAGATATCATGTTAACTTGAACGGTGTGCAGTGGGGGCGCGGGGAAAATACCTATGAGGATGGGGTCCTTGAAAAGACCGGGTCCTACACTGTTGGGGGGATTGGGGATCTGATCCACGTAAGGAACGTTGTTCTGAGAGGATGAGGTGAAGAAAGACAACTGATCGAAAGTGATGATCTTGCCCTCATGAGGAAACTCCAGAAGCCGAAAGAGGGTGGACGGAACACATAGCATGGCGTGAGTCCAACTGCGACCAAGAAGGAGATTGCAGTTGAGCTTGGCATCAACCACTTCTACTTATACGTTGACTGTCTTCCTCTGTAACGTGATCAACAAACTCTTGAGAACACCCAAGGGTTTTTATTCTCGACCATGAAATGCCTTTAGGGCATTGGGAGATGAAGTAAGAGCCGGAGAGCCAATGGCCTTCCAGCAGGCATATGACATAACACAGGTGGAAGCACCTTTTTCCACAACGGCCCTGTGGATGTTAAGACCGTTGATATCGACTTGTATAACAAGAGAAATTTGATGTGGAAGTTGGGGGACAAAATTTTCTAGGTTGAAGGTGAGAAGACTGGAATCGGCAGGATCGATTCCATCGATTGCGGACAATAGAGCTTTCTGTTGCGATGGGAAACTTTGAAACACTTCCAACGCAGACATTGCGGAAGGCACCTGTGCCAAATCCTCAACAATGCTGTAGTGCTGAGCGGCATAGGCATTTGGATTATAGGAAGATTTTCACAGAACACTTTTAGAAGGTGGCCTCACAACAGGTTCAGCGCTGGGCTTCTCAATTTCCAAAGGACCAGAGACAGGTGGGGGAGGTGGGCCATCAATGACTTCCTTCCCAGTTGCTTGAAGTGATCCAACATAGTCCTTCGAATGCATATCAATTGAGACAGGTGCAACAGCATTCATCATAAAGACCTGGGACCCAAATGGTGCAGATGGTGAAGGCTGCTCAACCATCTGGGTCTGCTGAGACGGGAATGGTTCTTTGAGAACAGCCGGAGTCCCTTTGGAACCTTTTAGAAGTTGACTAACTTCAGATTGTCGAGGAAAATCCTTGGTATAATGGTCTCCTTCACAAATGAGGCAGGGGTACTTCGGTTTACGTTGGGAACCATCGTCAGCATGAGGTTTAGAAAACTCTGGTTTCGGGGCATCGGGTTTGGATTTGCCTTTACCCTTCTTCTTTCCTTTGGAGGTATTTTCTGCAGGATTGGCCTGAACGACATTGACTTCCGCAGTCTTACCAGAATTCGAAGGAGCGGGAAGAGCAGAATTATTGGAAGAATTGGACTTCTTCTTCCCATTAGAGGACTTCTGAGAAGTCTGAGAAACGGAACCAATAACACCATCCACCGCTGGGGTCGGTGGTGCTTTAGAGGTCCCTGGCTGTGGAGCATCACTCAAGATGTCATACAACGTGCTAGACTAAGAGTAAACGAGATCTAGGTACTGGGCACAGGCGATGGCTTGTTCTTCGGTCAGACATGCCCCCATAGCAATATCTTGAGCGATTTTGTTAACAAAGGAGGTAGTGAACCAATGAGTTAGTAGTTGTTTAGGTATATCAAACTTGATCAGTCTACGACAACATCACCACTCATGAATGTGATCAGATATGTGGGTGGCTTTATCCTACTTCAATGAAGTCAGGAGATGTGTCCCGGCTTCATAATGAACCGGTCACTGAAAGTGGGTCAGAAAATCCATAGCCAAAGTGTTAAAATCTTGAAAGATATCGCGGGGTAATTCTATATACCACTTAGCGGCAGCACTGGTAAGAGTGCGCTGGAAGAGACACAGACAAATCGAATCATCCACCCAAGAGTTGGATGAACACCATAGATGGTAGGTCATTACATGAGCTTGGGGGTCTTCTCCAGCTTTACCTTCAAATTTAGGACAGTCACCGGGCACCTTAGTTGGAACCGGAGGCCAATAAGGATTATGAAGAATCAGATCATTGGTCAATTTAGAAACATCTGGTAATTCCAACGTAGCAAGGAACGACAACTGAGGATTGAAAGGCATTCTAGGCCCTCGATAAGGACCTGTACCTGTACTCCACCCTGGTTGAGCATAACTTTGCCCCCATTGGTTCTGTCCCGGGGATTCTAACCATAGGGGGTGTAAGCCGTATAATTAGATTGGTACAATTGCTGATAACCAGTGTATGGGGGTTGATAACTAGGATATGGACCCTGATTATATGTCGGCCCCTTTTGAGCAGTATAGGGATTTGACTGCTGAGTATAGGTATAGCCTGGTTATTGAAGGTAATAACTAGAACCTTGGGGCGGGTTGTAAACCGGTTGAGATTAACCTTGAAAATAATAACCGCCTTGGGGTTGAGCGGGTTGTTGGTAAGTGGGGCCCTGCTGAGCCTGATAACTTGGGTGCGCAGGCGGATTCGGCTGCGGCATAGAGTAAATCGGCTGTTGAGCAGGGTTGACAGGATGTGAAGGTTGGCCTGGTTGAACAGGATGACCTAGCTGAGCGGGCTGTCCTGGTTGAACAGGTTGACCTGAGTGAATAGGTTGCCCTGGTTAAACAAGTTGACTCAGCTAATGACAGACACCAGGTTGGCCCGGATGAGCTGGTTGGCTTGGTGGCGGGATAGGGCCAGGCTGTGCCTGATAACCAGTTTGACTTGTAATAGGACCAAAATATGGCCCTGGCTATGCAACATTTAGACCAATAGGAAACTGAGGTTGCTGAGGTTGAACCATAGGTTGAGAGGGTTGGATTTTCCCGCAGGACCATACAACGATCCTGGTTGGTACCCCAGTTGGCCTGTAGGTCCTTAAGGTTGCCCTGGTTGGACCACAGGATGAGGCTATATAGGTTGACCTTGAGGGTTGTAGGATTTTCCTTGCAGACCGTATAACATCCCCTGCTGGCCCGAAGGTTGGCCTTCGAAAGGTTTCCCTTGCGGGTCATACAGATAACCAGGCTGACCCGAAGGTTGACCCTGGAAGGGTTGTCCTTGCGGGTTCAAAGGTTGCCCAGCCTAGGCAGATAGAAAACCTTGGACATACTGATAAGCCTCTAGAGTGGGAAAACGTAGAGGGTTTCCCTGCTCATCATACTGATATGGAAAGACGTAAACAGGGGTACCATCTTGTGCATAATGAGAAAAATAAGGACGGTTGGGATCTTGGGAGGATTGACCAACCTCGGAGTTCGACTGTTGTAAAGAAAACCGATACTCCTCATGAGAGATATTCTCTGGAATAACAGATGCTATGTAGACGTCTTCAGGAAGGGATGCGGTCCTTATGGATTGAGTAGTCACAACAGGTGTAGATGTGGCCACACAGACGGTAGGCCTAATAGGTACTGATGTGACCTGAGGAGATGATGTGAGGGGTGTCCTCGAGGACATCCCTAACGAAGGAATCACTGGCCTCGTAGAGGGAGTTGATACTCCCATAGAGGCGACAGTGGTCATAATTTGAATTAAAGATCTATACCCTACTGGAAGCAAAGGACTAGGCAAAGACATGACGGATAACTCGAGGTTGTCTTCTGGGAACAACTGGTAATCTTCACTAGATGTGGGGATTTCCTCACTAGGAGAAGGACTGGATGAGCCCATATCTGACCCTGCTGTTAGATCTTCTAAAAGACGACAAGGACTAGGAGGAATAACAGCAGCTAAAGAAGGCAAACCCGATGTAAGAGGAGGGAAATGTTCCCCTACTCCAAATCCAAACCAAGCGTTGGATAAGGGCCAATTAAACTCAACTGGTCCACCAAATGGAAGCTTAGATAGAACCGGCCCCCCATCAGGAAACTCAGATACAATGGGCTGCTGGGGTTCAGCAGAGGATTGAGAAACCTCTGAGGAATCGTCTGTGTAAGGACTACCAGTAGACGAAACTGAAGGTTCCGCCACTGTGACAGAAATGAAAAGAGGAAAAGATCAAAAAAAAAAACACGGACAAGAACCAAGGAAAACAATCAAACGACCAACAAACAATCTATAAAAGGGAGTGTGATCTTGGATGATTGATTTTATAACATTGAAACTTAGAAATTTCACCGTTTCATGTTTTGATAGTCAAGAAACAAGAAAATATGACTCTATCTCTTTCAATTTGGAAACAAGCGTGAAAGGACAAGCGCTTGATGATCCTTTCAAATTTAATGAGTCAGAAAAAATCAAAATGACTACTCTGGAAATATAGGTAAAGGGTGTACTAGATATCCGTGAACTACAATATACACCTTGGTTTCAAAATGAAAGAGAAATCAACCAAGGACTTGACGTACGTGCATGCAATCTCCCCAAATGCTGTGTTCGGTGTATCAAGGGTATAAGGCGACAGACTCGGCTACCTACAGATAAAGGATAGTAGCCTAGTGGGGTCTCCCCTTATATACGCGACGGTACGGGGTGCACAAGTCCGTACTAGTGCTGTCTAAAGCCAAGAGGCAAATGACAACTACTAGGTTTAACGACGCCGGAACACGTCACTAGCCTAGACCTCTAGATATTTCGTTAATGTTTCAATGCTGCCTTAAGGTAAATTGAATAAATTTTAGAGTTGATCTTCAACTATGTTTCAATTTCAGGCCCTACCGAATGTTATGTTTCAAAAATCTCCTAAATGCACACTACATGCCACAGTATATCACTTTGTTCGATGAATAGCTAACTATGGGAAGGTTGAGAGCTTTCACACAATGAAAAAATGATCACTAAAACAACCGCTAGTGTCTCTAATGCATGCTAATGAGATCAAAAGCTTTTCCTTTAGAGTTGTATAACACTAATATCGCAGAAAAGATTTCAATTTGCACTAACTAATCAAAAGCAAAAGAGATTTGATTTTTTGTATTTTCAATGTTTTAAGAGAAAAGTGCACTAAACAAAATGAAAACTAATGAAAAGAACAATTTGAGAAGTGATAGAAAAAGAGCATAGACAAGCAAGCTTGCTTAATGCAAAACACACAATCCGACCTCAAACTGATGCAGAAATCCCTCAAATTGAAGAGGAATCCCAAAAACTCAAACAAACCGTGTAATCTAGGCTCGAAACGAGACAAAGAAAAACTCAAATGAGAAAGACAACAATCACTCAAATAATGTGATGAAATAATGAAACACAACCAAACGAATGGAAAGAAGCAACAATGAAGTTGACTGGACAAATGGAAACCAAAAACTCCCACGAGAGGCTCGACACACTATAGCACCTAGATGCCCTAGGGTTAGAATGTAAAACCGATAGTAGAGGGAAAACAACTGGAGGATGAAGGTCACACACAGTCAACCAAGGCTCCAGAACACTCAGGCAGTTGAAAAAATAACACCAAAACCACAAATCAAGCTCAAAAAGCTCAGAAAGAAGCAAAACCTAGCACAACACAGGATTGGCGTGACTATCAGTCTGCAACTAGTGCCAGAACAGGATTGGCGCGGGGGCTGAACTGGCAACAAGCACCAGTCGGCGCGACTGTCAGGGCAAAAACCGTGCCAGTCGAGTTTACTAAGGACAAATAATAAAAAGAGCCAACAAGGAGCAGATCAGGTATGGTGGAGGCTGAACAGAGGCTTGACACTAAAAGAAGGCGAGCCAAGAGAGCTGATCAAGTAGACAAAGACCAAAATCAACCGAAAATGTGACAACCCAATCAATGTATCCCTGCGGGAGTCGTTGCCTGTTGGAGAGGTAAATCCCCCACGGACAGAAGAGGTCCCTACTAGCCCGCATTGTGTCTACAAACAACCAAGTCACGCTAAGATGAATCGACAAAAGACCAAGATGCGAAAAGAGGCCTACCTTAAGTCCCACACTAATATTGTTTATAGAGAAGATGGCACTTCCGTCCTTCACTTCGGCAGATCACAATTCTCCTACCTAGCACGTTTGAACACCTGCACGTACATGAAGAAACAACAACACACAAGCGTAAAACCTAATAAATGCAACTATGTATCAGTCAGAGAAGATACAATTCATAACATAAGACATGAACATATGAATGGATCCATAATCGAAGTCACTTATTATTAATCACAACGAAAGAAAGATACAACCTGAGCTCTGACACTGGATCTTCCTTCAGCGGGTCAACAACGGAGTATGTCTCGATAAAGCTTGTCGAGAATGGGAGAAGTCTCTCTCTCTTCGGTTGTCTGACAATAGTCTCCTTACTATTGATTCAGCTCTATTCAGGTTAGCTTTCAAAGGGAGAATGGCAAGCTTATATAGATGGTGGAAGGGGAGTTTGGATCCCTACAATGGTGGGATTGGCCCTATCTTCAAGGAAGCTTCCATGATAGGTGGAAAACTACTTCCCCTACATGGATATTCGGAGCCAAACCTCCCAACTCATTTTAGAGACTCGTTCAGGAGTTGGTTGGAATCAAAATTCCGCTATTTATTTTTAAAAAACAATCCTTATTAAGCCTGGCACAAGTGAAACACTGGGACAGTGCGCTAGCTGGCACGCCCTCTTTGGTGGATTTCCCCCACTGGCGCGAGGGTTGAACTGGCTGGCCGCGCCAAGGCAAAAAACTATAATTTTAGGGCTTCTCACAGGAAACTGTCTTCAGAGGAATGATTGTCCTTGTCAACGGGGATTTCATGAAAGTGGTTTCAGTTCATGTCACTGCTCATAGGTCATGGAATAGGCCCTCCAATGTGTGGGAGGGGGGATTGCAGGGATGGTGACAAATTACTGTGTAACACCCTTAAAAACAAACAAAGCATAGTTGGAATTCTCACTAAATAGACGTTAGTTAAATGTAATACTACAAGTTGTGAGTCAAGTCTGAGCACTATACAATGGATGACATGAGAAATAGAATCACTACGCTATACTCAACGATGTTATTGTTAGAGTGACCGATACAACTCCTTTGTAAACTCACTAACTTGCCACTTGGAGCATAAATAACCCATGCCGCGAAAGAAATGTTTCAAGTACTATGGGTAGCGCCATCATCATAACCAACATATGGATGAAGAGACGCTATTATCTGCAAACCAAATGTAAAGCAAGATTAACATGGATGATAGGAAGCTCTGAACACACTGCAAACACACTCAACACACCTATAGACAATATGTACACAATGACTACACAAAAATTATTTAAGCGTAGTAATTTTTGAGGTACAACCCATTTCTGGGTTTCACCAAAGGAATTCCATCAAAATCAATAAGCTCATAAGCACATTTCGAAGAACATGTTTAACAATGTATGAGCCTAGCCACATTGGCTCGAACTTCCCAAAACCTAACGTATTAGCATCCTGATCATACAACAAGACTAGGTCACCTTCCAAGAAGGTACACGGTTTAACATTCTTGTCATATTGTGATTTAATGAATTTCTTGTGGGCGTAATTAGAAATCGCGACATTGCATCAGGTCTAAGCATGCTAGATGCAAGAGGCGCTCTTCTTCTGTCGAAGTAGTGGGGATAATTTTATCGACAATTTTTAGTGATGGGATCTTGCATTCAATGGGAAAGATTTCCTCTAGACCATACACCAATTGAAAAGGTGTGAATCTAGTTGCAGTCTAGAAAAAGGTTTGATATGCCCACAAAGCTGCATAAAGTATGAGATGCCAATCCGATTTGTGGATCCCTATCATGCATTGTAGCATTGTCTTCAAAATTTTTTTAATAGCTTCGAATTTACCGCTTTCCTGTGGGTAATAGGGAGTTGAGATTTCATGTTGAAGGCACAACTTGGAAATAATCTCATCCATCATGTGATTCTGAAAATGTTTCCCATGATCTCTAACAATAGCTTATGGTATTCCAAACCTAGAAATGACGCGATTCAAGTGGAACAAAGTTGTTGTTTCTCTGATGTTATTATATGTAGGCATCGCTTCAACCCACTTGGTAAAATAATATACTACCACAATGATGTAGCCATGCCCCCCGATTGAGTGAGGGTTACATGTCGTAAAGTGAATGCCCCATTTCAAAAAGGGTCCAACATCGATAACAATATGTAAAGGAGCAGGCAGAGCACAAGTTTTACAATCATAGATCTGGCAGGCATGACACTTTTGGACTGTGAGGATATAATCGTGAAACATAGTAGGCCAAAATTAAATAACACACAAAATTTTATGTGCGGTGGCATAGCCAGAAATATGTCCATCGTATTCTTCAAAATGGATTTCATTTATAGCTTTCTCGACTTCCTCATGAGTGAGGCACCTTCTAAAGATGGTATCAATACCACTACGATAAAGGGTGTCGCCAATTATAATATAAGTTTTAGCCTGGCATCGAATAAGTCGTTGGTCAGAGCAAGAGGTATAAGGTTAGAGAGTTTGGGTTTGGAGATATGTGATGATATCCCCATACCACAGATCAGATGAATCGATCATAAACAATGACTCGTCAGGAATAGAATTGTCAGATGTTGTTTCAGTTTCAGACGAGGGAAGGTTGCACATCAGTTCGAAAAAATATAAGGATTTATTGGATTTTGACTTGATGAACTCCAAATTGAACTCCTAGAGAATGAAAATCCATTTGGATAAATTCCCCCCCCAAGAAAATTGTCATGACAATATATATGTCATGGGTTTGAAATCAGAAACAACCATAGTTTTGTGAAGGAGAATGTAGTGGTGAAACCTTTGGGCAACTTGGAAAGATACCAAAGCTAAATTTTCAACATGAGTATATTTGATTTCAGTATCGTTTAAGTTCTGACTCAAATAATAAATTGTATGTTCATCCCCTATGTTGTCCTCTTGGACAAATACCATGGAAATGGTAGTAACTGAAACATAGAGATACAAGAAGTAATCACATCGACAATCTAGGGGATACAACAATGATGCCCGAACTAGAACATATTTCAAAGCATCAAACACCTTTTGGGTGGTGTTTTCCCAATGGAAGGGGACCCCTTTCTTCAATAATCACATAAATCCTTGGTCAATTCAACATAGTTGGGAACAAATCTTCGTAGAAATTTAGACTTCCCTTGAAGGCGTTGCAACTAAATGAGAGGGGAAGGAGCAATCAAATTGAGGATCACCTAAACTTTAAGTGAATAAATACAAATCCCTTTCTTTGATACAATGAAGCCAAGAAGTCGACCAAATTGAACACAAAATATGCACTTGTGTGGATTCAATCAGATATTATAATGTCTACAACATAAGAAAATAACCCTGAGATGCATCGAATGATTCACACGATGTTTCGAGTGGGAAGGTAGGTTGTCCAAATATAGTTGTACAACATGTTTAATGTCATGGAAGGCATAGTCCACTACCCTCTAAAAAATTTACCCAAAAATTTTCAAACCGAAAGGGATATTTTGATAGGCAAATGTGCCACATGGAAAAACAAATGAGGTTTTATGTTGGTCCAATGGGAGAATGTTGATTTGGTTGTAGCTGGAAAAAGAATCCATAAACGAAAAAACTTCACTTCTAATACAATCATCAACAATCTAGCTCATAAACGACGTGGGATAGTTGTCCTTAGGACAAGCATGGTTTATGTCTCAATAATACACACAAATTGTGCCTTGTTTTTTCATTAACAATATTTGACACCCAATCAGTAAGAGCTACTAGGTAAATGAAAACACCACGAATAAATTTTTCAACCTCGGCTTTAATAGCAATAAATTTCTTAGGATGGATCAGATGTAAGTGCTTCCAAACTAGATTACCATCTAGATACATTTTGATTTCATGTACAACAATATTTGGGTCAATACCTGGCATATTTTCATACGAAAAGGAGAAAACGCCCTGAAATTCCCGGAAAAGGGCTTTATAGCTCTTGGTCTCATCGAGAGAGAAAGATGCACCAATATGTACATTCTTGACAATTCCAGGATTAATCAGAATATCAAGAGGAACAATCTCTTCAATATTTGATAAATTATTCTTAGAACCTATGTCATGGATAGATAGGGAACTAGTATATATGTCAACGATATTGGGTGAATAAATGTCACCAAGATTATCCTCTGATGATCTGAAATTACTTGCTAGTTAATGCTGTGCTAGTTTCATTTCAGATATAAACTTTTCTTTGCATTGTTTTACTTATCTGTCATGAGTTTGTTTAAGAGCATGTGATTGGAAAACAATGTAAAAAGAGTTTGTTAAGAGCATTCCATTGGAAAATCTCCCTTGGTCCACCAACCACCATAGTGCATCTCTTGCTCTCTTGTATTACTTCAAGTGTGCCTTCAAATTTTTGTTACAAGATTCATAACCTCTGAAACCTATTCCAATGAGCTTGATAACATCATAATCTCCCAAAAATGACTATTTTTTTGTCGTATTCTGGGACTCGGATGATCCGCAATGACCCCAACACCCGTTGGGTCTTAACTCCTTCAAAATCTTCAAAATGTACTAAAACACCTGTAGATCACCTTTTCTGCCTCTGCAACTTGCTTCATTGAGTTCCTAGCATGAAAATGAGCAAGGAATGACTTTTACTGAGCTCAGTTTGGTCAAAAATTGAGCGAGTTATGACCAAAACCAACTTTGCCCCAATTTCTCCTCCAAAACTCGAGAAACTACCAGTTAAGTTTCTAAATTTGGCATTCATGCCAAGTTTGGCACTGCCTCCGAAAATTATGCTAGTTTAATTGTCGGGATTCATTAACATAAGTAGGATTAGCGGCAGATAAGACATGATTAAATTTTAACTGCGCTTTACGTGCCAATGATGTATTAACGTCATTAAGCCACACTTAAACATTAATTAAACAAGTTTACTTCCGTTGGTTTTTCATTTGAAATGGGTCTCAGTCGCGCTCTTCTGGTCACATGGGGAGGGGGTTGGCCCCCTCCAACCCCCAATGGTCGCGCGGTTACAATTCAAATAGATGTGGAAGATGGTATGTGTAAGAACTACCTCGTAGGAGAGATGGTCGAGCGTGCATATGGTAGGCGGGAGGTCAGGGGTTTGAGCCCTGACCCCGCCATATAATTTTTCTCGAAGTCATGAAGACCTCCGCTGCTAAATTTTTCCATCTGCCATTATAGGTCCTCCACCAAATTGGTTAGTATGCCTCTAGATTTAGCTAACTCCGTCGTGGTTGGTGGTTTAAAAACATTATAATATATATATATATATATATATATCCGAATAATACCACCACCAATAATAATTTGACCAACCTTAGTCCAAATTTGATATGACTTGTCATTCGACCTTCCAACCTGTCCTACCATGGGGGGTTCGTGGCATGCCACGTGGCCCTTCCCCATTGGCCACCATATAAAATAAAATGCCAATTTAATAAAATTTCACTTAGACTTAGGAATTAAAACATTTCACTTCCTAGTCATCATCGATGAATCTGGTGGTGCCACTTGGCACAGTGTCATTGGCTATTTCTAGAGGATATCCCTGCAAATATTGACTGTACCTGCCACATCAACACTATACCTGTTCTGCTCATTTTTTTGCTTGTTTTGGAAAATGAACAGCAGACGATAACTCAGTCATACAAACTCGGATTTTGATGAAACGAGTTGCACCAGAATCTTGGTGACAAACTCTACCGGTCGTTCAGGTTTGAAGTAATTTCAAGCACTTTCAATTTTTAGCTAAAAATTGAGCCTTAGATCATTCCTTCCCACTAGAAGCCTTTTCCACCCCAAAAGATATTATCAATTGTTCAGAAAGTGAGGGTACAACTCCCTCGCTTTTCCAATCTCCAACCATTTTTCCTTTGAAGGATTTTGACCTTTGAGTCCAACTCAAGGTATTCAACATTCCCTCTTCTTGAAGTTCTGATTCTTCTATCAAGTATGAGATCTTGCTGATGTTCATCAAGATATTCTGGAGAGAAATCATCTATTGATGTGTTAGGTCCCTATATTACTAGTATAGTCCCTTATTGTTGTTATTATAACCCCCTTATTGTTATTGTTGTACCCCTGTAACCCCCATATTGTTATTATTGTGCCCTTAAATTATTATTGTTAGGTCAGCTAGGATTACATTGTGGCCCCATGGACTCCTATATATAGAAAGGAGGTTTTTTCATTTTTATCATCCAAGAATTGTTCATTTATGTAATGTATTGGAGGTTTCCCCCCTTGAAGTGGCTTATTTCTAAGGCGTTGATCTCTCTTTTCTTCTATTTTTGGAGCTGGTTTCATAACATTACATGGAGCAATTTGTTTTATACAGAAGCACCCGGAGCTACTAAAGCGTTGAGGACAACACTTTTTTGAAGGAGAGGAGCATGTTAGGTCCCTATATTGCTAGTATAGTCCCTTATTGTTGTTAGTGTAAACCCCTTATTGTTATTGTTGTACCCCTGTAACCCCCATATTGATATTATTGTGCCCTTACATTATTATTGTTAGGTCGGCTAGGATTACATTGTGGCCCCATGGACTCCTATATATAGAAAGGAGGTTTTTTCATTTGTATCATTCAAGAATTGTTCATTTATGTAATGTATTGGAGGTTTTCCCCTCGAAGTGGCTTATTTCTAAGGTGTTGATCTCTCTTTTCTTCTATTTTTGGAGCTGGTTTCATAACATGATGGCAGCTGAACATGCTCTCATTGATCATCAATCAAAGGAGGCTCAAACAATCTCAAATTATCAACATTAACGACAGAATAGATTTGCATATAAGGAGGAAAATATGGCTTGAATGAATTTGTACCAATCTTTTCTAGAATTTTAAATGGACCATAACAAATTGGTTTGATCTTTTTACCCTCCTCTTGAAATATTTCTTTGCTTATATACAACCAAACTTCATCTCCAAATTGAGATTTGTGATCAACCCAATGTTTGTCATGCCTTGCCTTGTAGCTTCTTTGACTCTTCTCAAGTTTCTCTTGTACTGTGTGATGTACTGACTGAATTTGCTCAATAAACTTTCTTGCTTTATCTATGTCACTATGTCCATCTATAGCAAAATATTTCTCAAAGATAAAGTCCAATGGTGATCTTGGCAAGTAACCAAAACATGCCTCAAATGGTGATGTATTTGCGGAAAAACTTGCCAGGTTGTTTGCATGTTGTATGTAGTGTAACTATTCATCCCACAACTTGGGATGCTTGCTACAATAGACTCTTAGAAGATGAATAACATTCCTATTTACCACCTCTGTTTGACCATTTGTTTGCAGATGAAATGCTATACTCTTCTTCAACTTTGTATCCATCATGTTCCATAATTTTGACCAAAAAAACCCAACAAATCAAGAACCTTGATCACTTACAATAGAATTAGGAAGACCAAGATGGATCCATACATTTTGAAAGAAACGATTAGCGGTTTGTTCAACTGTAATAGTTCTCTTACATGCCATCAAAATACACATTTTTTTGAACCTATCTACCACAAAATACAAATAATCATGACCTTTCCTTGACATAGGAAGGCCTCCTACAAAATCCATTGAGATTCTCTCCCAAGGATGAGAAGGAACTGGAAGTGGTGTGTATAAACCGGGCTTCCTATTTCTAGGCTTACTTGTTGCAAATAAAGAACATCCTCTAATAAAACGAGAAATACTTTCATTCATGCATGGCCAATAACAATACCTTTGCAGATGCACTACTATATTTCCTACACCAAAATGTCTTGCAATCAATGATGTGTGTGCCTCTCTTATGATACTGTTTCTTTCTCCCTGTGGTATACACAACTTGCTCAAGTGATACAAAAAATTGTTATGCACATGATAATCTAACTCTTCACATTGGTTTCCCTTACTCAAGTTCTCATACACATCTTGAAAATCACTATCATCCACATACTGTTCAATGTAAGTTTCATGCATAATAAAATCGTGCTTGAGAATAATAACTGAATTTACAATAAGCCTAGAGAGCATATCGGCTACCTTATTGTAGATTCCTTTCTTGTACCTGATAACCAAGTGAAATTGTTTTAGAAAACCCATCCACCTGAAATGTCTTGATTGCTGCAATTTGGAATGTGATTGTAAATAATGCAATGGCTGATGGTTGGTATGGATAATGGTCTCTTTTCCAATCAAGTAATGCTTCCATTTATTTACACTTTGTACCAATGCATATAAATCTTTATCATATGTAGGATATTTAGTCACAACTCCATTACAAGTTTCATAATGAAATGAGATAGGCTTACCATGCTACATGAGCACTGTTCCCATATCATAATCACTTGCATTCGTTTGGATCTTAGATGGCTGTCTTAGATTTGGAATTGCTAGTACCAATGCTGAACTTATATTTTTCGTTAAAGCATCAAATGATTTCTGCTGCAAATCTCCCCAATGGAAGAATTTCTTTATGCTTGTAAATGCATGTAATGGTGTTGCAATGGAAGAAAAATTAGCAATAAATTTCCTCCAATACTTAAATAGTTAAAACTACCTTGGAATAGAATTGGAAAAACCTTTAGACAACTTGGAAAGATACCAAAGCTAAATTTTCAACATGATTATAATTGATTTCAGTATCGTTTAAGTTCCAACTCAAATAATAAATTGTATGTTCATCCCCTATGTTGTCCTCTTGGGCAAATACTATGGCAATGGTAGTAACTGAAGCATAGAGATACAAGAAGTAATCGTGTCGAAAATCTGGGGGATACAATAATGCCCGAACTAGAACATATTTCAAAGCATCAAACACCTTTTGGGTGGTCTTTTCCCAATGGAAGGGGACCCCTTTCTTCAACAATCACATAAATCCTTGGTCAATTCAACATATTTGGGAACAAATCTTCGTAGAAATTTAGACTTACCTTGAAGGCGTTGCAACTAAATGAGAGGGGAAGGAGCAATCAAATTGAGGATCACCTAAACTTTAATTGGATAAATACAAATCCTTTTCTTTGATACAACGAAGCCAATAAGTCGACCAAATTGAACACAAAATATGCACTTGTGTGGATTCAATCGGATATTATAATGTCTACAACATAAGAAAATAACCCTAAGATGCATCGAATGATCTGCACGATGTTTCGAGTGGGAAGGTAGGTTGTCCAAATATAGTTGTACAACATGTTTAATGTCATGGAAGGCATAGTCCACTGCCCTCTAAAAAATTTACCCAACATTTTTCAAACCAAAAGGGATATTTTGATAGGAAAATGTGCCACATGGAAAAACAAATGAGGTTTTATGTTGGTCCAATGAGAGAATGTTGATTTGGTTGTAGCTGGAAAAAGAATTGATAAACGAAAAGACTTCACTTCTAACACAATCATCAACAATCTGGCTCATAAACGGCATGGGATAGTTGTCCTTAGGACACACATGGTTTATGTCTCAATAATACACACAAATTGTGCCTTGTTTTTTCATTAACAATATTCGACACCCAATCAGTAAGTGGTACTGGGTAAATGAAAACACCAGGCATAAATTTTTCACCCTCGGCCTTAATAGCAATAAATTTCTTAGGATGGATCAGATGTAAGCACTTCCAAACTAGCTTACCATCTAGATACATTTTGATTTCATGTACAACAATATTTGGGTCAATACCTGGAATATTTTCATATGAAAAGGAGAAAACGCCCTGAAATTCCTGGAAAAGGGCTTTATAGCTCTTGGTCTCATCGAGAGAGAAAGATGCACCAATATGTACATTGTTGATAATTCCAGGCTTAATCAGAATATCAAGAGGAACAATCTCTTCAATATTCGATAAATTATTCTTAGAACTTATGTCATGGATAGATAGGGAACTAGTATATACGTCAACAATATTGGGTGAATAAATGTCACCAAGATTATCCTCAAATGATCTGAAATTACTTTCTAGTTAATGCTGTGCTAGTTTTATTTCAGATATAAACTTTTCTTTGCATTGTTTTACTTATCCTTCATGAGTTTGTTTAAGAGCATGTGATTGGAAAACAATGTAATTAGTGAAATCATGAGTTTGTCATAAGCTTAAAAAGCATAATTTTAAATGACATAACAGAAGCAATAGTAAACAAAGCAAGCACATATAATAGAGCTTAACACGGAGAATTTTTATAAAGGGGTTCACACCTCCTCGGCTACATCTCCTTGGTCCAATTTCATAGTGTGACCTTTGTATTAGCTTCAAGTGTGCGCAAATTTTTGTTACAAGATTCGGAACCTCTTGAAACATGTTCCAGTGAGCTTATAACATCATAATCTCCCAAAAATGACTTTGTTTGGTGTATCTGGACTCTGGATGATCTGGAAATGACCCCAACACCTGTTGGCCCTAACCTTCAAAAATATTCAAATGTACTAAAACACCTGTAGATCACCTTTTATGCCTCTGAAACTTGCTTCATTGAGTTCCTAGCATGAAAATTAGCAAGGAGTGACTTTTACTGAGCTCAGTTTGGTCGAAAATTGAGCGAGTTATGACCAAAACCAACTTTGCCCCAATTTCTCCTCCAAAACCGGAGAAACTGGCAGTTAAGTTTCTAAATTTGGTATTCACACCAAGTTTGCTGTTGCCTCCAAAAATTATGCCAGTTTAATTGTCGAGATTAATTAACATAAGTAGGATTAGCGGCAGATAAGACATGATTAAATTTTAACTGCGCTTTACGCACCAATGACGTATTAACATCATTAAGCCACACTTAAACATTAATTAAACGAGTTTATTTCCATTGGTTTTTCATTTGAAATGGGTCTCGGTCGTGCTCTTCTGGTCACATGGGGAGGGGGTTGGCCTGTGGGGATGGCCCCCTCCAACCCCCAATGGTCGGGCGGTTACAATTCAAATATATGCGGAAGATGGTATGGGTAAGAACTACCCCATAGGAGAGATGGTGGAGCGCGCATATGGCAGGTGGGAGGTCAGGGGTTCGAGCCCTGACCCCGCCATATAATTTTTCTCTAAGTCATGAAGACCTCCACCGCTAACTTTGTCCATCCGCCATTATAGGGCCTCCACCAAATTGGTTAGTATGCCTCCAGATTTAGCTAACTTTGTCATGGTTGGTGGTTTAAAAACATTAATATATATATATATATATATATATATATATATATATATATATATATATATATATATATATATATATATATATATATATCCGAATAATACCACCACCAATAATAATTCGACCAACCTTAGTCCAAATTTGATATGATTTGTCATTCGACCTTCTAACCTATCCTGCCATGGGGGGTCCGTGGCATGCCACGTGGCCCTTCCCCATTGGCCACCATATACAATAAAATGCCAATTTAATAAAATTTCACTTAGACTTAGGAATAAAAAAATTTCACTTCCTAGTCATCATCGATGAATTTGGTGGTGCCACTTGGTGTAGTGTCATTGGTTATTTCTGGAGGATATTCCTGCAAATTCTGATTGTACCTTCCACATCAACACTGTACCTGTTTTGCTAATTTTTTTGCTTGTTTTGGAAAACGAACAACAGACGATAACTCAGTCATACAAACTAGGATTTTGATGAAACGAGTTGCGCCAGAATCTTGGTGATGAACTCTACCAGTCGTTCAGGTTTGAAGTAATTTCAAGCACTTTCAATTTTTAGCTAAAACTTGAGCCTTAGATCATTCCTTCCCACTAGAAGCCTTTTCCACCCCAAAAGATATTATCAATTGTTCAGAAAGTGAGGGTACAACTCCCTCGCTTTTCCAATCTCCAACCATTTTTCCTTTGAAGGATTTTGACCTTTGAGTCCAACTCAAGGTATTCAACATTCCCTCTTCTTGAAGTTCTGATTCTTCTATCAAGTATGAGATCTTGCTGATGTTCATCAAGATATTCTGGAGAGAAATCATCTATTGATGTGTTAGGTCCCTATATTACTAGTATAGTCCCTTATTGTTGTTAGTATAACCCCCTTATTGTTATTGTTATACCCCTGTAACCCCCATATTGTTATTATTGTGCCCTTACATTATTATTGTTATGCCAGCTAGGATTACATTGTGGCCCCATGGACTCTTATATATAGAAAGGAGGTTTTGTCATTTGTATCATCCAAGAATTGTTCATTTATGTAATGTATTGGAGGTTTCCCCCCTCGAAGTGGCTTATTTCTAAGGCGTTGATCTCTCTTTTCTTCTATTTTTGGAGCTAGTTTCATAACATTACATGGAGCAATTTGTTTTATACAGAAGCACCCGGAGCTACTAAAGCGTTGAGGACAACACTTTTTTGAAGGAGAGGAGCATGTTAGGTCCCTATATTGCTAGTATAGTCCCTTATTGTTGTTAGTGTAAACCCCTTATTGTTATTGTTTTACCCCTGTAACCCCCATATTGATATTATTGTGCCCTTACATTATTATTGTTAGGTCGGCTAGGATTACGTTGTGGCCCCATGGACTCCTATATATAGAAAGGAGGTTTTATCATTTGTATCATCCAAGAATTGTTCATTTATGTAATGTATTGGAGGTTTTCCCCTCGAAGTGGCTTATTTCTAAGGCGTTGATCTCTCTTTTCTTCTATTTTTGGAGCTGGTTTCATAACATGATGGCAGCTGAACATGCTCTCATTGATCATCAATCAAAGGAGGCTCAAACAATCTCAAATTATCAACATTAACGACAGAATAGATTTGTATATAAGGAGGCAAATCTAGCTTGAATGATTTTGTACCAATCTTTTCTAGAATTTTAAATGGACCATAGAAAATTGGTTTGATATTTTTACCCTCCCCTTGAAATCTTTCTTTGCTTATGTACAACCAAACTTCATCTCCAACTTGAGATTTGTGATCAACCCGATGTTTTTCATGCCTTGCCTTGTAGCTGCTTTGACTCTTCTCGAGTTGCTCTTGTACTGTGTGATGTACCAACTGAATTTTCTCAATAAAATTTCTTGCTTTATCTATGTCACTATGTCCATCTATAGCAAAATCTTTCTCAAAGATAAAGTCCAATGGTGATCTTGGCAAGTAACCAAGACATGCCTCAAATGGTGATGTATTTGCAGAAAAATGTTTTGCCAGGTTGTTTGCATGCTGTATGTAGTGTAACTGTTCATCCCACAACTTGGGATGCTTGCTACAATAGCCTCTTAGAAGATGAATAACATTCCTATTTACCACCTTTGTTTTACCATCTGTTTGCGGATGAAATGCTGTACTCTTCTTCAACTTTGTATCCATCATGTCCCATAATTTTGACCAAAAATTCCCAACAAATCAAGAATCTCGATCACTTACAATAGAAGTAGGAAGACCAAGATGGATCCATTCATTTTGAAAGAAACGATTAACGGTTTGTTCTGCTGTAATAGTTTTCTTACATGCCATCAAAATACACATTTTTTTGAACCTATCTACCACAACATACAAATAATCATGACCTTTCCTTGACATAGGAAGGCCTCCTACAAAATCCATTGAGATTCTCTCCCAAGGATGAGAAGGAACTGGAAGGGGTGTGTATAAACCAGGCTTCCTATTGCTAGGCTTACTTGTTGCACATAAAGAACATCCTCTAATAAAACAAGAAACACTTTCATGCATGCATGGCCAATAACAATACCTTTGCAGATGTCCTACTATCTTTCCTACACCGAAATGTCCTACAATCAATAATGTGTGTGCCTCTCTTATGATACTATTTCTTTCTCCCTGTGGTATACACAACTTGCCCAAGTGATACAACAAATTTTTATGCACATGATAATCTAACTCTTCACATTGGTTTCCCTTACTGAAGTTCTCATACACATCTTGAAAATCACTATCATCCACATACTGTTCAATGTAAGTTTCATGCATAATAAAATTGTCCTTGAGAATAATAGCTGAATTTACAATAGGCCTAAAGAGCATATCGGCTACCTTATTGTAGATTCCTTTCTTGTACCTGATATCCAAGTGAAATTGTTTTAGAAAACCCATCCACCTGAAATGTCTTGATTTCTGCAATTTGGAGTGTGAATATAAATACTACAATGGCTGATGGTTGGTATGGATAATGGTCTCTTTTCCAATCAAGTAATGCTTCCATTTCTTTACACTTTGTACCAATGCATATAACTCTTTATCATATGTAGGATATTTAGTCACAAATCCATTACAAGTTTCATAATGAAATGAGATAGGCTTACCATGCTGCATGAGCACTACTCCCATAGCATAATCACTTGCATCTGTTTGGATCTCAAATGGTTATCTTAGATCTGGAATTGCTAGTATTGATGCTGAACTTATATTTTTCTTTAAAGCATCAAATGATTTCTGTTGCAAATCTCCCCAATGGAAGAATTTCTTTATTCTTGTCAATGCATGTAACGGTGTTGTTGCAATGGAAGAAAAATTAGCAATAGATTTCCTCCAATACTCAGTTTCCCCTAAAAATCTTCTTACCTAGGTAACTACATTGGGCTTGGGCCAATTCAAAATGACCTCAAATTTGGAAGGATCAATCTTCAATTCACCTCCTCCAACTATGTGTCCCAAATATACCAATGAAGTCTTACCAAATTCACACTTTGACATCTTAAGAAACAATTGCTCTTTTCTCAAAAAATCAAGTACCTTGTTCACATGCATGTCATGTTCTTCTCTTGATTTTCTGAATATGAGTATGTCATCTAAGTAAACAATGAAAAAATCATCTAGAAATGGTCTAAGTACATCATTCATCACTCTCATAAAAGTAGCTGGTGCATTTGTTAAGCGAAATGGCATAACTAACCACTCATACAATCCTTGTCTAGCCTTGAAAGCAATCTTCCAAATGTCTTCTTCAGCTATCCTAACTTGATGATAACCACTTCTCAAATCTAACTTAGTGAAATTATTTGCATGATTTAATTTCTCAAGCAAATCATCAATGCGTGGAAGTGGGTAGCGATTCTTTACCGTGATTTTGTTTAGTGCATGGAAATTGATACACATGCATTAAGTCCCATCCTTCTTTGGAACCAAAACTATTGGAGAACCACATGGCGAAGTAGATCGGCGTATGATACCTTTATTCAAGAAATATGGTCTTTTCTCCTTCATTTCCAAACTTTCCATGATTAACATGCGATACATACCAATATTCAGCAGTGGAACATCTTGCTGCAACTGAATCTCATGCTAAATTCCCCTCTTGGGTGGCAACCCCTTTGGTTCTTGAAACATATCACCATGCTGACTTACCACATCAAACAAATTAGATTTCAATTTTTCATCACATCATTCAAAAGATTCATAGTTAACATCTTCCTTTTTCTTGATCATAAGAAGCACAAATTTTTTACTTGCATTTAATAGCCTCTTCATTTACCATGCATAAAGTAAAGAGATATTCAGTTTCTTGCGATGAGCTCTCACAATATACTCCACTCCATCTTTGATCAAATGATATTTGTTCTCATGACGGTAAAATACTGCTTTCCTATCATACAAATATGGACTACCCAAGATAATCCCTGAAATATCAAGTGGTACAACATCTAACTCAACTTCATCAAAAAAGTTTGCACTAATAACAAATCTAAAAATACATTTCCTTGTCACGATGTAAATTTGCATTGTTAACTATCCAGCCCAAAGGGTATGGCTTATGATGAGGTACCGTTTCAATGTTCATTTTTTTAACTAAGTCTCCTGAAATCAAGTTTGCTTGTGACCCTGTATCAAATAAGGCATCAATCTTTGTATGATTAGAAATTATTATAACATGGAATAATTCTATCCTTGTATCCTCATTTGAAGTGTTATTGTGACTATTTGAGGTACTAGAACTTGCAATAGCTTCCTTTCCTTTGTTAACCATGGCAACTATCTTGGTTTCATCTTCTGAATCAGATCCAAGATATTTTTGTGTGGTGGTAGTTGTATTTTGTATCCCTTTGTTATTTGGTTTCTTTGGTCTTATTTCAGGATGTACTTTCCAACAATGAGCTTCATCATGCCCCTCTTTGAAACAATGTTTGCATGTTATTTTCTCCCCTTCTTTCTTCACACTTGTGTTCTTCTTTCCCTTCCATTTTACTCCTTTCTCTTTTCCCTTACCCTTGAATGGCTTCTTCTTACTACCCTCTTCAGAATTGATTTTACCCCTTGCTTCAAGATGCGTGGCTTGCACACATACTTCATCTAAGTTATTTGGGTTAAACATGAGAATAGTGTGTTTTAAGTAGGAATGTAGACCTCCTATATACTTCAAGAGTGTTCCTTGTGAATTTAAGTCTACTCCAGGTAATAAAGCCATTTTCCTAAACTCTTGTGTATACTCTTACACTTTGACCTTTAAGTTGTATAAAGTTTTTCCAACTCATTATTGATTTCTACATATAGGCTAATGGATAGAATTGTCTTTTAATGGAAGAAATGAATTTGACCCAAGTAATGGAAATCTTACCATAGATGCGCATTTCCTCTTGTGTCTTTGCCTCCCACCAAACTAATGCTGATCCTAGCCTTAAAGAAGCCAATTGGATTTTAATATTGTCTTCTTGAAGATTTTGAATTCTACAGTAAACTTCTAATTGACGAATCCAATTATCTATTTTTTCAGCATTAACTTCTCCATTATATGTAGGAAGTTCAAATTTGATGTCCAACTTGAGTAATAGAGTCTTACCTTTTGGGATATTGGAATGAGTATGGGTATGAGTTTTTGTAGTGGATTTGGAAGATGAAGATGTTGATGAGGATGATGATGACGATGATGGTGGAGAAGGAGGTGGTTTTCCACCACTAGCTTTTGAGCTCCTCTCTTCCTCCTCTTTACTTTTTGAATATTCTTCTTTATGAGGTTGTTTTGAACCTTCTCCAGTTTCCTTTTCCATAAAATCTTCATACATAAGTTTCACCATCCTTTGCATTTATTTGAACTCCTTCTTGACATCCTCTTCCTTAGAATATTCATGATCTCCTTCATGGCCTGACATTTTGGCTGTTGATTCAAGCTCTATCTCTGCAACTTGTATCTCTTCAACCACTTCAACCTCTTGTTCAATTAATTCTTCTTGTGCTTCAAGTGTTGCCTTGATTGGTCCTTTGGGTAAGGATGATTCTATCTCAACCTTCTTCCTAATTGTCCTAACTTCTGGACTAACTATCAGTAGCTTCCCTTCTCCTCTCTGCAATCTCAATCTTGTAAGCATTAGTAAATTTGCACTATTAAAAAATATTCAAGTAAAACAAGAAAGAAACCTTGTGCTCTGATACCAACTTGATCTGAAATTACTTGCTAGTTAATGTTGTGCTAGCTTCATTTCATATATAAAATTTTCTTTGCATTGTTTTACTTATCCTTCATGAGTTTGTTTAAGAGCATGTGATTGGAAAACAATGTACTTAGTGAAATTATGAGTTTTTCATAAGCTTAAAAAGAATAATTTTAATTGATAGAATAAAAGCAACAGTAAACACAACAATCACATATAATAGAGCTTAACATGGAGAGTTTTGATAAAGGAGTTCACCCCTCTTGGGCTACATCTGCTTGGTCCAACTTCATAGTGTGACCTTTGTATTAGCTTCAAGTGTGCTCAAATTGTTGTTACAAGCTTCAAAACCTCTTGGAACCTATTCCAATGAGTTTATAACATCATAATCTCCCAAAAATGACTATTTGTTTTCTATTTTTGGACTCTGGATGCTCTAGAAATGACCCCAACACTTGTTGGCCCTAGCCTTCAAAAATATTTAAATGTACTAAAACACATGTAGACCACCTTTTCTGCCTCTAAAACTTGCTTCATCGAGTTCCTAGCATGAAAATTAGCCAGTAATGACTTTTACTGATCTTAGTTTGGTCGAAAATTGAGTGATTTATGACCAAAACCAACCTTGCCCCAATTTCTCCTCAAAAACTGGAGAAACTGCCAGTCAATTTTCTAAATTTGGCATTCCCGCCAAGTTTGGCACTGCCTCCGAAAATTATGCCAGTTTAATTTTCAGGATTAATTAACATAAGCAGGATTAGCGGCGGATAAGATAGGATTAAAGTTTAACCGCGATTTATGCGCTAATGACGTATTAAAGTTATTAAGCCACAGTTAAACATTCATTAAACGAGTTTATTTTCACCGATTTTTCATTTGAATTGGGTCTCAGTCGCACTCTTCTGGTCAAATGGGGAGGGGATTGGCCCGCGGGGTTGGCCCCCTCCAACCCCCAACAGTCGGGCGGTTACAATTCAAATAGATGCGGAAGATGGTATGGGTAAGGACTACCCTATAGGAGAGATGGTCGAGCGTGCATATGGCAAGTGGGAGGTCAGGGGTTCGAGCCCTGACCCTGCCATATAATTTTTCTCTAAGTCATGAAGGCCTCCACTGCTAAATTTTTCCATTCGCCATTTTAGGTCCTTCGCCAAAATGGTTAGTATGCCTCCATATTTAGCTAACTTCCTTGTGGTTAGTGGTTTAAAAACATTATATATATATATATATATATATATATATCTGAATAATACCACCACCAATAATAATTCAACCAACCTTAGTCCAAATTTGATATGACTTGTCATTTGACCTTCATACTGTCCCGCCATGGGGGGAATGTGGCATGCCACATGGCCCTTCCCCATTGGCCACCATATAAAATAAAATTCCAATTTAATAAAATTTCACTTAGACTTAGGAATAAAAAAATTTCACTTCACAGTCATCATCGACGAATTTGGTGGTGCCACTTGGCACAGTGTCATTGGCTATTTCTGGAGGATATTCCTACAAACGCTGACTGTACCTGCCACATCAGTACTGTACATGTTTTGCTAATTTTTTTGCCTGTCTTGGAAAACGAACAACAGAAGATAACTTAGTCATACAAACTCGGATTTTGATGAAACGAGTTGCACCAGAATCATGGCGAGGAACTCTATCTGGTCGTTCAAGTTTGAAGAAATTTCAAACACTTTCAATTTTTAGCTAAAACTTGAGCCTTAGATCATCAGAGGAATCAAGCAAGGAGGAATAATGATGATTATTGTCCCGTGATGCATCATATGGCATCATTATCTCCATGGTGCTCTCATTAGTAGAGAATGTACTAGAGAAAGGATCAGAAGATGAACCATAATCTTAGGAATGATTGACCAAATCTATTGAAGAGGGAAAATCAAAGTGTGTCAAACATGCCAAATAGATAACTTCTTTTTCGATCTCAACAGGACTAAGAGACATGCGGTCACCAAAGGAATTAAGATTTGAAGGATATGGTACTATCCAAGGATCATATGGAGTAGTACTAGAAGAGAGACTGTTGATGAAGGCAACTGTATTTGGGTCCTTAGGAGGAGGAAGTGAAAAATTTCCCATCAAAGTGGAATCTTTAAGAAATCCAACTTTGACATGCTCATAAGAATGTGGGGATTTTCCCACGAGAGGGGTGCTTCCAGTACCTTGAGAATTATTAGAAAAGAAGGTGATTTGATCAATGGCCACAATGGCTCCCTGGTGAGGGAAATAAATCATTCTAAAATAATTTGTAATGACAACAACCATAGCGCAAATGCATGTACGACATAGTAGAAGGTTATACTCCAATGGTCTGTCTATAATATAACTTATACTGACACAATATTTCTTATTAATTCTACTTGTAACGAGTTTAAAATTCCAAAAAGCTTGGATCCTTTTCCATCCAAGGCTTTGAGTGTAGTGGGTGACTGATTGAGTCGAGGAGAACCAATAGCCTTCCAACAAGAAAGTGACGTAATGTAGGTTGAAGCACCTTCATCCACAATTGTTCGATGAATGGTATTACTTCGAACAATAACTTGGATCATAAAATCTAGTTGTGGAGGAAGTTTGGGTGTATGATTCTCATGATTAAAAACTACAAGAATAGAATCTGAAGGATCTATGCCCCCAATTGTGGAAAGTAAAGCCTTTGTAACAACCTTGGTGAAAATTCCATGTAACAAAAGTTAATAAAGGAAAAATAATAACCTTGGTTATGGGAGACGTATTCCAAGATGAATATGTTGGGAAAAAATACTAGTGCAGCTGTTCATTTGGTTTATTATGGCTTGGAAATTGGCAAAGGAAATGGCTAAGGCTTTGGAAAAGAAAACTGACATTTATTGGCATTTATTTATAAAAATAATGAAAATTAGGAGAAAATGAAGGTGAAAGGTCACAGGTCGCATGTGATGCAGAAAATGAAGGAAAATAAGGGAAAATTGAAGAAATTAGAGGCCTCATTAATAAAAAGGCTTATGAGGATTCGTTCATGGCTTTTGTCATTTCAGGATTTTATCAGTTCAATTTTTAAGCTCTCCTTCTATTCTCTCTCTCTCTCTCTCATACTCTTTGACACTTAGAGTTTCTTGGAGAACTCTTGGAGAGTGTGGCATACTTTTATTTTTGGAGTAAGAAGTCTAAGGAAGAGCAGGAAAGTGCAAGAGGACATCAGGATCAACAAATATAATGGGTTTTTCTTGCAAGTACCGAGTTGCATGTATATTTTCCTCAGTAGTTCTGGCATGCATGACATATGCATGTGGTTTATTGGTCATGATATGTCATTGACATGAAGGATTTCCTAGATTGACAGTGGATTTTCCTAGCCTTTCCATTCCCTGGATAGCCATGGAAAATATGAAGGATTTCCTAGATTAACAGTGGAATTTCCTAGCCTTGCCATTTCCTGGATAACCATGGAGTTGTGGATTCATTTCATTGTTTTTTTCTAATTGGTTCTCATGTTCATTTGCTTGGGTTGAGTTACTAGTTCCTAGATCCTTGGTTGGAAAAGCCCTCTGGAGCCCTGTAACAACTTGGATTGAGTTATTAGTCCTAGAGCCTTGGTTGGAAAAACACTCTAGAGCCCTTTGTGGGTTGAGTTATTATTCCTAAAGCCTTGGTTAGACAAACGATCTAGAGCTCGACAACAACTGTGGGTTGAGTTACTAGTCCTGGAGCCTTAGTTGGAACAAATTCTCTTGATTCCTAGACAACTTGGGTAGAGATCAATCTGGTGATGGTTTTGATGTTCGATTGCGAGGTGGAATCACTGCTTGAGGGCTGAGGTGGTTTGGCCTTTGGAAGCTCTGGTTTGGTATTGATTAATGTGTTCTATGAGATCCCACATTTATCCTTAGAATATGGCATGGGGGTGACTGGATGAAGAGAGATTTGACTTAGCCATGTCAATGGTCGGGTGGAACGTGGAAGTCCCAAACCTGGTTACATTTTTCTTATGGAAATAAGAGATTTTCCTCTTGTATTGATGGGTAAATATGCTTATTATTATATGGATTATATGGATGTTCTATGCTTGTCTTTCCATTTTTTATATGTCGAATTTGAATGTGTTTCGTGATGATAATGATGTATGGCTATCATCATGTTTTGATTAGTAAATGAATGAATAATGAATCTATGAACTAATAGATGATAATGCAGCTAAGGTGATGAAGCAACAATGCTTCTTAGAAATTCTCAAATAAGTATGAAACCCTTATTCTCATATCTAATGTTTAAACATGTAGATTTCATATTTGTGATATGATTGACGAAATTCATGTCATAGCTAGTAGGGGTCCAGTCAGGTCCTTTTTCAAGTCATAGCATTTACTTCATTATTACACTATTAAATTTCATTTCTGGAAGAATCATGGAGTTTTGGGTAGTGACCTGGGCTCTAGGCTTGAAAAAGTGGCATAAAAATTGGGGCCGCAAGCTTTAAACTACTTAGGAAAGTCCCCAGTTGCACACATGGCCATGTTGTGGGAGAGACTAGAGATTCCCAGACACACTCTTTCCATTTCAAGGGAGCAACTGGGGTATTAATGCATCAAAATGTCATTCTATCTTAGGGGATGGTCACCTGGAAGGTTGGGATGGCTCTTGGGTGATCAGGAGATCATGTCCAAGTTATGAAATTGCTCAAAGTTGAAAGTGTTCAAAAGTGGTCACAATCTGAACGACCAGAAAGGCCTCGTCACTACAATTCTGGCGCTGTGAATGATTCTCAAAATAGAGGTCATATGCAAAAGGTATTGAGGTTTGAAATCTCCAGTAAAATTCAACACTGAGTTGACCAAGTTTGACTTTCAAAATTTGGAAAAAATTAAAAAAAGAATATTCCTCGAAATATTCCTTGGAATATTCCATCTGGGCAAATGATTTGTTGACAAGTGGAAATTTGTGGTTTGAAGATGGTTTGATTGTAATGCACTGGACCAATGGCAGGCCACCACGTGGTAGGCTTGGAGGCTACCACGTGGCCCAGGAACTATGTTATAAATTTTTTATGACCTCACAGGATTCAACCCTGGGTCGACTGGCTACCAGCCCTCAGGCCTAACCAAGCAGGTTTCACATTGGTTATTAAAACATAATGAATTGAGGTTGTATTTAAAGTTTCAATTGGAATCCGTCGAAGGGGAAAAGGACTAGCCCCTTAGGGCTAGCCCAAAGCTCATGTGACCAATGCTGAAAACCAGGCGCTACGATCAATCCGCGGGAGTGGAGGCAGTCAATTAACTGAAGTCATGTGTCAATGTGGTTAATGATAAATGTCACGGTTTATAAACCATGATTCTTTTAAAACAATTTTGGTAGCGGTTACAACGGCCATGTGGCCACTCTTCTTGTCACATTAAATGCGACGGTTTGTGATAACGGATTTCCAGGATTTTTGGGCGGCGGTTCATGTGACCCCGTCCACATAACATTTAATTTGAAATTTTACGGTTCCATCAAATATGGAGGTCGCGCCCAGATTTGGGGCATTTCCCCAATATTAACTCCAACTATCTCCAGTTGCTCCACATTTGGTGGAGTTTGTTTAGGGATATTGGGCAAAATTGATTTTTGCCATAACTCCCTCATTATTGAACGAAATTGGATGAAATTTTAGTCAATTTTGGGTCTCTTCGACCTTATGAGAAGTTTGGAATAGGTTTGAGGTCGAACAGAGGTCATCTTAAGTATCTTTTTCTTCAAGGAAGATGAAGGGGCCATCAGGGCCACCATGAGACAAAATCAGTTTGAGGCCTAGCCAGGGGAGCTAGAGTCCTTTTCCAGAGTTCCAATAGTCTAAATTGGATAATTTAGATGTTCTGAATCTGATGAGATTTCTTGCAGAGCAAGTAGAGAATTTTTGAAGGCCGAAAATCTTTAGTAAAGTTCCAGTGGCCATTAGTGCCATCTTTTTCCAGTAGCAGTGCAAGGCTTAGCCAAAGTTGCTTGAGACCATATGCAGTGAACTAATGGTCATTGTTGATTGAAATCATCATTCTGAATCTAATGATAGAGGTTTCAGAAAGTGTTTAAGACTTTTAGAGGTCAAAAACTCAACAGAGAGGTTTTCATTGACCCTAGTGCCAGGGGGTGCCGATAGGTGATTGAGGTGAAATCGGAGCAGTCAGAGGCCATTTCTAATGAATGAATAGTCTATCTTGGCTATTTCAGGCATTTTGGAAACAATGGATGTGGTTTCAGAACATTTTGAGAACTGCTAGACCTCGAAAATCTGATGTGAAGTTTTGGGCAGCCATCATGACCATCGTGGAGAAGGCACTGTATTGAGTAATATTTCACTATTTAGTGTAAATGAAAAGCCATTTTTAGCTATTTCATATCTTTTGAAATTCAATTTACAGTCATATTTGCCTATTGAGGCATATTTTAACTTGTATTTTCATTCTGACCGATTTAATACAAGAGGGACAAGCCATTTGGGAGGCTTGGACCAACAGACATAGCCCATGAGGGGTGAACTGCTCAACAAATAGCTGAGTAATGTGTTTGTGAGTTTATTCGAGGTTTATTGCTGTTGTACTGTGTTAAACAATAAAATTACATAATCAACTCTCACATAGAAACTTGAATAACAAAGCCTAAAATATTTGTTTAACCTGCAATTTAAGGTGAACCATTTGCACACAAAATTATATCTGTTTGGATACTTTGCATAGCATTACAAATACAATCCAAATTCAGATTAGGTTGGTATCAGAACTTTGGTTTTGAGCATTAGGAGAGCTAGTATTTCTCTCTATATTGTTCTTGTGCAAAAGGATTTGTTTAAAAGTCTGCATTATAACCCTTGCAAGCAGTGTTTAGCCATTTTGGGGCAGCATTTGTTATGAGTTTTTTAGGCTTGCTAGGCTGAAGTTTAAGTGATGATAAGAAGCTCTTGGAGTTGTTTATTGTTCGGCTGCTTAAATAAGAGTTGGTATTTACAGCCATTTGATTAAAAAAGCTTTGTCATTTGTTTTGAAAAGCTTTGAGAACCTTTTTGAAGTTAATTTGTTCATTGAAATCATAATGAAAACTTCTACAAGTAAAGTTTCCTCCTTCACATTATTCTTCTATGATGATATGAAGCGTGACTTTATTATATTGAAGGACATGGTACAGATTTTGTTTGAGGATAAAAGAGAAAGTACTGAACTTCATGAACAGTTGTTTGCCATGAAGGAAGAGAAGGAAGAAATTCTTCAAAGATTGCATGATATGGAGAGACAGCTCCATTACGCCCAAGAGGCTTTGACCAAGAAAATGCATGAGGAAAAGGTAATCCATTCTAACTTGTCTTCAGTTTCCTCTTTAGAAATATGTGTTGGTTCTTTCGAAAAACATACAAGGGGTATAGCGTCCAAATTAATGATTAAAATGGGCTACGAAGGCAAGGGATCAGGCAAGCATGCACAAGGCATGGTTGATCCCATTTCGGTTGAGGAACGACCCAAGAATATTGGTCTTGGTTATGTGAAATTTAATGGCGAAGACTCCAAAAACATGAGAGCATGTGAGGCCATTTCAAAGAGAACCTTTATTTCAAGTTCTAAGATGCAAATATGTCAATTTTTTTTTCAAAGATGATTGCCATTGATTTAAGCCTTTGTTGCAGCAAGAAGATGGTAGACATGCAGCTTATGGCATGCATGCAAGTTTAGAAAATTTTCAAGACAAAAACGGTGATGTTAGTCTGCAAATGAAAGCTATAGCCTCTACTAGTTCATCTTCTCATGAAGACAAAAAGGATGAACATTCAAAGTAGCACAAGAGGTATAAATCTTCTCATGATCAATTTGATTGTGTTTATGCAAAGCATGATAATTTTACATGCTTAAATGGAAGAAAGATTTGCTATACATATTGTGGTGGATTGAACCATGTTGTTTAGAGATGCTGGATGAGGAAGAAATCATACAGGAAGCAGATGAGGCAAAGACAACTTTCAAATAAGGTGCATAAGTTTTGCACATATTTCCAAAAGAAGGGACATGGTGTCTCTCATTGTTGGACTTTTCATCCAACTAGTCTTCCAAAGCACATGCAGCAAGAGGACAAAAAGATTGGTGCAAGTGGAACTGCGGATTCCATTATTGATGTGAAAATGGAAGATTCACATGAGGAGGAGCTGTAGCAGCAAAAGTCGCCATGGAGGTGGCTTGGTAAGAAGTGGATGGACTTCTTGGTACAGTAAGATGTACTCATTTTGTATATATGAAAATTTTGGTTGTATATATGTATTTTATGCTATAATCTATCGTTTGTTTGAGCTACCTTAGATTAGTGATCAAGGCAGCGATGTATAGTTTCCTTTTGCAAATTTCTCGCCAAAAATTTCTGAGAGAGTGAAAGAAAGGCAGCTCTTGACAAGAGGACAAGCATCGAGGAAGGGAAGTGTGAATTGCTTTCTAGTTGTGGTTCAAAGTCACAAGCCATGAGAGGCAAGTGTTTGGAGGCTGAAGAGAAGAGGGTGCAGTATTCTTAGTTGTTGTATAGATCAATTTCAGTAGTCCAGAGAGCTTTTGGGGTCCAAAAGCTTCTCATTTGGGAAGTGTGATCAGGAGATCATGTCCAAGTTGTGCAAATTGCTCAAAATTGAAAGTGTTAAAAAGTGGTTGAAATCTAAACGACTAGAAAGGCCTCGTCGCTGCGATTCTGGCGCCACAAACGTTTCTCAAAACAGAGGTCATATGCAAAAGTTATCGAGATTTGAAATCTCCAATACTCTTCAAAGCTGAGTTGAACAACTTTGACTTTCAAAATTTGGAAAAATTAAAAAAATAATATTCCAAGGAATATTCCTGAAAATATTCCCTGGAATATTCCATCTGGGCGAATCATTTGTTGACAAGTGGCAATTTGTGGTCTGAAGATGGTTTGACCATAATGCATCAGACCAATGGCAGGCCGCCATGTGGCCCATGAACTATGTTATAAAATTTTTGTGACTTCACAGGATTCGACCCTGGGTCGACTGGCTACCAACCCTAAGGTCTAATTAGGTGGGATGCACATTTGTTCTTAACAGATAGCGAACCGAGGTTGTATTTAAAGTTTCAATTGGAATCCATCGGGGGGGGGGGAAGGGCTAGCCCAGAGCTCATGTGACTAATGCTGAAAACCAAGTGCTATGATCAATCCGCGGGAGTGGAGGCGGTCAATTAACCAAAGTCATGTGTCAATGTGGTTAATGATAAATGTTATGGCTTATAAACCATGGTTTTTTTTAAAACAGTTTTGTTAGCGGTTACAACGACCATGTGGCCACTCTTCTTGTTACATTAAATGCGACGATTTGTGATAACATATTTTCAGGTGGTTTGGGCGGCGGTTCATGTGACCCCACCCACATAACATTTAATTTGAAATTTTATGGTTCCGTCTAATATGGAGGGTGTGCCCAAATTTGGGGAATTTCCCCAATATTAACTCCAACTATCTCCAGTTGCTCCACATTTGGTGGAGTTTGTTTAGGGATATTGGGAAAAATTGGGTTTTGCCATAAATCCCTCACTATTGAACAAAATTGGATGAAATTTTAGTTAATTGTGAGTCTCTTCAACCTTTTGAGAAGTTTGGAATAGGTTTGAGGTCGAACAGAGGTCATCTTCAATAGATTTTTCTTCGAGGAAGATGAAGGGGCCATCAGGGCCACCATGAGACAAAATCAGTTTGAGGCCTAGTCAGGGGAGCTAGAGTCCTTTTCCAGAGTTCCAATAGTCTAAATTGGATAATTTATATGTTATGAATCTGATGAGATAGTTTGTAGAGCCTGTATAGAACGTTTGAAGTTCGAAAAGCTTTAGTAAAGTTCCAGGGGCCATTAGTTCCATCTTTTGCTAGCAGCAGTGCAGGGCTTAGCCAGAGCTGCTTGAGACCATATGCAGTGAACCAATGGTCATTCTTGACTGAAAGCATCATTCTGAATCTAATAATATAGGTTTTAGAAAGTGTTGAAGACTTATAGAGGTCAAAAACTCAACAGAGAGTTTTTCATTGACCTTAGTGCCAAGGGGTGCCGATAGGTGATTGAGGCGAAACTAGAGCATCCAAAGGCCATTTATGATGAATGAATAGTCTATATTGTCTATTTAAGACATTTTAGAACCAATGGAAGTGGTTTCAGAACATTTTGAGAACTTATAGATCTCAAAAAGCTGATGTGAAATTTTGGGCAGCCATCAGGGCCGTCGTGGAGAAGGCACTGTACTGGGTAATACTTCACTGTTTAGTGTAAATGAAAAGCCATTTTTAGCTATTTCATATCTTTGGAAACTTAATTTACAGTCAGATTTTCCTATTGAGGCATATTTTAACTTGTATTTTCATTTTGAGCGATTTAATACAAGAGGGACAAGCCATTTGGGAGGCTTGGACTAGTAGACGTAGCCCAGGAGTGGTGAACTGCTCAACAAATAGCTGAGTAATGTGTTTGTGAGTTTATTTTCTGTTTATTGCTGATGTACTATGTTAAACAGTAAAATTACATAATCAACTCCCACACATAAAATTGAATAACAAAGCCTAAAAGATTCGTTTAACCTGCAATTTAAGGTGAACCATTTGCACAAAAAATTATATCTGTTTGGATCTTTGCATAGTGTTACAAATACAATCCAAATTCAGATCATTGGGTGTCTTGTAGCAAGTATAGAAGTCTTGTGTGACATGTGTCATTGATTCCACTTCCTTAACTGACACATAGGGAGTCAAATCATATCATAGTAACTCTTCGTCACATGTTTACCCCATTTGGTCGATTACTTGGGTAGATGTGGGAGGAGGGTGTTACAGAGTGGTATCAGATGATGGTTCACCCATCAAACTGAATGGGCAGTGTGTTGGTCAGACATTCATGTCGGTTGTATATGTGTTACTTATCCTTGTGGCCTACATGTTTGTTGCATATGCATGGTGTTGGTCATGAGTGCAGTGACATCGTCATATGATAATTGGTGGTGTTGTTTTTAAATGTGTCGTCATGAGTATATGACTGGTTATGTGTTTTTTATGCATGTAAAGTGATTACATGTTGTCATTGTACATTGGTATGGTCATCCATTGATGACTGGACTCTAGCTAGAATGATGTTAATGTGTTGAGATACCTATTTTTTATATGTCTATATGTTGTCATGATTATGTATATACATGTATTACATTGATTGGTAGATCTTTTAGGAGATATCCTCTCCGAATTATGCTAAGGTACATTGGTTTTTTTATGATTTGGTTTAGCTAACATAGTATACCTTGTAGGAAAGAAACCAAGATGAATAACAATATGGTAGACTACATATATTCCCCTTATGAAAAATATGTGCAACATGTTGTTGGGCACTCTTATGACTTGGAAAACACATTGAGGATCTTGAAGGAAGAAATTAGAAGTTGCAAACCAGATAATGACAGAATCATATAGGCAAAGGAGAAACAAACATAAGTCAATGCGATAATTCTTCACAGTTTATTATAATTGTAGAAACAAGGACAACTCTGGATCAACTATGGACATGAGGATGAGACTAATGGGGAATATGGAAGTAGGTCTCATGGTGGTCATAGGTTGGATAGAGATGACAGGTTCTTGGACACTCCAGTTAGGAGAGGTGATATACACAGGTAATATTCTAGTTCTGGTTTTGACAGACACTATGATAGTCATCATTATCATCCATACAGGAGGAGTGACAGGGGATATTTTTTGGATGAGTTTAAGAAATCAAAGCAACCTAAATTTGATGGGGAAATTAATAAGTCATGGGATTGAAAAGCATATTTTCTTGGTGTGAATAAGTTCTTTAGGTTGCATGATTACTCAAAGAACATGAAGGCCAAAATAGCTACATTCAGCCTTAAAGATAAAGCAGATATCTGGTGGGAAGATGTAAAGAACGTCAAAGATATTTATGAGGAGGAATTTACTTGGAGTGAGTTCAAGAGACTATTCAAGAAGAAGTATATATCAAAGAGATACTATAACGGTAGGGAGAAATAATTTTATGAGCTAAAGATGGGATCTATGACTAATGATGAGTACATTAGCAGATTCATGTTGTTGTTGAGATATGTGCCTTACCTCAAGGAGGAGAAGGCCAATATCTACAGATTCATTAGTGGGTTTTCGATATAGTTCAAAGACATGAACCTAAATCATTGGAGGAGGCTATTCAGAATCTAAAGCATTGTTATGAGAAATCAAAGCACAAATGAGATATTAATAAAAATTGGAAGGGTAATGATAAGAATAAATGAAAATGGGACAATAAGCAAGTAATATCTCATGATACACGTGACAAAGAAATGCCATTCCACCTTAGAAGTTCAATGCATCTAGTATAGGACAGGGAGCCTGTGCGATGTTGGACTTGTGGAGGAGATAATCGCAAGAGATATTGTCCACAACATTAGGGTGGTAGAAAAAAAATCTATAGTTCTCTTGAGGAAAAGAAAGTGGGAGATATTGGACAAAGTATTCCTAGGATCTATGCAGTGGCGGATACTAAGTAGGAAAATCACCAGGAATCTATTATTGAGATGGACAGTAAGCTTTGTGATCAAGTTGTTTCTATTTTGATTGACCTTCGATCTAATTATAGTTTTAATCCTGACCAGGTGGATAAGAGTGGTTTGAATAAACAAGTGTGTGTAGAGTCTTGGTTTGTGAATTTGGCTACAGGTACCAGGAAGAGAGTTCATCACTGGGTAAGAGATTGTGCATTTGACTTGAATGGTATGTCTACATTAGAAAATTTTAATGTATTGCTATTGGGATCATACAATATGTTTTTGGGAATGGACTGGTTGTATCTTCATAGATCTAAGGTGGATTTTTATGACAAGGCTATTGAGTGCTTGGATGACAATGGGTAATGAAGAGTCTTGTAGGGTAAGAAGAAAGAAACATCAGTTAGAATGGTTAGAGCTATGCAAGCCAAGTGTAGTCACGGGAAAGGGTGTGTTAAGCAGGTACCTAGTTCAAGTGATTGCATTTACTTCATTATTCCGCTGTTGAATTTCATTTCTGGAAGTGTCATGGAGTTTTGGGCAGTGACCTGGGCTTTGGGCTTGAGAAAGTGGCACAAAAATTGGGGCCGCAGGCTCTGAAATACCTGGGAAAGTCCCCAGTCACATGTATGCCCATGCTCTGGGAGTTATTGGAGCTTCCAAGTCACACTCTTTCCAATTTCAAGGGAGTGACTTGGGGATTAATGCATAAAAAGGTTAGTTTGTCTCAAATGCTGTTAACCTGGAAGGTTGGGATGGATCATGGGTGTCCTATAGTAGGTGCATAAGGTTTGTGTGATGTGTTCCATTAGTTCCACTTCCTTAGATGACACATAGGGAGTCAAATCATATCATAGTAACTCTTTGTCACATGTTGACCCTGGTTGGCTAGTTACTTGAGTAGATGTGGGAGGAGGGTGTTAAAGCCTTATTTTGAGTGGGACAATGATGCAAAACCTCGAGAGTTGACATAGCTGAAGGAGCTCGAGCCAAATCCTCAACTATGCCATAGTTTTGTGCAACTCTCTCATGAGGATTGAATGTCGATTTGTGAATAATGCCCTTAGGAGGTTTAATAGTTAATTTAGTGGGAACCACATTTGGAGAAACACATGAAGTGGATGAGGTAGCTCTAGTAGGTTGATCAGTAGCCTTACCAGTTGAGGGATTCAGATTACCGTAGTCCTTATTTCTCGTAGCCACCATAACTTCATTTTTCTATTTGGTGGAGGAAAAAATCATAAACGAGGAGGAGGAAGTGGGTTCTCGTGCAACCATTTTTATCTCCTAATTAGGAAAGGGTTCTGTTAACACAACAGGTGTGAAAACTGACTTGAGGAACTTATTTACGTCTGCTCGGTGTGGAAAGTTTCGGGTAAAATGCTCCTCATTATAGATTAAACATGGATAACGAGGTTTCTATTTTTCTTTAGAAGATTGGTTATTTTTTTTTTCTTTTGAAGGATTATCTTTCTTATTCTTTCCTTTTCCTTTATTCTTAATTCTTGGTTGTTGAGATTTTCCCTTAATGGATTGGGTGACATTAATCTCAGAATTAGTAATAGTAGGAGGAGTATAGGAGGTGTTTTTGGTAGCCACAATAGGATATGAACAAGATAATTTAATCACTGACTACTAGCTAGCAGAGCCAATCATGCCATAAACGACATGTGATTATTTACCAAGAGGTGTTGGAATAGTGTTTTGAGGTCCCGGAGCATTGGGTAATTTATTGTAGCGTGTGTTGAATTATGTATAAACGAGATCAAGGTATTGGTAATGAGGAATGACTTTATCATTGGTCCCAACTCCACCTTTAGCAACGCCTTCAGTTATGGGTGCTAACGAATACTTAGTAAGCCATTTATCTAAACACTGATTAGAAACAAAGGTTTTTCCAAAATGATGGCGATGTCGCCACTCATGAATATGATTAGAAATGTGAGTGGAATCAGATTGTTTGAAATTAGGAATTTTGCTTCTGTGATCCATAAAATGTGTAAGAAATTCTTTCGGTGAAAATCACATGTAGGGAGTTTTTGCCGACGCATTTCGAACCAACGAGTGTGGCTCATCATCAGGACAAGATGAGAATTTTGAACCAAAAACCAGATTAAATAGACAAGAAAGCTCCAACTAGCCGTTAGTGACATAATGGCTAGTTCGACTAAATCAATAAATTAAATTAAAATTTTATCAAATCAAACTATATTTCATTAAGTTTGATTTCAATAAGATTTTTTTTATTATTAAGGTATTAATTTGATATTAATGATTACTAATAAAAATAAAAATAATGTTAAAATACTTTTATTTTCTTTATTTTTTATTTTAAAATTTTTGATATATATATATATATATATATATATATATATATATATAATAAAAATAAATAAATAATAATAATAAAATAAAAAAGAAAAAATAAATAAATAACTAAATAAATAAATAAAAATAATAATAATTTTTATATAAATAAATATAAAAAGGGAGCTAGAGGGAGTAGAAAGGGAAAAAAAAGGCAACTAAGAGTGAAGGGCGAGAATCCAACATCTACTAACACTCCACCCATCATCCTTATTAAGGTTCTCTTGCCTCTTTTCGATCTCCAACGCTTCCCTCAATTTGCGATGGTGGAAATGGTCAATCTTTGCAATAACCTCAGCGTTCTCAATACAGATGTGATGATTTGTTTTATCGGCATGCTCTGCTAAGGCGGAGGACCGAGATCTACAATGTCTGAGGTCAACGATATGTTCCTAAATCCTTTGATTAATGGATTGACTAGTTTCACCAATGTATGGCATCCCACAAAAACACGGAATCAAGTACACAACCTTACTATCTTTAGGGCAAATCGGGTCCTTAACTGACCTGAGCGAACCTCGGATAGTGAGAATAGGCTTGAAGGTTGAGGAAACATTATGTTTTTTCAAGATCCTAGAGTTCTTCTTGTCTCATAGAGAATGGGAAACTAAGTTAAGAACGTGGTTGCTAAGGCACTAAAATTGTTGAACAAAGCTTGTGGAAATTTGATATACCACTTTGCCGCCATACGAGTAAGTGTCTACTGGAAAAGCCGTAAGAAAATAGAATCAACATTTAAAGAGTTTGATGAACACCGTAAATGATACTTCATAACATGCATAGACATATATTCTCTAGGATTTCCATTGAATTTAGGGATATTGCTCGACAATTTCGTAGGAATGACCAACCACCAAGGAGAGTGAAAAATGGGATGATTTGTAATCTTGGTCAACTGATGCAATTCAAGAGTTTCCAAAAATGGAAACTGCTTATTAAAGTTTGGTGGAGGGTACCTTGGATAAGATAGAATAACTTGGGAAATAGGCATCTACGCTCTTGGATAAGGGGTGTTTTGGTAGTTTGGATAAACATAACCTTGTTTCCCAGTTTCAGGATAACCTTGAAGGGGTTAAAATGACTATGTTTGAATTTGCTACGCTTGTTAAGGAATTTGAAAAATACCTTGATATAGTTGCCTCGAGGGATTTTGCATCACTCCTATGTAAGGTTGGTCAGATTGTGTCTGTGCCATGCCATATGCAAGTTTTTCCACTTGTATTTGAGGAAAATCCCGACCAAGCGGTAGAGGCTGTAAGGTACATTGCAGAGGCTGGGTAACTAGAACTTGAAATGTTCTAGATACTGGTGGAATGGGTTGAATTAAAGGTGAAACTTGTAGAGGTTGACTTACTTGAGATGAAGCTTGGGTCGGTTGAGAAGTAGGAACCTGGGATGTAGATGGAATAGGTTGAGAAGTTTTAATTTGATTCACAATCGAGATAGATTGTACAAGAAATGTAGGATGCCAAGGGTTGGTAGCCATTCTTGGAAATGGATGAATCAAATGGGGTTGAGCACTAGCTTGCAGTATTTGGGCACGATATTGGAACACTCCAACAACAGGTTCCCCTGCTAGTGAAAGATGAGGGAAATATGGAGAAAACTGCCCCCCCCCAGGAGGAGGGTACCTAGTATAAGTTGGATTGGGCTATGCCGTATACCTAGTATAAGTCCAGATAGATGCAGATGCCGTAGATAGATGGTTAAATTTGTTGGAAGGATATTTTTCAGTTCATTACATTTCCAACTGGGAAAAGGTTACTTTTTCACTCCTGAAAGCCACCCCCATGTCAAGGACTAGTGGGAAACCTAATATAAGAAAAAGGATGAGGGAGAATCCTCACTATTTTTAGTCGCACCCATTTGGAATTCTTTCCAAGATTCCATCAAGGAACAATATTACATTCTCAGTAGCTATGAATATAAATATATAAAATGGACCACGTTGCGACAGGGAAGGGACCAAGATATGTCAGAGGTCACAGATAGTTTTCTTTTCCTTCACATGAAACTAGGTATCAAGGATTTCGAGCGGCATTTGGTACTCAAGTACTGCAGCTGTTTGCATAAGTACATCCAGGATGAAATGGAGTTACTGGACATCTCCTTGCTAGGTGTCGCCTATTGATACACTGTCAAGATCAGACAGAAGTTTAAATAGAAGAAGCGATACTTTGGATCTATGAACCTGAAGCAAGGGAAAGGCTCCCCCAAACCGTAGAATAAAGGAAAAAGCCAAGGCGAAGTGACCCAAGACAACCCTTCAAATCCACAAGAAAAGAACAACACTACAAAGACAAAGAAGGACACATGAAAGTGGTGTGAGTTCCATAAGATCTCCACTCACAACACGAGTGGGCGTTGAGCCAAGAAGTCACTGGTGGCCAAGCTCAAGGCTTCTGAATCAAATGCATGCTCTAACTCTGAGTCAAAACCCGATAAGGGGAATGACAAAGGGAAGTATATTATTGATGCAGAGCCCAATGCCATCATTGCCACAACCAAGATCCATAAGGATGAGCCCAAATATTTAGAGGAGCGGGAGCGCCTCTTCCACTCATAAATGTGGGTGAAGGGTTCTCCACTGCAGTTCATTTTTGATAGCGGGAGAAAAAATGACCTCATTAATCATAGGCCGTGAAGCTGCTAGGGAAACCGACCACAACACACCCACAACCATACACGATCAGGTGGATTCACAAAGGATGAGATCTTTGTGTCAGCGAGCAGTATCGCCTCCCCTACAACATCAAGCCCTTCACATATGAGCTATTTTGTTATGTTCCTCCTCTTGAAGTTTGTGACGTATTTTTAGGCCAACCATACTTGTGGAAGTGACATGATGTGTATGATTATAGGCCTCACACTGTTATTATTAATTTGGTAAATAAGTTGTATAGGATATTGGAGGTAGCACTGCCTAACACCATCTCTCTGATCATTGCGAAGCAATGTAGTAAAATCATTTCTTAGAAGAGGGAAATTGTTTTCCTTATGATTCACCCTCAGGGCCAGAAGAATATTGTGGCCACAGCCTCCAGACAGGGCTCCTCTACGCAGAAACAACAAATGGACAAGATCATGGAGGAGTACAAGGAAATATTTTCCTCACCCAAAGGGGTACATATACACTGTTAGGTCAAGCACTCCATCGATCTGACCTCGGGTGCGCCACTACCAGATGGATCGATATATCAATGCCATGTTCTAGAGAATTATGAAATCAAGAGGCAAATTCATGAGTTTTTGCATAAAGGGAACATCAGGCCAAGTTCATCGCCCTTTGGGAGCTCGATCATGTTGGTACAGAAGAAGGACAAGACTTGGAGACTTTGTATTGATTATCAGGTGCTGAACAAGATCACTATCTGGAATAGGTATCTTATCCCAAAGATTGATGAAATTTTGGACCAATTTAAGGGGGGGCCAATTATTTCAACAAGATTGTCTTGAAGTCCGATTATCACGAGGTACCAATCAAACCCTCCGATGTGTGGAAGGCTTCCTTCAAATCCAAGGAGGGCCTTTTCGAATGACTGGTGATGCCTTTAAGGTTGACAAATTCCCCCACAAACTTCATGAGGCTAATGTACGACATCTTGTGACCCTTCACTAACTAATTCATGGTGGTGTATTTGAATGACATCCTGATCTTCAGACAGAGTTGGGAAGAGCACCTCCACCACATTCAATAGGTCCTCAAAACACTGTGGCAACACAAGTTGTGTGCCAATTTGGAGAAATTCACTTTTGGCATGACCTAGGTTCAATATCTGGGGTACATCATTGATGAGTGTGGTTTGCGTATGGACCCAACCAAGATATAAGTCATTTTGGATTGGCCAGCCCCTGTTAGGGTCCTATAAGTATAGGATTCATAATTTGGAATTGACTTATGACAGTCTTGTAAAATATGTACATACATTTCTTTCTACAAGTTGTTTTCCCATATTTTGTAAAAATAAAAATAAAAAATAGAAAATCAAAAAGAGGGTAAAAGTCCTAAAAGAAAGATCAAAGGACTTAAAAAATACATAGACCCCAAAAGAAAAAAGATGAAAATAAAACATGAAAGTGTGCAAGTTCAAATGCCACTAATTTTTATTTTTGCAAATGATTATGGCAGAGTGTTAATAAATGCCATAATCCATGATGAGTTAAACTATTTAAACTTGACTTGTCATGTTTTAAATTTCCATGTTTTAGATAGAGAATAAAGTTTTGTCAGAAAATTTAATCCTGACAAAGTAGTAGATAGGTAGAGAATAATGAGGAGCTCATTAGTTTAATCTGAGCCCTCAGATGAAATAAGGTATAATTAGATAGTTTTTATGCTTTCAAAAGAATAAAATGTTTCAAGGTAGCAAGCTTAAATGCACTTTCCAAAAGAAGAAAAAATGTTAGAGTAATGTTGGGGTAGAAATAAGTGGAAAAAATCATGTAATATTCATCACCGGGCAGAAAATCACTAATTTCCCTTCCCTTGTAAGTCTTCAATATTCTACACTGCCAGTCAAAGAGGCTCATAGCATTTCTCTGACTTCTGTTGGGACCAGACCCAAGGCTCATTGACTGGATATTGGAAAATGTTGAATTCTTATGATAAAATCCCCTTTACCATTATTCATTCATCATTCATAAATTTAATTCATTTTCACAAAGTAAAAACTCCTTTTTTACTCAATGATACATAAAAGCCCATTTGATTGACTACCTTCATTCATAAAGCATACAAACCCTCAAAAAGCACTCTATCCTAAGTAAAAGTGGTGAATTTATGAAATAATAAGCTTTGTTTTAAAATTTTTCACTTTACTTAGCCATATAAGTGTATTTTTGTAAATTCCTTTTCCCCTGTCATATTAATTTCTAATTTATGCTATTAAATCCCTAAAATTACTTTATCCTACCTATATAATTCCCTTTATGTAAATATCCCCCTAAAACCCACTATTATGTAGTTTTTAGACCAAAGTTAATATGCACATGTTGAATTAAAAATACCAAGTTATACCCCCTTTGGTCTAAAACTAACATTAATCTAATAACCCGCCCCCTATGGTTATAGACCTTTCAAAAAGTCTAAAACTATATAATAAAATAAAATATTGCAAAAAGGCTTTTTATACATATCCTATGTATTTTAAACATGTGAAAACATTTCCCTACCCATTACATTATATCCTAAGTATTGGAATTGCACTGCGCCTTTGTAAATACATTTACTATCATTTCCTACACTAACTTAACCCGTTTTCCTTTTCCTATTATATAAGACCTCAAGTCCTATATAAAATTAACCCAAGGTTAAACCCTATAGTCCCGCTCCATGCGCCCCTGCTCATATACTTTTAAACCCTTTTTACTGCACATAAGCTCTGCTTATATATAACCCCGTTGGATATAAAACTTTGATTTAAAAAGCATTATACAAAGGTTTTATGACATTATCCATTTCCCAATGCATATTATTTAAACCTCGGTCCCAGATCCATTTGACCACACCTTCCCATCAAATCTCAGCCATTCGCTCCCTTCCCGATGATCCGACGATGCAAGATCCATTTCGCGCCCGTAAACCAAACGTCCACCCAAAGCCAAAGTGGACGCGAAATAGGTGGTTTTCCCATTTCCGCCTCCTTCGACGTGGCGCAAAACTATTCGATCGCATTCATTTGGAGCAAAAAAACTTACCACCAAGATCGAATGCGAAAACCACTGTTGGTTTCACATTTCAAAATCTAAATTACCTCCCACCTTTGGATTATACCCGCATTTAATACGTTTAATAAAGATTCATATCAAAGGTTAAAACCTTTGTTATGTTATTTTTCGGTATTATTTCTGCATTCCGACTGACAAAAACTTTGCCCAACTATGTAAAACCTCTTGTGCACAATTTAAAGACTTATATCCCGAGAAAAAACCCAATTTGACCGCAGATTTCCCTGTTTGAAGACCAGAAAAGACATTTTTTCCTCCAGCAAGTTCGACCAGAGCTCAAAATCGACCTCAAAACATCTTGGAACCCTTCTAACAGTCAAATACCTACCATTTGAGGTATTTTTCAATATAGAGACCTACAAATTCAAAATTTAACCATTGATAGGTAAGCTAAGCCGTCAAAATTAAAAGAATTCACAGAAGAGAAATTACCCAAAAATGTCCAAAACAGGCCAAACCCTCGCAAATTTTCCCCATAAATTGCCGAGTCCATAAAAACCCTGGTAAAAAACTAAATGTCCTTAGCATACGACCTCTGAAGATCAATTCTTACACCAGAAAAGGGTTTTAGGCCTACAGATCTTTTGAAAACCCCTTTTCACAGTCCAAATTATTCAGAAAACCCTCGTTTTCTATCTTAAACCAGTTTTTCATATCCTAGATACCTAATTGAGCAATAAGAACGCACCAAGAATATCTTTTTCCTATAAATTTTTAAATTGATCCTTTGTCTAAAGAAAACAAATTTTGCAAACAATTTAAGCTTGCATTAGTTATTCCAAAATGACTAAGAAACAGATGACATCCAAAGCTAGGGGTTCTAAGCCTATTAACCCTGGTGGATCTAAGCCTCCCAAATCTGAAGCATCAAAAGCCATTAAATCTACTCCTGCACTTACTGCTAAAACCATCGAGTCTGTCAATCCATGTCAGCCACCAGTACCTACTATAGAAACCCTTCCATTAACTGATATGGATTACAAGATTGTTGACCCTGTGGTCGAATTTAATCTATTGGAAATAGACAATTGGTGCTTTGATAAATACCTTGATAAAGATGTAATACCTATTTGGGAGACTCATGTGCCCAAATATGTAGTGCCATTGACCCACCCTGGTCAGGACCTTGTCAGATTATGCCAAAAGCATTATGAACCAGACCAGAGAGCTATTGTAAATGCAGACAGAGAGGTCCTTTTTACAATCACAACATAATCCATTAATCAAATGCTGCAATTACCATCTGATCCTCATTTAGTCCTCCTTTCTATTGAATATTTAACCTAGTTGTACTTAAGCCTAGATTTCCCAAAAACGTTTATGATATTCCAGGACTTTATACCTTCCCATGTTGACATCCCTAAGTTGAACCCTCCCTATTCAACTGTCAAATTTCCTGAAGGGACAAGGCATATTATTTCCATGTTATCTTTTATACTGGGATATTTCACAGATGGATTCATTGATGAATCCATTCTTGGCTTTCTATCCACTCTATCTCCAGGTCAACCCCCTGCACTCATTTTTGATTATGCCAGTTTCATAGCTGATAGAATTCATCACCAATTGACCAAACTACCCACTGAAGGGGTGTTTAGGTACTCATCATACTTGTTTCATTTGTTTTTGTTCTTCCAAGCTGACAATTTTCCAATTTCATTACAAAAAATGGACTTAGAGGGCCAGCCTCTGTCCATTATCTTTTGGACTTCTTTGCTGAGGAAAGAAGACAATGAGTTCAGTTATACAGATTTTTCAGACCTATTCATCCAGCCAGCAATGAGTATATTATATAAAGTAGAGCAACCTAGAGTAAATGAAGACATGAAAAGAATATTGTAGTTATCAGAACAAAATAAGATGGGAGACTGATATCTTTATGAAAAACACACAGAGATAAGAATTTTTGGCTCAAACTTATTACCTTATAAGTTTCCAAAATACACGTGCATGAGGGATTTTGCATTGGAATACTTAAGGAAAATTCTAAATTCTGACTCCATCAACTTCTTAGCTGCCAGGAAAAAGACCCAATTCAAGCTTAAAAATCAATTTGGGCCTTTCATTATAAATAATAGAGAAGCAGAAAAGGAAATCACCAAGATACTAGCAGGTTTCAAATTTCAAGAGAGCTTTCCATGGAACTATGATCCTCAAGGGATCTTGAGTGATTTAAGGGTTAAATGTAAACTTACACCATTTATACATGAACCTAAGCCAGAAATTGAGAAGTTTGCAAATCAAACAGAATGGGTGGAAAACACATTGACATATATGGTCATCAATGCAGAACCAACAGGACAAATGGATACTACACAAGCTATGGTAGTTGCAAAACAGCTTGAAACTTCAACAAAAAGAGGCAGGGATGAAGGAAATTATACAACTCAGACCACCACAGATACAAAATTCAAATTGATTTACAATAAAAGGCTCAAAATCAAGTCCATAGGGAAAGAAAATATAATTGAGGTTGAGGATACAAATGAGCCTGAGGTAAACAATGATGAGGCCACAGTGATAGTTAATGAGACTCTAGTAGAGATTGAAAAGGAACAAATAGTAGCTAAAGGAAAATATACTCAGATGATTGAAAAACCCCAAAATATGGATGCTTCTTCCTCACAGACAGTGGAGGAAAAAGACTTAGATATCAAAGAAAAGTACAAGCAAATCAAGAAAAAGAATAAAGAAATCAAGTTTGAGATTTACTCTCAGTTTCTTAAACAAAAACCAAGGAATCAAAATAGGCTACTAACAGCCTTTGACTATTCCACAAACAAAATGATTATGTCTTTTCTGCAACCAACTACTTCAACACCTAAGACAGTGGCAGAATACAAAAAGGTTGAGTTTGAAGTAGATACTGAAAAAGTGCATGAACTAGACCAAACAGAATTCCACAGACATAGCTCATAAATGTTATATTCCACTATGGTAACAAAAGCTATGAGTGCTACTAAGTTGCAGAATACCATTATCAACATGCAGGATCAAATGAAGCTAGAGAAAGGCTCTTTGTATGCTAAAGACCTAAGTATTAAAGCCTTAGAAGAATTGATTTTACAGGTGGGATATGATCCCTCTAATGTGCAGGCAGCTGAATTATTTATTAAAAAGAAGAATGGAGATATTGCAACTTTGAGGAAACAACTTAAGCTTCCTCAAAGTGAGCACCCATAAAATAAAGAAATACTTCAGGATGAAACATAAAAAGAAGAGATGATGCAGTTGATCCTCAAACTCACTGCTCATATTAAAGAAATGGAGACTCAAATGTATGAACTTGTTAAGGAGAAAGAGACTATAAAGGAAACTGATGCTCCAACTATTCCTACAGTTATACCAGTAATTACCTCGGCTGTGGTTTCTACTTTGGGAGAAAAACTAGCACCTAATGAGCCATTCAAAAATGCAGTGCCAGTGCATTCAGCTACTACATTAGCCACAGATTCTTCAACAACACAGGTACATCATACAGATGGAGTAGGTCAGATTGTGAAGGCTATGGAGGAGATGTCCTTGAAAAATAATGAAATCAATAGCCTAAAGAAAATAATTGAAAATCTTGAATCCACAAGTAAGTTAGCTCAAATAAATGCTAAAACCCATGAGCAGAAAGAAATTAGACTTGGAGAGCAAATTAAGGGATTGCAGAAAGAGCTTACATTTACTGAACAAATTGCATTTGTCAAGAATAATTTATGGAAAATAATTATTTAAGCCATACATTCTCAATGGCCTTCAATTCAGGTCATCTATGAGTAGAGAGAATTACTGTTAGCAGCCCAAACTGAGATTCAGAAAACCAAAGATGAGTTAACTGATAAGCCAGCTCAGGCTTTAAAACTCATCACTTTCTTAACAGCAAGAACATAGCAGAGTTGGAAGAGTTACAGATACTGGATAGAACAGAGACTATTTTGCAGATTAAAAAGGTAGTAACAAAGAAAAATTTGATGAACTACCTAGAAGAGAAGTGTGAAGAAATGAATATTGCCATAACAAGGTTTATGGTGAAGTATGCAAAGGTCTGCCAGATATTCATGTCTTTAATGAGAAACTAATGCCCCAAAAATATTATGATAACAAAATCATAGAATTTGCCAAGGAGCAAGTAAGTAAACCATTGCCACAAGGCACTCTTATAGGTAAAGTCCTCCTCCAACACTTTGAAGATTTGTTTTTACTTCAACATGAGATCAAACATCTTTTTGTGGTTAAGCAAAATTTTGCTAAATATACAGAGGCAGATGAAAATTTTAGAAAGCTGAAGAATGTAAAACTTCCTAGAGAAGAACAGTGGTAGGCATTTACAGATTTAATGTGAAAAGCAGAGGTAAAACAGTGAAGAAAAATTCACTAAAAATAGTCAAACAAGAAATAGTGAAACAAAAGAGATAGTCAACTAATTTTTTACTACAGTAAGACATATTTTTTAGCAGTAAAGAGTGAAATATCAGTCAAAGTGTATTAATGTTTAAAGAAGCAGCGTCAAAGAGTATCAGAGGAAAGTGTGTTAGCCAAGGCAACTCAAACAAAGATATTTTCTAAACAGCCAACAAAGAAGGATAGCGAATCATTCAAAGCTACTTGATTAGATAAAGCAGTTCTATATATTTTGGATAAAGAGGACAACTTGCTGATTTGTTAAGCAGCTATCCCTCTTATTTTGTAAAGATATTTTATATTTCCTAAAGATATTCCTACATTTCTGTTGGATATTTGTAAACAACATTTTGTATAAATACTTCTGTATTAGAAGTGTTAAGGGTGGAAAAAAATTTCTAAGATTACTATAGACTTTTGCTGATACATTGGAGGCTCTCATGTGTTGAATTCAAAGTAGTAGACTGGACCAAGCTTGAGTGGCACCATAATTCAGGATTCTTGTGATAAGTTGAAGAGTGAAGTACATCTCTTCTTTTCATTGTTTCTTTTCTGAGTTTCATGCAGTTCATTATGTGTTTGATCTATCTTAATGTGTAACTAGGAATATTACTACAGGACTAGCCTTTTGCTCCCTGTTTTTAACTAAGTTACCATTTTAATGTTTTCTGCTGATTTTCGGTGTTAGGAATCCTTCATTGCTCCTACTCCCCTTTGACCTCTGCCTCCTTCCATTTTCCGGATCAAAGGATCCTTCATTTCCCTTTATCCCGATCATACCATTTCATTAAAAAGCTTTCCCCAAATCTCTGAGGGTTATCTACCTTGCCCTGAATACATTTGTACCCCTTTGGCCTTGCCTTCTAGTACTGCTATCTAGACTTAGACTCCATATCCCAATGGACAAGTAGATCTCTCTCTAGTTTAATTCTAAGTGATTTTTTCCCACCAAAACCTTTAAAAAACAAAACCAATTGTTCTATCATAACTAGCCTAAAAACATAAATCAAAACAAAGATAAATCTTAAAGAGAGAGCCCTCTCTAAATTCTAGGAAGGCCAGATCCTAGGATTTGGAGTAGGTTTGTGGTTACCCCTAGTGTTCTTAGACTAAAAACTCAAATCCCATAACTTAAGAAATTACTAGGGTGATAACATACTGGCGACCATATTGGGGATCTAACCAATCTCCAGTCATAAATTTAGTCTTAAAGGAAGATCTTTAAATTATATTTCTACTTTAAAATTATTTTTATAGGTTGTGGGTATTCAAAATAGTCATTCTGGCTTCTAGGAAAGCCTGCTATACTAGGTCTAACCCGGATCCTAAGCCTGCAGTTATAGTAGATAACCCAGAACAGATTGGAAAAAAGAAAAAACAAATTGTCAATTTAGAAACTGAAGTACCATTAAAAAAAGCCAATTATTTACCCAAAGAGTTAGTGAGTTTAAATGATCTTGATTTTGATATAAAATTTGAATATTCATTGTTTAAAACTAAATTTGAAACTGATTTGAAAAATACTGTTATAGATCATGTTTTTCTTTCATTTTTGAATGCAAAACAGAAAAATATATCAGTAGGAACAAAGTCAAGTAAATCTGAATATCAAAATACAGTTGAAAAAATTAATATTTCATTGATTAAAGATATTAATGAAGCTATTGCGTTAGAACTTAGCTCATTTGTTGTCTTACATAAAACCTCTAGTTTCTCAATTGCACACAACAATAATACCAACAACAGATTCATCTTTATATGTTGTCACTTCATTTATAGATAATTCTGCAAGTTCATCTACAGACCATTTCATTCCTAAGTTGTCTTTGTAGCCTAGGATACTATTTCCTTCATCCACTCAATCCACTGCATCCACTACTTTGCAATCAGATTTTATAAGCACCACATCTTTATTTCCTAGAAATTCCATTTACATACCACCTTCATTTCCCAGCTCTTCAACTGCAGTTGTTAATCCATCAGCTACCATATCCAGCACAACCCTTATCATTACTGTTATACCTCCCAGTTCAGCAAAGTTTCGAGCAATGGTTGCCAGGTATGCTCCCCTTGTTTTACCCCAAAACCTTCATCCTATGCCTCAAGACTACCAAAAAAATGTACCACTGTTTGATGGCCTTTCACAATATAATGCTAAAAAAAAACATGTAACTAAAATGAAAAATTACTGTGAAATTTATGAGATTGATGAGTCAGATGTCCAGATGAGGTTATTTGCCCAAAGTTTAACAGGAGAAGTTAAAAAATGGTTCAAAAATTTAGCAGCTAGCAGTATAGTTGATTTAGCTACATTTCATAGAATATTTTTAAATAAATGGGAAAGAAAAAAGAACCCCCTTCAAATTTTATCTGAGTTTGATTCTTTGAAAAGATCTCCTACTGAGTCTGTACAAGGTTACTACACTAGGTATAACAGTGTTTATAATGCTATTCCTGCAGCTCTTAAACCAACACCTTACTCTGTACTACTCAAATTTCCTGATGGATTTGATACAGATATGGCATATCAATTAAGAGAAAGAGATGCTGAAACCTTAGAACATATGAAATTAGATGATATTAGTGTAGAAATTAACATTCTAGCAAGGAAAGCCAAACTTAGGAATGAAAGAAGAGTTACAATTAAAGAAGAAAGTTCAAATTCAGATGTTAAATTAGATTTTGTTGCTAAAACTTTAGAAAGGGTGGTTGAAGATTAGATAATTTAGATAGAAAACCTCAATGGGATAATCAACCTCAAATTAGAAATCCCAATTTCAGAAAAAACAATAACCCTGGAAAAGCTAAAGAAGCTGCTTCAGACCAAAACATTAGGCCCCCATTTCAAGAGAACTATGCTAAAAGTTCTCAAAATAATGATGAAGATGAGGATGATATCAATCATCTAATGGGAATAGATGAAAATAACACCATTTTCCTCACTCAGGAAGACCTGGAACTATTTGAGCTTCAACAAATCAAATTAAACTCCACTGAATCCTTTGACTATAAACAGGGTTATGAATTTTCCATTAACGAAATACATAGTCAGTATAACCTTAGAAATAAGAAAAATAATGAGCCTTCTACTAAAAACAATTCCCAAAATCAAACTAAAAAGAATGTAGAAGCCCCAAAAACAAAAGTTTTGCAAATTCTCCCTAGGGAAAACAAGCAAAATTCCAATCCTTCCAGTCCTAAAAAATCAACAAATCCCAAGATTGTTGATATTACTGATGAAGTAGCTCAACCTTCCAAAGATGCACCAAAAGCTAATACTACAAAAGCCTCTAATTCAGTAAAAAAAACAATTCCTGATCCTAAAAAGAGTCTCGCTGATTCTAAATCAGCAAATCCTAAAACTGATAATACAAAAATAGTTGCTGAAAATTCAAAATCTGATAGAACATCTGCTGCCACACAAAATGTCCTTGAAAAAAGAATTAAAAACAGCAAAAGTCAAGAAACTCAGACAGAGAATATTAGAACAACTGAAGATAAAAGTACATCTGCTGAAATTCAAGAAAAACCAACTTAGATAATAGTTACAAAAGATGAATTACTTCAAATTAGTAAGTCTCAACCCTCATTCAACATTCAAACTAAAATAGCTAAGTTAAAAATACCAATTCCTTTAACTGAATTGGTAAAGAATGACTTATATAAATCAATAATTACTGAGACTTTGAATATGAATGATGGTGAAGATTCCATTAACTTGAATGATGATCAACTGGAGTTGATTTTTGGCCCTGATGTAAATGGTAAACATTTAGATGGATTATTCCCTCCTTTCTATATCAGCCTTATTCTTCACGATTAGATTTTACACAATGCTATGTTAGATTCAGGAGCTTCCCATAACTTAATGCCAAAAGCCATCATGGAAACACTTAATATAGAACTAACCAGGCCTTATAAATATTTGTTCTCATTTGATTCCAGCAAAGTTAAGTGCATAGGATTGATTAAAGACTTATGTGTGAATCTGGTTCAGTACCCTGGTAAGAGCATGGTTATGGATATTGTAGTAGCTGACATCCCACCAAAGTATGGTATGCTTCTTTCTCGCTCACGGGGAGAAAATTTGCAGGGATCTCTACAATTAGACATAAGCTATGTTATTATATCAGTATTTGGACAACCCAAGAAACTTTATAGGGAAAATTTAATGAAATTCATGGTCAGTAGTGCAGAAAGATCGATAAATTACCCCATTTATTTAACACTAACTGACCTTGATTCCTTCATTTTATGTAACTTTGATAACAATGAAATCCAAACAGAACTGATTTGGCATAAAGCCAAAACCAAACAATGAGAATATTTTTCATGAAGCCCTTTGGCATTTAGACTTTGATGGTTCTGTGAACAAAACAAGAGCAGGAGCTGGAATATGGATCACAAACATTGATACAAGTCATTCAAAAGGACATGCCTTTAGACTCAACTTCAAATGTACTAATAACATGGCAGAGTATGAGGCACTTATCTTAGGCCTCAAAATCATCAGAAATTTAGGAGGTAAAAGAATTTTAATCATGGGAGATTCAGAATTAGTCATAAAAATAAATAAATGCAAAGTATTCTATTCATAATCCTAGATTAGCCAGATATAGATATACAACAACTAATTTATGTGAAGATTTATTGGAATGTAAGTTTGCTAATATACCTCCTTCACTTTTAACACTCCCTCCTTCTCCTGACATTTTGATTTCTGTTGCATTTAAACAACCCTAGGCTTGCTTGTGAAACTTGATAGGATGAGTGAAATGAAATGATGGTGAAAGGCAGTTTTTGTAAGTGAGTGAGAGGGAGGTGTAGGTGTATGGCTGATCTTCTTTAAGCTTTGATGAAGGGTTAATCTTCAACTCATTGTAATTAACCTATCTCATACCCTATATGATTGATAAATCCATGTTTGTAGATGATGGAGTTTGAGATAGGGCTTTTGGCATGAGGTCTTAGGGTTTCTAGTCCTTAGGATTTAGTTAATTTCCTTAATCATCAAATCATGAATATTAACTGGAGGATAAGGAAAAACAATCCACCTACCAAATTTTGGTGTCTTTGCAGGTCCTTTGATGCAGCTTGGAGGTGCTCCTTTGTGGTTTTTTGGAAATTTTCAAGTGGAGGAGGGTTTGTAGTGAAGGCGTAGCACCTGAATGCACAGTCGGGTCCCTTCTACCCAACACGCAACGTCTGCACGTGTTCCTGGGTGTCGGCCCTCCTGGGCGTAGCGCCTGATCGCCTTCAGGCCTGTCGAGCTCTCTTAGGCGCAACGCTTGCACTCGTTCAGGCCTGTTGAGCCCTTCTGGGCGCAGCGCCGAACGCTTTCTTGTGTCTGCTGGGCAGTTCTCGGTGAACAGGTAGTGCACGTCTGAATGAGCAGCACAGTGTAAATTTACACCGTGAAATCTCCCGAACGCGTAGTGTCGGGCGCTGAACGCATAGCGCCTGCACGAACGCGCAACATTGTGCAAACTCACCCAAATTTCCACTGAAACTCCGATTTTTCTCCCTGAAGGTTTTTTACTCTTTTGCAAGTGAATAATGAGCCAAGTGAAAAACACAATGACCCTTTATAGTTTTTAGAAAAATAAATTTAACCCTTGTATAACCACATTCTAATGTTTTTAGTCTCTTTGTCATTATTCTTTTTGACCTTTTGCAGTAGGTGACTTACAAACCTTCAAATGGTATAACCATTTTTCTTTGTTTCTCTTCAGGTTGCTGACATGGTGAACTTTGACTTCCTTTGGCCTATTGATGCCTTTAACACTTTGTTCTGCAGATGTTTGTTTGAGTCACATGATTTACTGTGTTTTGGCTTGTTCATGCCTTTCAACCACTTTCAGTCAATAAGTGCCATGAAAACCTTGAAGTGACTCTCTTCCCTCTAATCTCTAGAGCATGCTAAAATCAGTTTGACAACCTTAGGCACTTGCATGGTGGAAGCATCTTTAAAACTTCTCTGTTCTTACCTTGGAGATTAAATTTCCTTTTTCTTGATGGGTGACTGAAAAACTTGTTTTCATCTTTCTCATTGATCTCTAGGCATGATAAGTCCATCTTTGACAAGTACCATAGTCTTCATAATCATGTATGGTATCTCCTCTTTTTGCCACTTCTGATTTGCAGGTGCCATGACATACTGATTTTAGCCCTTTTTGAAGTTGTTGGAGTTTGACACATTCAGTTACACTGTAATGTTCCCAATTTTAGCCTCAAGCTAAAATGGAACATTTTAGTTGCATATTTCCATTTTGTTGAATAAAAGTGGGTAAAGTGACCCATTCATGTAATAAACAGGAATAAAATCCCTTACAATGTGAAAAGGGATCATCATGGAGCGAGATTTCACACCCTCATGTGTGAAAGAGGTTAAAATGCAAATGGACAAGGCCTAGTTGACCTAGTCAAACTGCGTTGGCATGAGTTGGAAAGAATTAAGTGGGACAGCGTAGTTTTGGTGGAGGAATATTCCATGGGGAGGAAACTTCTAGAGGAAGGAAGGTGGAGACTTCGTTGTGTTTAAAAGAGGAGCAAGGCAGCCCATTGAGATTATCTTGGATCATTTGATTATTTGTCTATTCTGAAAAATTGCTGCCTCTTGCTGTTCAGCAGAGCTGCAGTGCCTTAGGGCTTGAGGGAGTCCTGTTTAGGATTTCCTCTCCTTCTTGAGGAGCTCATGAAGGATTGCATTCATCCTCCATATTCTGGCATTCAAGCCATAACATCAGCCTACTTCATCAGCGCAGTGTCTGTAGCAGATTATTGTGCAGTGTTGCGGGATGTTGCTAGGAGGTTTCCTACAACACCATTTTGAGCTGCTCTTTCAGAGGAGGGAGGTTCTCTACTTCCGGGAGGTTAGTGAGGATGGTTTCCGAGCTTATTCCTATATCATTTCAGGAGACCAACCACTTCCATCAGTTACAACGCAGACCCTCTCATAGACTGCGTTCTTGTTGAGGCATATTTGCAGTGAGGGTGTTGCAGATATTTCAGAGGGTGAAATCTCTTGTGTCGGGATCAACCTGACATTTGGGAGAATCATTGGAGAAAGGCACATCATCAGATTCATCCATTCAACTTTCTCCATTCCACTCCACATATTGAGTTGCTGCAGCTACCCAGCAACTCTGACATTTTGACATTTTTGCATATTTCAACCAATCCTTCTAGGATTGACTTGAGGTAGTGATTGGGAGCTTAGATCTTCTCTCCTAATGATGTATGAGCCATGTATATGCAGATCCATGATGTTTTTCACTCAGTACAACAGTCTCCCTTCTATGACTGCGCAGTCCCTATCATGGGCTTTCTACTTTGGAGCAACACTTTGTATTTTGGCATATGTTTTCATGAAAGGCTTCTTGCCTTGTTCTTTTGATGTTCATTGTATCATTTGTTGCTGATATTCATAATAAAATGGCTCAAGGGTTTTCATACATTTTGGCATAATGTTTATTCACTGCTATTTCCAGTTTATGTCTTTATATTATTGTAGCTTCATTTTTGGGTTATCTTGAGAGATTCCCAATCTTATTGTATTTCCCTATTGGGGATATTGTTCCTTCACAATCACTCTATAGACAGAGTCTGCTAGTGGGCCAGGTAGCCTCTGGAGCTCATTCTTTGTTTAAAGGTGACAAATCAAGTAAATGCCCCTGCAGTCTATCTCTGGAATAGATTTGCTTTGTCGATTGACAATTTTTCTGAAAAAGGAACATTACAGTGGTATCAGAGCATAATCTTGGCTCAGCCTGTGGATCTTCAGCCAAGATGCCATCTAAGAAGAAGAGGAAGACTCCACTTTGTGGAGAAGAAGAAAGAAAAATGAGATGAGCTTGCCAAGATTCTCCCTAAATCCACCTAGGGCTTTCATCGGAGCCACAAGCAAAAGAGAAGGGAGAGATTTGAAGAATCTCCACAAGGGTTTGAAATAGAAACAAACTCTAGGGTTTCTGATGAGGAATGTGAGCATGCAGTCACATCCCTTGAGGCACAATGCAATCACATGTGCAGTTTTCTCATGAAAGAGATGGGAAAAGAAGGAGAGGTGACCAAGAAGAAAACTCTTGGAGATTTTCTAAGAGAGCATGAGTCTCAAACTCAGGCATTCAAAGATCATCTCACTTCATGAATTTTTGCAAGTCTAAGGTGAAGGGAAGCCAGCAACAAGATAGATTTTTTCTATCTACTTTTGGAGGTTCACCTACATATTCAGCCAAAGCATGGGTAGAGGAGCTAAAGACCATGTTATAGTAGCACAAAGCTTCCAAAGGAGATGCTATCAGATTTGCAGCGTTGCACTTTAGAGGTAATACCTATGCATGATGGATATTTGAGTCATGTCCTTTAAAAGAATACAAATATTTCTTCCTATTTCAGATCCATTGAAGCAATGATGGGAAGATTTGGTGGGAGGAAATCTAAAACACATGCGGAGAAACAAACCAAAATTTTGCATGGAAAGGGAGGAAACATAAACTCAGATCCACTTCAGAATATTGTTGAGAAGGCTGGAATCTTGCATCATACCTTGTTGGAGGTAAGGTATCCATCTCATATTCTTGCACAAGAGAGCATGGAGGTCTCTTTTTTCAAAAGGAGATCAGATTTTGAAGAAGTTGCCCCTACATATTGATGAGGAGGAGGGCAACTGCACTGGTATAGCTAGAGTTGATCCAGTGCCTCATGCAGAGGAAACAGGAGCTCTTGCTCCACATAGAGGGATTCTTATGTCTTTGCAAGAAATTCCCTAGGATCTCCCATGTAGAGATCAAGGCACAACTCATGATACATCTGTGCCATTGGTAGTAGGGTGCATATCTATGGAGATTGAAGGAGGAGATAGGGAGGATGATCATAATCATGTGATGAGGAGAACACATCCTGTCTATTTTATGAGGTTGGTGCACCTAATATGATGATTGGATTGCGCAGTGGAAGCATGGAGGGTTTTCTCCATTCATACATTCAGTCATCCCTTAATGATGGTGTCTCATTGCAAGGAGACATTGCACCAAGGAGACCACTAGATCAACATAGGAGGTTGGATGTTCCACATTCGGGGGCCTCACACCTTGATCTCAGGAGGGTGGAAACCTTGGGAGAGCTCAACATAGCGCAGAGAGTTTGGGATAGACTCACGGAGGAGGGAAACACTCTCTCATTTTCAACATCACCCACTCTGATCAGTCATACTGCGCTGAAAAATTTTGCTGTAGGGATGGAGGATTGCATCTTCATGATGCAAAATGACTGCTCCATATATTTATTGAGAGAGATGATACTTCCTTTGAGGAAGGACTCTTTCATGCATTGGAGTAGATGGAGGCCACTCATGCTTACATTGCCCAGGATCGGGAGATTCTTTGGAGGTGATAGTCTCTCATGGGAGGCTCATTTTCAGAGAGCATCATTTCTATTCGAGAATGAGTAGTTGCATGATGGCATGGAAGCAACTTAGAGGATGACTTTGGCATGAGGGGATGTCAAGGTAGCAAGAAACAGCGTGATGGAGCACCATATTGCAGAATACCAACACTGTCTATGTGGAAGATTGATCCAGGATGGAGGACTCAACTTTGGTTGGGTATTCCCCAGGATCTTGGTGCATGCATGATTTTTGGATGGCCTTGATGGAGATGGCAGATATTTGGTGGATGATATAATCATCTACCACCATGGCAGACTCTTCTTGGCTAGGGCTTCTAGTCTCAAGGAGAAATTTTTGCATGCAGCACATGAGGACTTCCTAGCTATGCACTTGGATGCATACTTTGTTTTGCTAAAGGAGTTCACTTTGGAGGGCATTCATCATGATCTTCATCAACATATGGATAGATGCATAGCCCGGATGACTTTGGTGAGGTTGGCACAACCATTCCCTTACTCATTGGAGGAGAGGGAGAGCATTCAGTTGAGCCATTTCAGCTCAAGAGCTATAGTGCATGATGGAGGAGGTATAATTTCATATGTTGTATTGTACTTCTTTTCATTGATTGAAGAGCATGATGTATCAAGGAGGCTTGTTCCTTCTTTCATTTTTTCATGAGGATGTACTCGCAGCTACTTGTAGCCTTGATTTTGGCTAATTTTGTGATGGTTTGTGAGGGAAGCCACATGCTTCTTGGTGTGCACCATTGGCACCAAATTTTGATTTCATGTTTCATCTTATGAGGAGATGTTGTGGTAGCAAACAAGTGGCTAGTACAACACTTGTTACTTTTTATTTTGAGGCAGGCCAATGAGGCACTGCGCAGCTTCCATGAGTGGGATTTGGAACCACTCTCCGGTTGTCATTCAACAACTTGTTTCTATTGCATATTGCTCCTTAAATATTTATGATATTATCTATCTATTGAGGAGCATTATTTGGAGAGCATTGTATGTACAGCCCATTGGGAGCAAGATTCTCCCCATTACACATGTTTTATGTTGTAGGAGATACCATGGGCAAACCATGATTGCCACATTGCTACTTGTACCTTCTTGTGGGGGGGGGGACCACTTGGAGAATTTGCAGAGGCATTTCATGGCTGATTTGCTTGATGGGGTAGCTTGGGCCATTCTTGGAGGCCATACTATTTCAGCCCAAGGATAGAGGCAGCCCCATGAACACTTCAAATGGAGAGAGGACCATCTTGGGAAGCACAAGCACACTCTCCATTTAGCCCCAACACATTGCAGAAACTGGGGGTTGAGATTTTCAATTGGATGATAGCATGGATGAGAGGATCATCATTGGGAGCAGAATTATCCCATGCATATCATCACTCCTACCTTAAGGAGGCCACATTCCAGCGGGAAGGATTCCACTACACCTTCTATCTTTCCATGAGGAGCATCATTTTCAGTTTGTATACTTGGGAGAGAGCATTGGAGGGCAGATTTATTGCAACATATATGAGTAGTGGTGGGACCATGGATGAGGAGGCCACAAGAGAACAAGGAGGAGGAATTTTTTTCTCTCTATGAAGTTGCTTGGGGACAAGCAACATGTGGGAGGGGAGGACTGTAATGTTCCCAATTTTAGCCTCAAGCTAAAATGGAACATTATAGTTGCATATTTCCATTTTTTTGAATAAAAGTGGGTAAAGTGACCCATTCATGTAATAAACAGGAATAAAATCCCTTACAATGTGAAAAGGGATCATCATGGAATGAGATTTCACACCCTCATGTGTGAAAGAGGTTAAAATGCAAATGGACGAGGCTTAGTTGACCTAGTCAAACTGTGTTGGCATGAGTTAGAAAGCACTAAGTGGGACAGCGTAGTTTTAGTGGAGGAATATTCCATGGGGGGGGGGGGACTTCTAGTGGAAGGAAGGTGGAGACTTCTTTGTGTTTAAAAGAGGAGCAAGGCAGCCCATTGAGATTATCTTGGATCATTTGATTATTTGTCTATTCTGACAAATTGCTGCCTCTTGCTGTTCAGCAGAGCTGCAGTGCTTTAGGGCATGAGGGATTCCTATTTAGGATTTCCTCTCCTTCTTGAGGAGCTCATGAAGGATTGCACTCATCCTCCATATTCCGGAATTTAGGCCATAGCATCAGCCTACTTCATCAGCGCAGTGTCTGTAGCAGATTATTGTACAGTGTTGTGGGATGTTGCTGGGAGGTTTCCTACAACACCATTTTGAACTGATCTTTCAGAGGAGGGAGGTTCTCTACTTCCAAGAGGTTAGTGAGGATGGTTCCCGAGCTTATTCCACTATCATTGGCAGGAGGCCAACCACTTCCATTAGTTACAACGCAGACCCTCTCATAGACTACGTTCTTGTTGAGGCATATTTACAGTGAAGGTGTTGCAGATATTTCAGAGGGTGAACTCTCTTGTGTCGGGATCAGCCTGACATTTGGGAGAATCATTAGAGAAAGGCACATCATCAGATTTAGCCATTCAGCTTTCTCCATTCCACTCCACATATTGAGTTGCTGCAGCTACCCAGCAACTCCGACATTTTGACAGTTTTTCATATTTCAGCCAATCCTTCTAGGATTGACTTGAGGTAGTGATTGGGAGCTTAGATCTTCTCTCCCAATGATGTATGAGCCATGTATATGCAAATCCATGATTTTTTTCACTCAGTACAACAGTCTCCCTTCTATGACTGCGCAGTCCCTATCATGGGCTTTCTGCTATGGAGCAACACTTTGTATTTTGGCATATGTTTCCATGAAAGGCTTCTTGCCTTGTTCTTTTGATGTTCATTGTATCATTTGTTGCTGATATTCATAATAAAATGGCTCAAGGATTTTCATACATTTTTGCATAATGTTTATTCAATGATATTTCCAGTTTATGTCTTTATATTGCTGTAGCTGCATTTTTGGGTTATCTTGAGAGATTCCCAATCTTTTTGTATTTCCCTATTGGGGATATTGTCCCTTGACAATCACTCTATAGACAGAGTCCGCTAGTGGGCCAGGTAGCCTCTAGAGCTCATCCTTTGTTTAAAGGTGACAAGTCCAATAAATGCCCCTGTAGTCTATCTCTGGAATAGATTTGCTTTGTCGATTGACAATGTTTCTAAAAAAGGAACATTACATACACAACAACGACGTCATGATCATCTTGGATTTCCATCTTGGAACTCAACCCTATGCTTTTATTCTTTTGTAAATGACTGAAAAATGGGAGCTTGACCTTCATATTACTGATACTCTTTGCATTCTTTCCCTTTGAGGTAGTGAGATGCTTTACCTTGTAAAAATATGGAAGTCACCTACAACAGCCTCTCCAAACTATCTTTCTGTTATCATCATAGAGGTCTATCATCTTCAGTTTGCCTCTTTCGACTATTTTTCCAAAAACATAGGTCTCTGGGATGTTGGAGAAAAATTATTAGTGTTGTCTTCTAAGTTCTCTATAGCCCTTTCAAGTTCATTCATTTCTATTCAGTTCACCTCACCTTTTTCCCTTTTTCATCTATGATTTCTAAAAATCTTCAATTTATGCTTGGTTCTACTGGTGTGCCTCTATCCATGTGATTTTCTACATTGGCTCCTTGCTTGGAACACTGCTGGCCCAATCAATCTTAGGAACCCTGATTTTTCTTGAACATAAGTTGCTTCCTCCATTTTCTTGTGTATATCTTTAATGAGGAGTAGGCCTCTTACCTTACCAATTTTTCTGCTGATAGTCACCTTGACACTCCTGCAGAAATGTCAAAATGAACAGTTGCATTTTGGAGAACTTGAACTTGACCAAGTAGTCCTCCTTGGAGATTTTCTGATCTATTTTGGACAAACAGGTGTTGACCTTATTTCACATTTGATTCAGCTTCTAGCACATGGAAAACTGTGCTTTAGAACACCAAGGATAACCCTACAACCTATGAAACCCCAATGACTTGGTGGACAACCCCTTGGACTTTTCCTTTGACTAAAAGCTTGACTTGGGGTCTTCCAGTGTAAAAAGCAGAGTTTTTGACAAATTAATGTATTGAAGATCCAAAATCCAATGCACTTGATTTATCTAAAGAGCCTATAGAGATAGTTTTGAGACCATCAATGCTTGAGGCATTTGGTGAGCATGGGACATAGTAGGCTTATTGGTAATCCTAGATGGCAAGTGGAGGGGTGAGGCAAAGGAAAAACAGAGTGTTGAGGTCATAGGTTGGAAACTAGGACGTAGATGAGTGGAATAAGCCCATGAGATGTCCTTTAGGAGTGGTAGGTTGACCATGACATGGAAAAATAGTGAAATATTGAAAAATTTGGTTTAAGGATATTGAAGGCAGTGAGATTTATAAAGCTCACAATATTCATGAATTTTGTTTTTAGAAATCTAGGATTAACATTTAGTCATCTACAAATAGCAAAAATGACTGATGACTAACAATAGCTCCACTTGGGGAGGGCAACTCCTTTTCAGGAGGTGTCCATAACTTTAGATATCAAATCTTTGAGTTTTGAAGACCAATTCCTTATCCATTGGGTAGATCTCTTCTTATTTCAATTGCCGATGTTTCTCCTAAAGCTATGATATTAAGAATATGAAAGACATGCTTGCTTCAACCTCAGTTCTACCTACCCATCCTACTTTGCCTAACATTTTTCTTCCTTGGGTGTAGTTAGACTAGCAAACCCTTGACATTATTTTCTTTTGAAAGCAAACACAAACTATCTACTTGTACCCTTATCACTTCCAAGGGTTCAGATTATGCTAGTGAACTATCTTATTCTCTACCTAGACTATTCATCTGTCAAGATTAATCTTCTTGACAGACTTCATTGTCTAATCTACTGATATGAAATTGAAAACATGATTTGAACCAGGATTAAGCAATATAATTCACCATGGGCTGTGGCATTGGGATAGGCTGCACATAGACATTATTTTTGTGTAAACAAAACTAGAAAGTGTGAGGGTTGTGTTTCATCATTTTTTATTCATCCCTATCTTTCCCTTTGGTTCAGATTTGAGCATTGAGAACCAACATCTTTTCTTCCTAATCTATTCCTACAGACAAGTAAAGCTTAAATGATTTGAAAAATCTTCTTTCACTATCCTATCAGTATAAATTCAAACTATGTTCAGCCATGATTAGGCTAGATGACTGAACATGACTCTTTTTCCTTAAAAATTGGTGGCATTAGACTTGCTCACTTTCAACAGTACTCTTTTTTGGGTATGGGGCTGCGCCTCTTCTTTAAATATGCCCCCTTTTTCCTTTTTCTATTTTTGAGTTTTTTATTTTTCTATTCTTTCATCAAGAAATGTTATGTACAATGAATGAAAGCTTCAAACTTAGGAATTCTAACAAAAATAGTGTTTGAGCATCCTACTATTGGCAGGACCTCCGAATAACTCTACTCCATCCAGCGCTTGTAAAAAGAAAGCATTGTTACCTCTAGCTGAATGAATGATGTAAGGACCCTTCCACAAATTTTCAAATTTTCCATGTTTACCCTTGTCTTATCTCCTTGAGTCCCATTTCAAAACTGTGTCTCCAATATGAAAATCATTGGCTTTGGTCCTCTTATCAAATATCTTCTTGATGTTTTATTGTATTGCTTGTGTCCTATTGTAAACTTCCTCGCTTGACTGCTACAAATGAATGGTTTGATTCAGCCTCATTTGCATGTCATTTTTTTCTGATTGCACTTCTTGGAGGAGCTTCATGACTGGAACTCCCAAGGATGTTGGGAAGACCACATCCATTCCATATACTAACTGATAGGGAGATATAATTATTGATTTCTTAGTGGTTAGTCTATCAGCCCATAGTGCATGCACTAGCTTACTATACCATGATTTTTGGTTCTGTTCCAGAAGATTCTTGATGATGTTCCCAAGAATTTTGTTGGAGGAATTAGCTAGACCATTACCTTGAGGGTAGTAAGCTATGGAATTCCCCAGTGTGATATGATACTTATAGAAAAAGTCAACCATCTTTTTATATTTTAAGGCAACAACATTATCGGTAATGATCTTTCTAGGACAATCAAATCTGGACAAGATGTTGGAATTTGATAATGATTGAGTCGGTGGCATTCCTAGATGGGATGGCCTCTATCCACTTTGTGAAATAATCAGTGGCAGTGAGGATCCACTTGTGTTGGGTAAATGAGGTGGGGTGGATCTCTCCAATGAAGTCCAAACCCCATTGTTGAAAAGGAGCTTCAACACTGATGAGATGCAAAGGCAAAGGTAGAATTTTTCTATTGCCATAAAAAAATTGGCACTTATGGCAAGTCATAACCAGTTTGTGGGTGTCATGGAAAAGGGTGGGACAATAGTAGCTAGCTCTAAGGATTTTGTTAGCTGTGGTTTTCCAGTAGAGATGACCTCCACACTCTCCCTCATGCAGCTCATGCATGCTTTTATCTGCATCATCCTTAAGAAAACCTTTAAGCAATATGCCAACAGAATTCTTCCAATACAAAACTTCATCTAAAATGCAGAAATTTAAAGCTTTTTGTTTCAAGAATCTAGTTTTTCTCTTTGATAAATTAGGAGGAGCATTAAGATAAAAAATCACATATAGGATATCAACATACCAAGATGAATTCCGAAATACTTCTTCAATGTAGGGAGCTATGAACTCTTCCTGTTCCTCTAATGCATCAACCATATTCATATCTAGTGCTTGGAAATTTGATTCAGCCATGAGTTTTGCTAGTCCTTATCCTTTAATAGTCTTAGTGGGTTTGATTTCCAAATCATATTCTAAGATAATAACAATCCATTTACCCCTTTTACTGTCAGGGTCCTAATTTAGAATGTCCTTGACAACTATATGTGGAACAAAAGAAATGATATGAGAGTGCAAAATGTAGACTCAGAAAACTTTCAATGCTTTAATCAAGGCAAAGGCTTGTTTCTCCATGATGTTATATTTTAAGGGAGCATCTCTTAATGCCTTACTGAAGAAGGCTATGGGCTGTTCTCGCTCTGTTGTGTTCGGATGCAAATGAAAAAATGTAGGAGTCCTTGGTGAAGTCAACACTGATTAGAACTAGTGTTTGGGTGAGTGCTTGTTTTACCAGTTCAAAGGATTTTTTGGCTTCCAAGGTCCATTTAACTCCTATATCCTTTTTTAGCATGTTTTTAATATTCCTTAAGAGTTCAGCAAGGTTGTGGATGAACCTCCTTAGGAAGTTGATCTTCCCAATGAAATTTTCTAGGATGGCTAATTTTCAATATATCTTTGATCCTTTTGGGGTCTATTTTGATTCCCTCTTCAGAGATGATGTGGCCTAGGATTTTACCTTCCTGAAGGCCAAACAATTTTTCTTGGGATTCAAATATAGGCCATACTTCCTACACTTTTCAAAGACTTTTCTCAAATGGACCAAGTGTTCTTCATTAGTCTTAGAATAGACAGTGATGTCATCAAGGTATATGACTATGAAGTAACCTATGTCTTCTGAAAAATCTATGTCCATGGCCCTTTGGAAAGTGGCCCCTGCATTCATTAACCCAAAGAGACTTTTAACATACATGAATGTGCCCCAAGGTGTAGTGAAAGCAGTCTTGTGTTGATCACTTGGAAGTACTAGTAACTGATTGCAACCTGAGAAGCCATCAAGCAATGATATTCTCTGTGAGTCAACTACTCTTTGAAGTATGTGATCCATTTTAGGCAAGGGATAGTTATCTTTCAGGGAGGCCTTGTTTATATTTATAAAGTCAATGCAAAGCCTAATCTCCCCAGTCTTCTTCCTAACTGACACAAGGTTTGAGACCCATTCTGAGTACCTAAGAGGGACTATGATCCCAATATCATACATCTTTTTAATATTTTTCTCAACCAAAGGTACTAGGATGGGGTTTATTCTTCTCAATTTTTGTTTGAATGGTTTCTGATTTTCCTTCTGAGGAATTTTATGTTGAATAATGCTTGTGTCATAGGACTTCAGGTCCTCATACCTCCATGCAAACACATCTTTAAACTCTTTAAAAAGCTCAATATATTTTTGTTTTATGTGAGGAGGAAGAGTTTTGGACAGCTTGATCATTTTGGGTTCCTTCATGTTGCCTATGTTATATTCTTCTACATTAGTCTTGGCGGGTTCCATCTTTGTTTTTTTAGCCACATCATTAAAATCAAATAACTCCTCTAACGGTGTAAGGCCCCTTGGTAATGTATCATCTTTACATTGTAAAACCTCAAGGTCCCTTTGATCTAGATTTTCAAACAATTCTGCCTTATAAGGATGTTCAAGCAGATTTATATCAGCAGTAGAGGACAACTCTGTTTTGTGGGCTTGTTCTTCAACAAAATAATCTTCTTCGTGTGCTAAGCTTGGTTTTGGTATTGCAAATTCATTCTTAGATTTCAGAAAATCATCAATTTGTTTATCACCCTCAAACAATTTCCAATAGTTTATGTTGTCAGGTACTGTAGGCCGGTTTTTTTACTTTGACAGTGTATTGTTCATTTGCATGGGGTATTAAGCAATTGCTGGCAGCAAAGGCAAGCTCATTAGCAAGGCTGTTTTGGGCTCTAGGGATGAAGGTGAGTTCATATTTCTCAAAGGTTTTCAGGAGGTCTAGGGTAGCATTCCTATACTCTCTTAGTCTAGGATTCTTAGCTGAATACTCCCCTTTTATCTGCCTAATGATTAGCTCTGAATCTCTTTGGAATGAGATATTCTTGGCTCACACTTGAGTTTTCTAAGCTTAACGAAGGGTCTGTAAGAGATATTCAAGCTACTATGTACTCAGAGGTCCCACCATGATCGCCATTATGTTAGGTCCCTGTAATTTGTTAGATTGGTGAGAACAAATGAACAGGGGTAACATCAGACCAATGTTTGGAGTCCTAGGACCTAGCCTTCCTAGACTCAGAGAGGGCTCTCTCTATTTTGTGCAAATGATGTGTACTTGTTTTCTTTTAGGGTTTGATTTTAGGCTAGTTGTTAAGTGTAGGGTTTGTTTGTTTGTTTTAGTTGGGTAAGATGATCAAGTAGAATAAGTGGAGTGAGAGGTCTTCAAGTCATTGGGCTATGGAGCCCACAAAAGGTCATGGAGAGTTCAAAAATGAATCAGGGTGCATCATAGGGAAAATCTAACATGGTTAAATGGATCTTCAAGGTTTGTATGAGATGAAATGAACATCAAGTTTATGAACATGGTAGGTGTAAAAGGGAAATTAAGAATCCTTGAACAAAATACCTTTAAACAAGAATGGTCTTAAAAACTACTCAACATAAATAAATAATCATAAGAGAGGGAAAACCAATAACTCTTCGATTAAACTCAAGCAAGTAAGCATTTTAAACAAACAATTTAGTGAACTAGAGAAGGCAAGAAACTTGTCTAACTTCTAGTGATTTCACCTTCAAGGTTTAGAAAACATTTAAAATAACATATAACATAGATGAAAGAAGAGGGAACTCCTAAACATCATTGATCAAGCTACAAATACCTTTAAGGCAAATTTTCAAGCATGGACAAAGGGCATGATCAAAACATGACCTCTTTGGCAATACCTAACAAGTAGTACTTTAAAGAAAGATCTCAAGAACAATGTTTAAATAGCATAAAATAAACAGGGCTAACCATAAAACATCTTTGACATCTACTGTATTGAACCATTCATGAAATAAAAAAGAATAGGTGGGTCTAAAGAGAAACTAAGAATTATTTAAACTGACTTGGCAAAGGAAAACATAAAGGCAATAAGGAAAAACAAACTAAGGTACCTCTGAACAACATTTCTTAGTATAAAACTTTTGTCCTATTGCAACATAGAAAGATGAACATAATGATAACATGAGAAAACAAGAACTAAATAGAGACACATCACCATTAACCATGCTCAGGGATCTTGCAAGCAAGCCTTCTCCATCATCAATCAAAACAAGCCATTCACAAATTCCACAACACTAATTTCTTCTTCAATCTCAAAAAACCATGTATTGCTCTCAAAAGTCATCAAATGCCAACCTTTTACAACAAAGCCCTCATGATCTATTTATCTAGAAAAGGAGGGAAAAAACCCTAAATAGGGTTTGAAAATGTCAAAAATAGTCAAAAATGTCATTTATGCCTAAGAGACCATGCAAGGCCCAAGGCACAAAATATCTCATGAAATAAATGCAAAAATAATACCTAGCACCTAAATTTGGAGTGATTTGCCCCAAAAACACTAAAATATCATTTTGCGATTAATGAGTGTATTTGGTTGACTTTTTGGCCAAAAACGCAACACAGAGGTCTGAATGCGTAGCACCTGCACAAGAAAAACTGGGTCCACTTGCAACCAAGTTTTGATGACCCTCCCGATGTCGGAATGTGCTCCATGATGGCCCATTGGAAAACCTGCTGAGTCTACTTTCCAAAATTCCCTTGCTTTCTAATTGGGATCCATTAACCTGTCCAAAAATTGAATCTCCCAAAGCTGCTCTAGGCACAGTGTCTGCCTTGAAAATGGGGAGAAAGGTGAAAATAGGGTGTTTTTTACCCTTTTGGAGGATCAAATCAACTCCCAATGACCTGAAAATTAGTTAGAATACTGTAATTGAGCCAAGGATTCCAAAAATTCAAATCTTTCCTCTTGAGGATGCTTCAGGTGAAAGCGTAGCGCCAAGGGTGTTGCGTTTTTAGGCCTCAAAATTTGCAAAAAGCCAAAATTTGTCAAAAAATTCTCAAAATTGGTGGATATCTTCCTCATGGGGTTTGGGAGGCCTATAGAGAAGCTTCAACCAAGACTCCAAGGTTTGCTTGGTCTTTTTTCTCTTTGAGTGCTCGTAGCTTGGCAAGGGCTCTTTTGAGCTTAGCCCTTGCAATTTGATTTCTCCCAGCATAATGCTTGGTCATCTTCCTTTGGAGATCAAGATCCTTATTGGCTTTCTCCAATTTGGCCTCCAAGTGTGTGTTTTCTCTTTCTAGTCATGGCTCCCAATCGCACTATATCTCCATGGAAAGCAACTCATTTAGAGGAAGCTTCTCTACCAAGGCTGATTCTTGTTCTCTTTGGATTGCCAAGGCATTTTTCAAACCCATGGTTCTTGGTCTCCTCCTAGACTGTTCTTCTTCATCCTCACTTTCCTCATAGGTTCCCATGAACTCTTCTAGCCTTACATGTGCCTTTTGAGCTTCTTTCCGGGCTCTAATAGCCATGGCCTCACAGATGGCATTTTGTGTTCCCATCTATTTTTTTTCCATCTCATAAAAATGGATAACATTACTAGCCCTATCCAAATTGGCTTCCAAGTCTTTGATTTGGGCATTTTTGCTCTGAAGAAGGATGTTGGTGATTTTATCTTCATTTTCCTCATAACTGTCAACATGGATGAGTTAAAACACCTTCTCAACCTCATGTTGATCTTCTTCTTCTTCCTTTACCTTCTCTTTGCCTTTATCTAGTGGCTTAGCGGATGTAGAGGTCATGGCCCCTTGCCTTTTAGAGGTAGAAAACACATGCCTTTCCCCCCTCTGGTATGTCAATGGGAGAGGTTTAATTATGATCACCTTGGTTTTTTCATCATAGCTTCCATCATTTGTCACCATGTCCTCCTCTTCATTACTTTGACTACTGCTCACCTCATCATCTTCCATATTAGCCTCACTGTTTGTTCATTCACTGATTTCTGCACTATCCTTTGTACTACCTTCATCTTGTTCATCATTATTGCTAGGATTATCATGGCTGTGATATTTGTTGCTATCATCAAACCCTTCATTTTCACTGCTATTACCATCAACTTCATTGATATTCTAGTCCTTGGTGTCATTGCTATCATCATCATCATTATGGCCATCATTCACCATGTTCTCTGCTTCATCACTTTCCTCTTTGTTTCCAACCTCATCACTGCCCCTATTACCACTAGGAACCTCACTATTTTTATTGTAATTGTGGCTCTGAGTTTTGATGTTGTCCCTAACATCATCATTATCACTGTGGGGCTCACTGTTTTCATGACTATCATGACTATTGTCACGACTGTCATGACTATCTTCTTCTTCACTGATGCTTGCTTCATTATCCACAATGTCAGTTTCGCTGCCCTTAGATTCAGTGGATTCCTCTTCATCAATATTTTTTGCCTCATCTCTATCATGACCATGAGCTTCACTATTTTGACTGTCATTAGGGCTCTTAGTCTCACTACTATCCTTAGGACCATCCTATGTCTCTTTGTCACTTGCCTCATTTGTGTCCATGTTGTCCTTTTCCTCTTCATCTTCAAAATTTTCATTGTGATTGCTGCTTTCTTCATCACTTGCCTCATCTTCATTATCATCCACCTCCATGTCTTTTGCTTCATTTTTGACCTCTTATTCATCACTGCTTAATCCATTCCACTGTCAGCTTCTTCATTTCCTTCACTGTTATCATCTCCCTTTGTTTCCATGTTTTCTGCTTCTTGTTGGCTTGACTCATCATCACCCTCATCTTCATTTTGATTTGATTCATTGTCACCCTCACTCTCATGGTGACTTGTTTGTTCACTGCCACTTCCTTCTTGATCTGATATATTGGGAGAGGATGAGGAAGGGAGGTTTCCTTAAGGAGAAGATACATGTGTAGATGATGAGGTATGGTTAGTAGGAGGTGATGGAGGAGTAGAGGGAGGAGGATGATATGATGAGGGAAAATTTGACTGATGATGGGGCTGTGGGTTTGTGAATACTTCATGAGTAATGAATACCTCCCATTGTATGCCTTTTTGCTCCAGCTGATGTAGCACAACCATATTGATCAAGGAGTGATGGAACAAACTTACATTTGCTGGGAACAGTTTCTCCTTTGGACAACAGAAGACATCTTGTCAATACTCCAATAAAGGTAGTAGGGTAAATGAAGCATCTTAACCCTAGTGAAGTGCATGAGCAATCTGATATGATAGGAGTAGAGTCTAGAGTATCTTCCCTCATAGGTAAAATATTTCATGATGACTCTCATCAAGGGTGCATACCTCTCTAGAAAGTGTGAGAAAAGGAAAATATTTTTGCAGCCCTCTTTGTATCTAGGATTAAGAAATGGCTCATAGCAACTCATGTCTAACTTTTCTCTTTTGAACCACTTTTCACCAACATTGGGTACGCCTATAGCACTAGAAATGGAATCTGATGACAACTCAAATTCCACCCCTATAAGATTTACTTGTTTATTATGTAGGTTGAGGATGAACAACCTAGTGAGCTCTAGGTGGCCTTGCACTTGTTGGACCTTCTCATAAAACTGGAAACATCCTAAATTTTGGAAGCATGTGATGATCATGGGAGAAGATTTAAGCTCCAAATTTTCTTGGGGTTCAAACCTATTAACCTTCCCACCCTTGTGCTTTTGCCTCATAGGCACTTGACCTCTTTCACTTCTAACACTCCCTCCTTCTCTTGACATTTTGATTTCTGCTGCCTTTAAACAACCCTAGGCCTGCTTGTGAAACTTGATAGGATGAGTGAAGTGAAATGATGGTGAAAGGCAGTTTTTGTAAGTGAGTGAGAGGGAGGTGTAGGTGTATGGATGATCTCCTTTAAGCTTTGACGAAGGGTTAATCTTTAACTCACTGTAATTAACCTATCTTGTACCCTATATGACTGATAAATCCCTGTTTGCAGATGATGGAGTTTGAGACAGGGCTTTTGGCATGAAGTCTTAGGGTTTCTAGTCCTTAGGGTTTAGTTAATTTCCTTAATCATAAAATCATGAATATTCACTGGAGGATAAGGAAAAACAATCCACCTACCTACTTTTGGTGTCTTTGCAGGTCCTTGGATGCAAGTTGGAGGTGATCCTTTGTGGTTTTTTGGTAATTTGCAAGTGGAGGAGGGTTTCTGGCAAAGGTGCAATGCCTGAACGCACAGTCGAGTCCCTTCTACCCAACACGCAGCGCCTAGACACATTCCTAGGTGTCGGGCCTCCTGGGCGCAGTGCCTGAATGCGTTCATGCCTGTCGGGCTCTCCCAGGCACAGCGCCTGGACGTGTTCATGCCTGTCAGGCTCTCCTGGGTGCAACGCCGAATGTTTTCCTGTGTCTGCCGAGAAGTTATGGGCGAATGGGTAGTGCCCGTATGAATGTGAAACACAGTGTAAATTTACACTGTGAAATATCTCGAATGTGTAGAGTTGGGTGTTGAACGCATAGCGCCTGCACGAACACGCAATGCTAGGAAAACTCACCTCAATTTTCACTAAAAGTTCGATTTTTCTCCCTGAAGGTTTTTTACTCTTTTGCAAGTGAATAATGAGCCAAGTGACAAACACAATGACCCTTTCTAGTTTTTAGAAAAATAAATTTAACCCTTGTAGACCCACTTTCTAATGTTTTTAGTCTCTTTGTCATTTCCACTGATATTATTTTTGACATTTTGCAGTAGGTGACTTAAAAACATTCAAATGGTATTTTTCCCTTCTAACCATTTTTCTTTGTTGCTCTTCAGGTTGCTGACATGGTGAACTTTGAATTCCTTTGGCCTATTGATGCCTTTAACACTTTGTTTTGAAGATGTTTGTTTGAGTCACATGATTTAGTGTGTTTTGGCTTGTTCATGCCTTACAACCACTTTTAGTCAATACGTGCCATGAAAACCTTGAAGTGACTCTCTTCCCTCTAATCTCTGGAGCATGCTAAAATCACTTTGACAGCCTTAGGCACTTGCATGGTGGTAGCATATTTAAAACTTCTCTGTTCTTACCTTGGAGATTAAATTTCCTTTTGCTTGATGGGTGACTGATTTTTTTTTTTTCATCTTTCTCATTGATCTCTAGGCATGATAAGTCCATCTTTGACAAGTACCATAGTCTTCACAATCATGTATGCTATCTCCTCTTTTGGCCACTTTTGATTTGCAGGTGCCATGACATACTGATTTTAGCCCTTTCTGATGTTCTTGGAGTCTGACACATTGAGTTACACAACAACAACCTCATGATCAGCTTTGCTTTCCATCTTGGAACTCAACCCTATGCTTTTATTCTTTTGTAAATGAACAAAGAATGGGAGCTTGAACTTACTTATATTGATACTCTTTGCATTATTTCCCTTTGAGGCAGTGAGACACTTTACCTTGGAAAAATCTGGAAGTCACCTACAACAACCTCTCCAAACTTTCTTTTTGTTGTCATCATAGAGTTCTGTCATCTTCAATTTTCCTCTTTTGACTATTTTTCCAAAACCCCAGGTCTTTGAGATGTTGGAGAAAAAATATTAGTGTTGTCTTCTAATTTCTCTATAGACCTTTCAAGTTCATTCATTTCTATTCTGTTCACCTCACCTTTTTCCCTTTTTCATCTATGATTTATAAAAATCTTCAATTCATGCTTGGTTCTACGGTCGTGCCTCTATCCATGTGATTTACATCATTGGCTCCTTGCTTGGCACACTACTGGTCCAATCAGTCTTAGGAACCTTGATTTTTCTTGAACATAAGCTGCTTCCTCCTCCATTTTCTTGTGTATATCTTTAATGAGGAGTAGACCTCTTACCTTACCAATTTTTATGCTGATAGTCACCTTGACACTCTTGTAGAAATGTCAAAATGAAAAGTTTCCTTTTGCAGAACTTGAACTTGACCAAGAAGTCCTCCTGGGAGATTTTATGATCTATTTTGGATAAACAGGTGCTGACCTTCTTTCACATTTGATTCAACTTCTAGCACATGGAAAACAGTGCTTTAGAACACCAAGGATAACCCTACAACCTATGAAACCCTAATGACCTAGTGGAAAACTCCTTGGACTTGGCCTTTGACTGAAAGCTTGACTTGGGGTCTTCAGGTGTAAAAAATAGATTTTTTGACAAATTAATGTATTGAAGATCCAAAATCCAATGTACTTGATTTATCTAAAGAGCCTATAGAGATAGTTTTGAGACCATCAATACTTGAGGAATTTGGTGAACATGGGACAGAGTAGGCTAATTGGTAATCCTAGATGGAAAGTGGAGGGGTGAGGCAAAGACAAAACAGAGTGCTGAGGTCATAGGTGGGAAAATGGGATGTAGATGAGTGGCATAAGCCCATGAGGTGTCCTTTAGGAGTGTAGGTTGACCATGACATGAAAAAATAGTGAAATATTGAAAAAATTGGTTTAAGGATAATGAAGGAAGTGAGATTTGTTAGAAAATTAAATATTACAGAGCAATGCAACACATAAAATATGCGGAAAATACAAGCACACAAAACACATAAAACCAGAGAGACACAGATATACGTGGTTCACCCAGTTTGGGCAGCGTCCACCCGGAACAACCAGTCCTTCCTTTCTATTATCCAATAAAATGAAGAGACAAAACCTACAGCAGATCCACTGTAATATCCTCTGTTCTATCTCACAGTCTCCCTCTCTATTTCTCGCTCCGAGAATACACATACCATACACAGCCACAATAAAATACCCTCATAAAAGCGAGGGGTTTCCTTCTAGGGCAAAAAACCCTAACTAAACATAACTTCTACCGTCAGATCATCCGCCTAATGAACGGCCCAGATTGACTAGAAATTACTATACTTTTACAAGGCAATTTTACATATGTTCTTAGCTTCGAGGGCGCTGCCCCCGAAAAGTCGCTACTGCCCCCCTGGATCCCCCACGACAGCGATTAATTACGGGCAACGTTGCCGCCCCATTTAAGGTACAGGGGTCCAATGCTGTGATACAAAGTAAACAAGATAATTAGGCTCCACACCCAACAATCTCCCACTTGGAGACTGATTGTAGCAACTCCACCGCTACTTCATTTGTTGGACAATGACTCCTCTTTGGACCTGGCTGTTTCTCATCTTCATCATCATCCTTGAAGACCAATTGAAACTGAGAACATTCTCAGTTTCTCCTTGGTTACAAATTTTGTTAGCATATCTGCAGGATTCTGGCTAGTGTGTATCTTTTCCAGCTTCAACTCTCCATCTTCCAATACTAACCGTATGAAATGGTACATGAGATGTATGTGTTTAGTCCTGGAATGAAATGTTGAGTTCTTTGCAAGATGAATGGCACTTTGGCTATCACCGTATAACGTGCCCATATCATGCTTCTTACCCAATTCATCCATAAACCTTTGTAACCAAATCATTTCTTTACTAGCCTCTGTAGCAGCAACATACTCTGCTTCTGTTGTTGAAAGTGCAACAACACTTTGGATTTTTGAAACCCAATTGATAGTTGTTCCACCTACAGTAAATACATATCCTGTAGTGCTCCTCCTGTTATCTCTGTCACCTGCCATATCTGCATCAACATATCCCCGTAGAGCAATGTTTGAACCACCAAAGCATAATGCTTGATTTGTGGTACCTCTCAAATATCTGAGAATCCATTTTACTGCCATCCAATGTTCTTTTCCTAGATTGTTCATGTACCTGCTTACAACTCCCACTGCATGTGCAATATCAGGCCTTGTGCAGACCATTGCATACATTAAGCTTCCAACTGCTGATGCATATGGAACTTTAGACATATATTCCATTTCTTCGTGGGTCTTGGGGAACATCTCCTTACTAAGTTTGAAATGGCTAGCAAAAGGTGTACTAACTGGTTTTGCATTCTGCATATTAAATATTTTCAACACCTTTTCTATGTACTCATTCTGAGACAGTGTTAATTTGCGATTTTTCCCGTCTCTAGTTATCCTCATACCAAGGATTTGTTTTGCAGCTCCCAAATCCTTCATTGCAAATGAATTTGCCAATTTTCTTTTGAGCACATTTATTTCCTGCATGTTAGACCCCGCAACAAGCATGTCATCTACATACAATAACAATATAATATAGCTGCCATCATTTTTCCTTTTCAGATAAACACAATGATCAGAGTGACATCTAGTATAACCTTGTTCAGACATAAACTTGTCAAATTTTAGATACCACTGCCTTGGAGCCTGTTTTAAGCCATACAAGTTCTTCTTTAACCTGCACACCAATTTTTCTTTCCCTTTTACCTCATATCCTTCTGGTTGCTACATGTATATCTCTTCCTCCAAATCTCCATGGAGAAATGTTGTCTTTACATTTAACTTTTCAAGATGTAAATCTTCCACTGCTACAAGACTTAAGATAGTTCTGATTGAATTCATCTTAACAACAGGAGAAAATATTTCATCAAAATCAATACCTTTCTTTTGTGCAAACCCCTTCACCACAAGTCTAGCTTTGTACCTCTGTTTTCCTCCATCTTCTTCCTTCAGCCTGTAAACCCATTTATTCTACAATGTAGTTTTACCTGCAGGCAACCTGACTAAGTCCCAAGTTTGGTTATGCATTAAGGAGTCCATCTCTTCTTCCATGGCTAGCTCCCACTTCTTCCCGCTTTCAACCTGCATTGCTTCTTCATAACATTCAGGTTCACCAGAATCAGTCAACAATAAATAATATAATGAAGGAGAGTATCGTTCAGGGGGTCTACTTATCCTGGTAGATCTTCTAACACCACTTTCAGGTGTTTGAGGTGCCTGTTGCTGTTGTGGTGGTTGCTGCTGCTGTGGTTGTTGATTATTATTATTTTCAAGCACCTTTACTTTTTCAGTTATCTCATCAAGAACCGTGTATTCCTTTCTTTCTTTTTCTTGTTTCTTTTCCTGCAACTGATTCTTATACAAGACCTTTTCATTGAATATTACATCTCTGCTCCTCATGATTTTGTGATTTTCATAATCATATAAGCGATAACCAAAATCATTAACACCATATCCAATAAAGGTACATTTCTTTGATTTTGCCTCAAGCTTTTTTCTATTTTCTTTATTAATATGGACAAAGGCCTCACAACCAAAAGGCTTTAAAAAAGAGTAGTTTACCTTTTTACCTGTCCATGCTTCCTCTGGAATACCACCATCCAAGGAACTTGAAGGCCCTCTGTTTATTAGATAAACAACAGTATCTACAGCATCTGCCCAAAATTGTAAAGGTAATCCTGCATGCAATCTCATGCACCTTGCACGCTCCATGATTGTTCTTTTCATCCTTTCTGACACACCATTTTCTTGTGGTGTTCTTGGAACTGTCTTCTCTCTACGAATTCCATGCTCTGAACAGTACCTATCAAACTCTTTGCTGCAATATTCACCTCCATTGTCTGATCTAAGACACTTTAACTTCTTTCTTGTCTCAATCTCAACCAAATCTTTCCATTTCTTGAAAGTATCAAATAAATCATATTTATTTTGAATACAATAAATCCAAGTTTTTCTAGTTGCATCATCAATAAACGTAACATAATAGCAAGAGCCACCGAGAGATGATACCTGAGCAGGTCCCCATACATATGTATGCACAAGCTCCAATTTTTCACTCTTCTTTTCTTTCCCAACTCTGAGAAATCTGACTCTCTTTTGTTTTCCATAAATGCAATTTTCACAGAAATCCAAATCAACATTCTTCAAACCTAGCAACAAATTTCTTGAGTGAAGAATCTTCATCCCCTTCTCACTCATGTGTCTAAGCCTATGATGCCATAATGCTGCATCTGCTCCTTTGGAAGTTAAAGCATTAACAGAGTTAGAAATACCATTGCATAAATACAATGTACCAACCTTTTCTCCTTTTGCTATTACCAGGGCTCCTTTGGTGACCTTCCAAGTTTTATCCGTGAAAGTTGTCACACAACCTTCACCGCCTAACTACCCTGTTGAAATCAGATTTTTCTTCAGATCTGGAACATGCCTTACCTCCTTTAGTAGCCATTGGTTTCCATTCTGTTGTTTTACAAGAACTTTACCCATTCCAACAATTTTACAGGGTTTATCATCACCCAAACGAACTTGTCCAAAATCTCCTTGAACATAGTTATGAAAATATTTCTTATCAGGTGTGGCATGGAATGAAGCCCCTGAATCTACAACCCAAGAATCAGTAACATTTTCGAAAGAAAGAATCAAAGCATCTTGTAACACATCACCTGTCACATTTGCTTCATGATTGTTTTCTTGCTGTGTGTCTCCTTCCTTTCCCTTCCGAGATCTACAGTCTTTCTTTAGGTGTCCTTTCTTTCCACAATTCCAGCACACTATCCCCGATATGGACTTGGATCTGCCTTTCCTTGATTTACTGTGATATCCCGAGCTCTTTCCTCTTTCCATTCTTCTTCCCCTAGACTCTGCACTCAAAGCATTACCCGATGTCTCACCAGAGCTTTTCCGTCACATTTCCTCACTAAGGATAGCACCAACAACATCATCAAACTTTAAAGTACTAGATCCAGAGACAGAGTTACTAATGGCCATTACTAAACCATTCCAAATCTCTGGCAATGAGCACAAGAATAACAGAGCTCTAACTTCATCATCAAATTTTACCCCTACAGAACTTAACTGACTGGTAACTGTATTAAATTCATTTAAATGGTCTGCAACAGATCCACCTTCCGACATCTTCATATTAAATAATTGTTTCATAAGAAATACCTTGTTTGAGGCCGAGGGTTTTTCATATAGTTTCGCCAACGTCTGCATCAAACCCTCTGTTGTTGTTTCCTTCAAAATATTGAAGGTGATTGATGCTGCAAGGCACAACCGTATTGTTCTGAGTGCCTTTCTATCGAGAGAATGCCCCATTCGTGGTTGCTCATGGCCGCCTTTGTTTTTTTCACTCAATGTAGGTACAGATATTTCTGATACAGATAATCTTCCATCTGCATCTTCCACAGCGGGAAGTTTTGGCCGTTAAATTTCTCGACCCTAAACTTACCATCTTCCGCCATTGCTCCCACTCGAACCAGGAACCCTTCTTTCCTATGAGTTTATCAAGCAAATATACCTTTGGCTCTGATACCAGTTGTTAGAAAATTAAATATTACAGAGCAATGCAACGCATAAAATATGCGGAAAATACAAGCACACAAAACACATAAAACCAGAGAGACACAGATATACGTGGTTCACCCAGTTTGGGCTACGTCCACCCCGAACAGCCAATCTTTCCTTTCTATTATCCAGCAAAAATGAAGAGATGAAAAACTCACACAGACCGCGCTCGGGGAATATCCTCGCCGTTCCCCGCGCCTCCCTCTCGTTTCGCTCTGAGAATACACATACAATACACAAATGCAATACAATACCTTCATACAAAACGAGGGTTGCATTCTAGGGAAAAAAATCCTAAATTAAACATAACTTCCACTGTTAGATCATCCGCCTAATGAACGATCCATATTGACTAGAAATTACAATACTTACAAGGAAATTTTACACATGTTCTTAGCTTCGGCGACCGCCCCCCAAAACCCCCCTGCCAGGGGGGAGCTCCATAAAGTCGTTGCCGCCCCCCCTAGATCCCCCACGACAACTATTAATTACGGGTGGCGTTGCCGCCCCATTTAAGGTACAGGGGTCCAATGTTGTGATACAAAGTAAACAAGATAATCAGGCTCCACACCCAACAAGATTTCTAAAACTCATAATATTCATGAATTTTGTTTTTAGAAATCTAGGATTAACATTTAGTCATCTACAAATAGCAAAAATTACTTATGACTAACATGACCAAGGGAGGAGCGAAAGGAAAAGTTCTTTTGGTCTGAATCCAAACATAAGGAATTCTTCGAGTTGAAGCATTGACTATGCTCTGCACTAGTGCTCACATTACCAGACCTGCAACAACCATTTGAGATCAAGACATATGCCTCTGACTATGCTATTGGTTGAATTCCTACTCAGCATGGGAATCCAGTGGGATATCATAGTGAGATACTTTTAGACACAATTCGAAAGTATCCCACCTATGACAAAGAGATGTTTTCCATTGTGGAGTCTTGCCGACAATGGAAGCATTACATTATGGGGAATGAAACGTTCATCCAGACATACCACTAACCCCTGCAATTCATGCAAACACAAGGGAAGTTGTAGAATGATCCCCATCAGAAATTGTATACATACCTACAACAGTGACATTTGAACATTAAGTAAAATAAGGACAACACCAAAAATGTTGTAGATTTCCTTTGCCGACTGTTGATTGTGGTGCTAACCACTGTGCTCGAATCTTGCGGGAACGGGACTTTGGGGTAGCCACATCTTTACAAGAGTCATATAGAATTTGGAAACACATACTAGACACTCCTGGAAGGAAAGAAAGTTCCAAATTTTCGACTCTAGGATGCAATGTTATGCCACTTGGGAAACCTCTATGTTCCTACAAGTGAGCATGCCAAAATTATTTTGGAAGCGTACTACAGTCAGGTTGCTGGAAATTTCAAGGTGGAGAAAATAACATTGGTACTACAAAGAATTTTTATTGGCCTAACCTTCGAGATGATGTTGGGAAGTACATCAGATCCTACATTACTTGTGCCATTTTGATCTGAAAATGGAAGTACTTAAAAATGTGTGCAAGGTATCCATTTCCATTAATTAAATGTGTGCAAAATTCTCCATGTCTTGTTGCATAAATCAAACAACTTCTTAGATCTAATCCAAAGATTGACTGTAGGGGAATTTACTGGATATGTCACCTTTGATAAAAGGATGAGATCCAAAGGCTACCTAGCCCTTTATAGACTTTGTCTTTAGAACTTGTAGAAGTTAACACTCATGATCTATTTTCCATATAAATATATGTGCAAACTGGTATTCATGATTTGTAATGGAAACAAAGTGTTTTTGGTAGCTGTATAAGGGTTCATGTGTTAAGGTAAGTTATTTTAATTTTCTTCTTAACTTATTAAATCAAATTTTTTTAGCAATATAACTTCATTATAACATGACAAATGTTTGATGAGCAGTTCACCTCTGCTGGGTTACGTCTGCTGGATCAAGCCTCCCAAAGTGAGCTTGTCCCCTTGCATTAAAATGCTTTCAAATGCTAATACAAGTTAAAGAGTGTCAAAATAGAAAAATATTAATGCAAATATTGATTCAAAAGGTATGAAAAATCTAAGAATGCCTTTCCAAATTCACAAAACAGTGAGGAATCACCATAATCAATGATTTCTTCAATAAGGCCCTACTGGCTCTCTAAACTTATTTGCTACTTTTTGGGCTGTAGAATTCCTAAAATGCCTCTAAAAACTCTTCCAATGGTTTCATAAGGTCTAAATTAGTTGAAATAGATCTTTGGTTCACCTCAAACAGATAACCACAACTCAAAACAGCTCAAACCCCAAAATGGCCCTCGTGGCCCTAAAAACTCTCCTGAAGGTTTTAGGCCTTTGAAAGTCTTCAAAAAGAACTGAAACATGTTCCAATGGTTCTGAAATTCTGTAAATAGTCAAAAATGACTTTTGGTTCACCTAAAATGGTTAACCACAACTCAACACAACTCCAAACCCAAAATGGCCCTGATGGCTCAAAAAGCTTCTCCGAAGCTAAACAGGCTGAATATCAGCTCCAATGGCACTAAAACCTATACCATTGGTTTCAGAATGCTGAGAAGATACGAAATCAAAAAAAAATTCGCTCAGAAAGGATCTCCCTTCAGAAAGATATGGCCAAAACAAATTTTGTCAAGTTTGGCCTAAACAAGCTCCACTAAATATTGAGAGACTTCAGTTAACCACACTAAAATAGGCAGAATCTCCAAGTTTGGTGGCACGTGCCCAAAATTACCGGAGATATAATTGCTAGCATTTAATGGTTGGGTGGTGCTGGCCACATGATCGCATTAACCGTTGAATTAACCGTTGGGTTAACTGTTTAACAAACTCCGAATTTTTTTGTAAACTGTGGCATAAAAGGTTTGTAATGTGGCCACGTGAGGAAGGTTATGTTAATAGTTATAAAACCGCCAGTTTGTAGGCCCCCAAGGTCATGGGCACGGTTATATGGGATGGTTGATGTGGGGGCTGGCCCCCTTTGCCGCCGAATTGATTCAACCCAAACTTTAAATACAAGTTGAACCCCATTCATAACAAGAACTAAACGTAGCCCAATGGTAAAGCACGGGTGTTCTCTGGTGGGAGGTCCAGGGTTCAAACCCACGGACTTAAAAATTTTAATATGCCACATTTTCCATGATCTGGGGCCATTTGGTGGCCTCCGGGCCTGACACGTTGTAGATTTCTATTGGCCTTAGTTTCACAAAGTCAAACCAATATCGAATAAACATGTGCCACTTGTCAAAATTAGATTGGCCCAGGTGGAATATTCAAGGGAATATTTTGAGGAATATTCCAAGAATATTCCTTTTTTAATTTTTCAAAAATTGAAGTCAAACCTAGTCAAACTTAGTTTTTGAAAGATATTATAAACTTCAAACCTTCATAACTTTCTCATGCGACATCGAATTTGAGTTCCATTCACAGTGTTGGGATCATATGGCCGAGACCTATCCGGTCGTTCAAGTTGCAAGTGATTTTGAACACTTTCAATTTTGAGCTTTTTCCATGGCTTGGACTTGAGCTCCTGATCACAGCTCCCAAATGAGAAGCTTTTGGACCCCAAAAGCTCACTGAAATGAAGAGACTGAACTGTAGTACAAAAAATGAGAGAATAACAACATCCTCTTCTCTTTCAAATTTCCGTACTCTTCTCTCAATGCTGTAACTGTCACATGCAAATACAGAAATTTAAAATTTTATATGTGGTTCTCAAGGCTTGATTCTTGGCCTAGTGAAAAGTGTCCAAAAGAATTTAATTTTTCTTCTGAAGTTAACTTGCACTTTATGCTACTCCAATTAAAGTGATCATGATAAAGTTACTAAAGTGACTTTATAAAGTTATAAAGTCAAATCTAATTTTAAAGTGACTTTAAGTGATAAAGTTACTGAAGTTAAAGTGACTTTAAATAAAGTCAATATAAAATTAGAAAGGAAAAAGTGACTTTGGAAATAAAAGACTAAGTGGGTCTTTATTAAAGTGGGGTGAATTAAAAAATGAAAAGTGAGATTTAAATGAGCATTTAATCTCAGCCCTAGATCTCAATCTATCTCAGCCATTGGATTTAGTGATTCCCCAAAAGTCACTTAGGGTTAGGTTAAAGGAGGAAAAGGAGGAAAAGGTCATTCATTCTTTCATGAGCAGATTGAGAGAGGAGGAGAGGGAGCTGAAGAGTGATTTCTGAGCAGAGGGAGAGCAGCAAAGACAGCACAACAAGTCCGTACAGCAAGAGAGCACACTTCCCAAGGCTGAAAATCCGTACAGCAGAGTTTATTGGCACATTAACCAAGGAAGAAAGTCCGTACAGCATTTGCACGGTTTTCGAGAGAGGGGCAGCACTGTTTTCGAGAGCTGGAACAGCAGCAAGGAGCACGATTTTCAAGGCAGATTTTTCTGGGCACGAAAATCGAGAAAGGGGGCTGCTGTCCCATCCGTACGGAATCAGTACAGTCCGTACGGTCATTCTTGGCACGTTTTTCGAGGCAGCTAAGACAGCATTTAATGCTGTAATTTCTCTGAAATATTTCTGTTTGCTGTTTGGCACGTTTTTCGAGGTGGAGGGTGGCACGAAAGTCAAGATAAGTGATTTTTGTGCTTGCTGTAATTTTCTGTGTATTACTGCTCACTGTAAAAGCATTTTTCAGAAATAAATGAGAAGCTTCCAGACTGGTTTTCCCCAAGAGTTGTAGGGGGTTTTTCCAGGGTCACCTTGACCAAAAATTTCTGAGTTATGATGTGTTGAATGACTGTTTGTTACTGCTGTTATTTTATTTCTGCATTTACAGCATTCTGAAAAATTTCCAGAATTTGTGTTTTCAGCAAAAATTTATTTTTCCAGTGGTTGAATGTATGGTTATGGGAAAGGGCATTTAACTATTTTGGAGTAATAAGGCGAAAACTGAAAACCGGGGTGGGAAACTAGAATTTTCTACATGGTATCAGAGCTTGAGTGCTGAAAGAGCAGTTTGGGACAGCAAGGAGAAAATTACAGCCTGCTGATTTTTCACTCAGAAAATTCCAGCAAGCTGATTTTTCACAAACAACAGATTTTTTACCTTTACTACAGCAGTGTTATTTTTCAGTTTTAGGACAGCAGGATGTCTTTGGGATTGAGGGTGGAGGATAGGCTGGATGGGCATACAAATTACAGTGTTTGGAAGGAGAGAATGCAGAGTATCTTTGAGGAGGCGGAAGTCTGGGATATCATGGTTCATACCACATAGCAGCCTGTTAATGTGCCTACTGATCCTGTTCAGTTGGCAGCATATAACAGAAAGAACAACAAGGGTAAGAGACTGATTCTAGACGGAATCAAGGACTATTGCATTCCTCATGTGAGAGGAAAGAGAAATGCCCATGAGATGTGGTCAGCATTGACCAACCTCTACCAGAGTACCAATGAGAACCGGAAAATGGTCCTGAAGGAGAAGCTGAAGAACATTAAGATGGCTAAGACTGATAGTGCAGTTGGATATCTCACAAAGATTACTAATGTGAGAGATGAGTTGGCAGCGATTGGAGAGGCCATTCCTCCCACTGAGTTGGTGCGGATTGCAGTGAATGGCCTCCCCAGTTCATGGATGAACTTTGCCGATGGGGTTTGTGCACGTGAGACCCTTCCCACATGGGAGAGGTTTTGGGATGATTGCATTCAGACAGAGATCAGGAAAGGTCAGCTTGGGGCAGCCAAGCCAGTTGAGTAGGATGAGGATGTAGCACCGTTGCGGACGCAAGAAAGAAAAAGGTAAAGGTAAACAGGATAACTCACAGATGGACTATTCCAAAGTGAAGTGTTGGAATTGTCAGAAGATGGGACACTATGCAGTTGTGTGTCCAGAGAAGAAGAAGAAGAAGGGGAAGAACCAGAGCATGGCAGCTTCAGCAGAGGTTGAGGACTTTGCAAATCATTTTCACCGGGAGTTTGGGTTCACTGCGTGTGAGTCCTCTAGTGCGGGATTATCTGCCATAGAGGTTCAGAGGGAGCATGCTTTTCCCTCGATTAGCGGAGCATCTTCGGGTATCTGGTATGTGGACAGTGGGGCTTCACGTCACATGACAAGAGTCCGTGAGTACTTCTCAGAGCTTTCAGAGAGTGGCACTGATGTAGAGGTAGTACTCGGTGATGACAGAGTTGTTAGAGCAGTCGGTGTGGGAACATTGACATTTCAGAGGGAGTCCAAACCTCCCTTGAAGGTGTCAGATGTTCTTTATGTGCCAGGGATGAGGAAGAACCTCATATCCGTCTCACCTTTGGAGGACAGAGGATATGAGATATTGTTCAGGGGAGGACAGGTGTTGATGTATCCCAGGGGCACTCCAGCTGATTCAGCTAGAGTGATAGGTGTACGCCATGCAAAGGTGTACAAGTTTGCATTTCAATCCCTTTTGGCATTGAGCAGTAGTACCGACAGCAGAGCTAGCAGTTCTGAGCAGTGTGAGATTTGGCACCGCAGGATGGGGCACATGCATCATGGAGCCTTGAGGACTTTGCGGGAGATCACTACAGGTGTGCCAGAGTTCAGTACTGATCACTTTGATACATGCAGAGGATGTGCGATGGGCAAGTTTGCCAAATCCCCTTTTCCCAGCAGTGACAGCAGAGCGACTGGGATACTTGATTTGATTCATTCCGATGTGAGCGGTCGGATGTCTCATGTTTCCTCGAGTGGATATGAGTACTATGTTTTATTCATTGATGATCACTCCAGGAGGACCTGGATTTATTTCTTGAAGACCAAGAGTGAGGTCTTCAAGCGGTTTCGGGAGTTCAGAGCTCTTGTGGAGACACAGACAGGTCGGAAGATCAAGTCCCTGAGGTCGGACAATGGGGGAGAGTACACCCTTGGAGAGTTTGTTGACTATTGTGCGGAGGCAGGCATTAGGAGGGAGCTCACTGCTCCTTACAACCCCCAGCAGAACGGGGTTGCGGAGAGGAAGAACAGATCCATCGGAGGGGCTGCCAAAGCCATGTTGCATGATCAGGGGTTGCCATTGTTTTTGTGGGCAGAGGCCTGCAACACAGCTGTTTACTTGCAGAACAGGAGTCCGCATCGTGCCTTGGGGCACATGACTCCTGAGGAGGCTTTTTCTGGGAAGAAGCCTGATATGGGTCATCTTCGTATCTTTGGGTGCATGACATACTCCTACATACCCAAGGAGAAGAGGACCAAACTAGAGCCCACCGCAGAGAAGGGTATCTTTGTGGGCTACAGTGAGACCTCCAAGGCCTTTCGGATTTACATTCCAGCGCAGAGGAAGGTTGTTGTCAGACGGGATGTGAAGTTCGAGGAGGACAGGGCCTTTAGGAGGTCACGGGAGTTAGAGAGTCTGATCACCGACCTCACAGCAGCTTCTAGGGGCCGGCCGAGTGGATCCAAAGGTGTGACTGTGGAGTGGAGCTAGAGGTACACTATGACGATGTTGGATGCGTCGGGGAGTGGAGAGCGCAGGGCCGAGGGGTGGGGGTGCCATGGGGCGCACGCCAGGAAAGGGCCCACAGAGTGCGTCATCGGGGAGTCCATCGATGGATACCACACCTGCATTCTCAAAGATCTGCTGTGTTCAGCAGCAGAGAACAACAGACAGACAACAGAGTTCGGCTCGATGTTAGAGGAGGAGGAGTTTATTCTCCCGCGGGAGAAGTGCACTCAGGGAAGAGGAAGCCCAAGTGGCTTCAGGACACCCTTAGAGATGCCACATCTGTTGCTGAGCCTAAGAGGCCGGTCAGAGAGAGCAGACCACCTGAGAGGTTTTGTAGCTATATGGCAATGGCTACCAGCATCCTTGACTCTGAGCCTTCTATCTATGAGGAGGCAGCTAGCCAGCAGGTCTGGAGAGAGGCCATGCAGGAGGAGTATTCTTCTATCATGAAGAATGATGTTTGGGAGGTGGTGCCGAGGCTTGAGGGCAAATCCGTGGTTACTTCCAGATGGCTTTACAAGGTAAAGCATGCTGCAGATGGCAGCATTGAGAAATTCAAAGCGAGGTTTGTGCTAGAGGGTTCTCCTAGGTAGAGGGAGTTGATTATGAGGAGACCTTCACTCCCGTGGCTCGATATACTTCGATCCGCTCCATTATATCGATAGCAGCAGAGATGGGTTGGAAGATCCACCAGATGGATGTGAAGACCGCATTTCTCAATGGCTTCATATAGGAGGAGGTGTACATTGAGCAGCCACATGGCTTTGAGGTGCATGGGAAGGAGTCCCATGTGTGCAGACTGAAGAAGGCCCTTTATGGCCTGAAGCAAGCTCCCAGAGCTTGGTACTCCAGGATAGATACTTACTTGCAGAAGATGGGTTTCACAAAGAGTGAGGCAGATCCGAACCTTTACTATATTGTGATAGGTGATGAGCCTCTCATTCTGGTGCTGTATGTGGATGACTTAGTCATTACAGGTGCAGAGAGACTCATAGAGCACTGCAAGAGAGATCTTGCGGCGGAGTTTGAGATGAAGGACACCGGCTTGATGCATTACTTTTTGGGTTTGGAGGTGTGGCAGGAGGAGGGGCATTTCTTCCTGGGACAGGGGAAGTATATTGTGGACATCCTTGGCAGATTCCACATGGAGGATTGTAGACCCATGTCGACACCGATGATCACCAACCGGAAGAAGCTTCATGCTTCGGATTCCGAGTTGGTGGATCCCACATTGTACAGACAGCTGATTGGTTCCTTGATGTATTTGGTCAACACTAGACCAGATATTTGTTTTGCAGTCAACACGATGAGTCAGTTTATGTGTGAGCCTAGAAAGGTTCACTGGGTGGCTGCAAAACACATTTTGCGGTACTTGCAGGGGACAATGGATTATGGTCTGGACTACAGGCAGGGGGATGGAGTGAGATTGGCAGGTTACACTGATTCTGATTGGGCAGGTTGTGCTTCTGATAGGAAGAGCACTTCAGGGTGCTGCTTTGGGTTGGGTTTGGCAGTGGTGTCATGGTTCAGCCGAAAGCAGCAGTCAGTAGCATTGAGTTCAGCGGAAGCAGAGTATATGGCGGCCAGTCTAGCTAGTTGTGAGGCCATCCGGCTTCGCAAGATGTTGTTTGGCTTATTTGGTCAGCCGTTGAGACCTTCAGTGATTTACTGTGATAATCAGAGTTGCATTAAACTCACGGAGAATCCAGTATTTCATGACAGGTCAAAGCATATCGGGATCAAGTATCACTTCATCAGAGACTATGTTCAGAAAGGAGCTGTGAAGCTTGAGTATATTCCCACTGATGAGCAGGTTGCAGATATTCTTACCAAAGCCTTACCACGGGGCAAGTATGTCTACTTCAGAGACAAGATGGGTGTGGTGAGGAACACCTTCCTCGGTAAGAGGGAGTGTTGAAATTTGGTACCGGAGGACAGGTGGTTCCCTAAGGCTTTGATCTTTGGCCTAGGAAAAAGTGTCCAAAAGAATTTAATTTTTCTCCTAAAGTGACTTTATAATTTTTATAAAGTCAAATCTAATTTAAAAGTGACTTTAAGTGATAAAGTTACTAAAGTCTAATTTAAAAGTGACTTTAAGTGATAAAGTTACTAAAGTCTAATTTTAAAGTGACTTTGATAAAGTCAATGTAAAATTAGAAAGGAAAGTGACTTTGGAAATAAATGACTAAGTGGGTCTTTATTAAAGTGGGGTGAATTAAAAAATAGAAAGTGAGATTTAAATGAGCATTTAATCTCAGCCCTAGATCTCAATCTATTTCAGCCATTGGATTTAGGGATTCCTCAAAAGTCACTTAGGGTTAGGTTAAAGGAGGAAAATGAGAGAAAAGGTCATTCATTCTTTCATGAGCAGATTGAGAGAGGAAGAGGGGAGCCAAGAGTGATTTTTGGAGCAGAGGGAGAGTTAAAGAAAGGCAAGACAAGAAGTCCGCAGAGCCACAAGAGAGCACACTTCCTGCACAAAACATGAGAATGCCAGAGTTTATTGGGCACATTAACCAAGGCGCAAAGTCCGCATGACGTGGCAATTTCTGAGAGAGGGCAAAGATCGATTTCGAAAGCTGAACAAGAAGAAGGTTAACACTGGGCGATTTTTCAAAATCAAATCGGTGGAAAGGGGTCAGCTGTCCATCCAGATTTTAACTGCATGCTCCGCACTTCGCCATTCCCTTCGGCACGTTTTTCGAGGCAACTAAGACATCATTTAATGCTGTAATTTCTCTGAAATATTTCTGTTTGCTGTTTGGCACGTTTTTCGAGGTGGAGGGTGGCACGAAAGTCAAGATAAGTGATTTTTGTGTTTGCTGTAATTTTCTGTGTATTACTGCTCACTGTAAAAGCATTTTTCAGAAATAAATGAGAAGCTTCCAGACTGGTTTTTCCCAAGAGTTGTAGGGGGTTTTTCCAGGGTCACCTTGACCAAAAATACTGAGTTATTATGTGTTGAATGACTGTTTGTTACTGCTGTTATTTTATTTCTGCATTTACAGCATTCTGAAAAATTTCCAGAATTTGTGTTTTCAGCAAAATTTATTTTTCCAGTTGTTGAATGTATGGTTATGGGAAAGGGCATTTAACTATTTTGGAGTAATAAGGCGAAAACTGAAAACCGGGGTGGGAAATAGAATTTTCTACACAAATTTTGCTGAATGAGCCATGTATTTGTGCCAAATCCCAACCAAGTTTTCTCGCCATACCAATCTGCCATATTGAAACTAGCAATGACACTTGTTGAACTTTGTGCCCTCTTTGCTTGCATGTTTTACCATCTCCTGGAATCTTGCACTGCTTTGCACTGACACTTCATTCTCTACACCAATCGACACCAAAGGCACCTTATACAACATATGACATCAACAACAAGTTGACAATGAAATGTGCTATACAATTGACACACAAATCCTGTAACAAGTGTGCACACAACCGACACAAGTCGATAAACATGTATGACACAATCGACACAAGTCGACAAACAGGTGTGACACAATTGACACAAGTTGATAAACAACAAGATACATCTTGACAAACACATGTGTATGTATCCTGTACACAGTTCGCTAATTACACATACAACCTCTATGTACATGTGAAACTTCAACTCTTCTTTTCAAATACCAACAGGTACATCATCCCAAAAACATGTGGGTGACTAAGAGCTAAAACTAAAAGACATTCCTGCAACATAAGTGAGCATCATACTCATCTTTTATACCTCCATGGCGAAACTTTGCAACAACAAAGAAATTCCTTCAACTGAAACTGCTTTTACATGCAATCTTGCATCAACTTTTCAACTGAAATACATGCATACAAATCTGAAATTTGTATGTACAAAATGAAGATGACTTACTGCAATAAAAAGTTAATCCACTTCCTACCAAGCCAACTCCATGGCGTCTTTTGTTGCAATTGCAATTCTTCATGTGAATCTTTCATTTCCACATCGATAATGGACTCCATAGATCCACTTGCACCAAAATTGTTGTCCTTTAGCTGCATATGCTTTGGATGATGAGTTGGATGCAAGGTCCAAAAATGAGAGACATCATGTCCCTTCCTTAGACAAAATGTGCAACTCTTAAGCACTTTCTGAGAAATTTCTCTTTGCCTCTTCTGCTTCCTGTGTGCTTTCTTTTTCAACCAGCATCTTGAAGCAACATGGTTAAATCCACCACAAAATGAACAGTGAAGCTTTCTTTCATTTGAACAAGAAAAATTATCATTCTTTGATGAAACATAATCAAATTAATCATGTGAATTATTATACCTCTTTTGTTGCATGGAATGTCCATCCTTTTTGTCTTCGAAAGACGATGAACTAGTAGAGGATACAACTTTCCTTTTCAGACTTTCATCACAATTCTTGTCTTGAAAACTGTTTGAACTTGAAGGCTCGCCATAAGCAACATGTTTACCCTCTACTTGCTGCAATGATGGCTTAACACAATGGCAATCATCCTTAGAAAAATTTTGACATATATGCATAGAAGAAATTGGAATAAAAGTTCTCTTTAAATTTGCATCACATGCATTCAAGGATTTGGAGTCTTCGCCATTAAACTACACATAACCAAGACCAAAATTCTTGGGTCACTGCACAACTGAAATAGGGTCAACCATGCCTTGTGCATGCTTTCCCAAACCTTTTCCTTCTTGATAGCCCATCTTAAACATTAGTTTGGACTCGATTCCCCTTGTATGTTTTTCAAAAGAACCAACACACTTTTCAATAGAGGAAATTGAAGACAAGTTGGAATGGGTTTCCTCTTCCTCGGGAATTTTCTTGGAAAAAGCTTCTTGAGCTTGAAGAAGTTGTTTCTCCATGTCATGCAACCTTTGGAGAATTGCTTCCTTCTCATCCTTCATAGCCAACAATTGTGCATGAAGCTTAACACTTTCTCTTTGATCCTCAATGAGAATATGCACCATATCCTTCACCTTAATGAACTCATTCTTCATGTCATCATTGAAGAATATCGTGAAGGAGGAAACTTCACTTGTAGAAGAAGTTGACATTATTTAAATGGTCAAATTAACAAAAGGAACTTCCAAAGAAAAGTTCTCAAAGCTTTCAAACAAATAACAAGCTCTCAACCAAATGTCAATAAAGACCCCTTCTTATTCAAGCAGCCATAAAACAGAAACTCCAAAAGCTTTGTAGCAAACACTAATCAAGTGAGTTTGTTTTCAAAAGATAATCTTGAGGTACTTTGGGATAAGGAAATAGCCTAAAACTCTTTTTTCCTTTCCAAGACTTATCTATCAACAACTATCTTTTCAACGCAAGAAAACTCATACAAGCAACCATTTTGCAACCAATAAAACAGTAAGATTGAATGTTTTAACACCTTTTCACAACAACAAATGCTCAACATAAGCACAACCAAGCTTAACCAAAGCTCTAATACCATCTGATCTAAAAACGGAAGTACTTGAAAATATGTGCAAGGTATCCATTTCCATTAATTAAATGTGTGCAAAATTGTCCATGTCTTGTTGCATAAATAAAACAACTTCTTAGATCTAATCCAGAGATTGACAGTAGGGGCATTTACTAGATATGTCACCTTTGATAAAAGGATAAGATCCAGAGGCTACCTGGCCCTTTACAGACTCTGTCTTTAAAACTTGTAGAATTTAACACTCATGATCTGTTTTCCATATAAATATATGTGCAAACTGTTATTCATGTTTTGCAATGGAAACAAAGTGTTTTTGGTAGCTGTATAAGAGTTCATGTATCAAGGTAAGTTATTTTAATTTGCTTCTTAACTTATTAAATCAGATTTTTTTCAGCAAGATAACTTCAGCATAACATGACACAAATGTTTGATGAGCAGTTCACCCTCCTGGGCTACGTCTGTTGGATCAAGCCTCCCAAAATGAGCCTGTCTCCTTGTATTAAAATGCTTTCAAATGCTAATACAAGTTAAAGAGTGTCTCAATAGACAAATCTGAATGCAAATACTGATTCAAAAGGGATGAAAAAGCTAAGAATGCCTTTCCAAATTCACAAAACAGTGAAGAATTACCATAAACAATGATTTCTTCAATAAGGCCCTGCTGGCTCTCTGAACTTCTCTGCTACTTTTCGAGTTGTAGAAGTCCTAAAATGCTTATAAAACCTCTTCCAATGGCTTTATAAGATCGAAATGATCTGAAAAATATCTTTGGTTCACCTCAAACAGATAACCACAACTCAAAACAGCTCAAACCCCAAAATGGCCCTCGTGGCCTTAAAAAATCTCCTGAAGGTTTTCAGCCTTTGAAAGTCTTCAAACATAATTGAAACCTATTCCAATGGTTCTGAAATGCTGTAAATAGTCAAAAATGACTTTTGGTTCACCTAAAATGGTTAACCACAGCTCAACACAACTCCAAACCCAAAATGGCCTTGATGGCTCAAAAAGATTCTCTGAAGCTAAATTGGCTGAAGAGTAGCTCCAATGGCTTTGAAACCTATACCATTGGCTTCAAAATGCTGAGAAGATATGAAATCAAAAAAAAAATCGCTCAGAAAGGATCTCCTTTCCGAAAGATATGGCCAAAACAAATTTTGTCCAGTTTGGCCTAAACAAGCTCCACTAAATGTGGAGACACTTCAGTTAACCACACTAAAATAGGCGGAATCTCCAAGTTTGGTGGCACACGCCCAAAATTAGCAGAGATATAACTACTAGCATTTAATAGTTGGGTGGTGATGGCCACATGGCCGCATTAACCGTTGAATTAACCATTGGGTTAACGATTTAACAAACTTCGAATTTTTTTGTAAACTGTGGCATAAAAGGTTTGTAATGTGGCCATATGAGGACATTTATGTTAACGGTTATAAACCCACTGGTTTGTAGGCCCCCAAGGTCATGGGCCCAGTTATATGGGATGGTTAATGTGGGGGCTAGCCCCCTTTGTCGCCGAATTGATTCAACCCAAACTTTAAATACACGTTGAACCCCATTCATAACAAGAACTAAATGTAGCCCAATGGTAAAGTGCGGGTGTTCACTGGCGGGAGGTTCGAGGTTCAAACCCGTTGACTTACAAATTTTAATATGCCACATTTTCCATGACCTGGGGCCACGTGGCGTCCTCCGGGCCTGCCACATGGCATATTTCTATTGGCCCTAATTTCACAAAGTCAAACCAATATCGAATAAACATGTGCCACTTGTCAAACTTAGATTGGCCCAGGTGGAATATTCCTTTTTTAATTTTTAAAAAATTGAAGTCAAACCTGGTCAAACTCAGTTTTTGAAGGATATTGTAAACTTAAAACCTTCATAACTTTCTCATGTGACGTCAAATTTGAGTGTCATTCATGGCATTGGGATTGTATCGCCAAGGCCTATCCAGTTGTTCAGGTTGCAAGTGATTTTGAACACTTTCAATTTTGAGCTTTTTCCATGGCTTGGACTTGAGCTCCTGATCACATTTCCAAACCAACCATCAAGAAGCAAGGCTGATATACTTCATTGCCTACCCCTGGTTGACCTTGGGAAGCCATCTCCATGGATTACATGTTGGGCCTTCCTTCTACTAAGCATGGAAATGAATGCATTTTTTTGGACGTCGATAAGTTCTCTAAGATGACCATTCTAGCGGCCTGCAAGAAGAGTATCAAAACATAAGCCACTACTAAAGTCTTCTTTGAGCAAGTGTGGGTGCATTTTGGGATCCCATAGTCCATTATCTCAGATCGGGACAACAGGTTGCTGAGTACATTTTGGTCAAGTCTCTAGTTGATGTTGGATACCAAGCTCACTAAGTCCACGAATTTCCACCCCCAAATTGATGGCCAAACATAGGTCATCAATAGGATGATTATACACATTCTGCACATGTAAAACTCAATAATCCATGCACATAGGATGAAAGCATGCCCTATGTCCAAAATAGCTACAACTGATCTCTACATAGCTCAACTGGCCACAACCCCTTTCAAGTGGGGTTGGGATTCCAACCACTATGTCCCATTGATGTGGCCATAACATTTGCAGCTACTCATTCAGCTCATGTCCAATCTGAAGCTAAAAAGGCGAAAAAATTAATTGAGTGCATTCATCAAATCCGCCAACAAGTCCATGATATATTGGATAGAGCCAATGCTAAGTATAAGCAATGACATGATCAACATCGGGTGCCACACAGGTTCCAAGTGGGAGACAAAGTTTGGCTACATTTACAGAAGGAGAGCCTCACTGGACCCCACCACAAGATTCACCCACTTCGATATGGTCCATACACCATCACCAAGGCTATAGGGGAAAATTCGTTTGAGCTCAACATTCCAATGTTCCTTGGTCTGCACCCAATGTTCAATGCAAACAACCTTTGACCATACTTTCCACCATTACTAGAAATATCCGTCATTGCAGAACAACTCACACCAACGAAGTTAAACTGAGACTGCATGGAACATGCCACAACTAATCAGATCATGGACACAAAGATCAAGAACACCTTCCAACAGAGGATCCATCTATATGGAGTTTTCAAAGCACACTAACTCCTTTACCAGGGCAAGTGGTTCACCAACGACCAAGTTCAATAGAAATTTCCTCACCTCATGGAGGCTCTGCACACAATGGGGACCATTGCTTCCTAAGGATGGTGGACTCATCTAGGTGGATATTGGTTTCACCCACATATTCCACCTAGACCTCTAGTGGGTTTCATTAGTTTCCTTGTTTTATAGCGGCATTTACTATTTTTAGCAGATTTTAGGGTCCTGAACTTCCAAAGCAGTTTTGAACCCCTAAACGACTTTTTTTTTTATGTATGCAGAAACATTACAGAAAATCATGTATTAATAAGAGAGATATTTCTGACAAGGTGTCATATGTGCCAAATGGAAATAATATGACCAAGTTGCGACCTTGGGAAGTTGGCTACCCAACTAACCCCGACGGGGCCCACAAACTCTTGGCGTTCCATCTCCCGGGTTATGGTTTTGGTTGTTTAGGGTTTTACCTTGTTGTTCAATAATAAAAAGGCCCTTGAGCCTCATTGTAACATAGTTCAAAGGCATGTAGCCACCACATCTCTTCTCATATATAAGCTACCATCGCCTAAGCCAGTTTATTTCCTTTCTATATGTAAGCATATTTCAGTTCTTTGATATCAATGAAATGAAGTTTTATTTCTGCTTCAATTTTGTGTTTATGTTTATATATGTATCATATTGTGTTCCTGCATAAGTCCGGATCAGTAGTAGGAGCTGTCATTTTTTTTCTAGCATTGCATTTTGACGATGAATTATGGACAAAGGTGAATTCCCTGTGATGCAATCTAGCATGATAATAAGAAATATTTTATTTTCAATAAAAATCTATGTATGGGAGGGAAGAAACAAAGAGCCTACAACACAAAATGCAACAAACAAATTTTTTTAAGAAAATTTCCCTAATGCAACTGTTCCAATTTCCAAGCATCACACAAAGCCCTAAAGGTAATGAAAAATGAAAAAAATGACGAGATTTTTATTCTTGATCCTCTTAATATTAAAATGCAAATGAAAACTAAGATGCTGCTAAATCATTGATAAGATAAACCACACAAAATTATCACTGTAATATAAATTCCTTCAAGCAATCAACAATCAAGCAAAAGTTTGAAAAATACCTAATTGAAAAGAACAAAGATAAATCCAAACAAATTCTTACCAAAGGCTAATAACACCAAAAGAAAACTAAGTGAAGGATTTTCAGAGACAAGGACGCACTTAGAGACAAAATAAAAACATGTTGGAACAAAGAAAATGAGAAAGAAAGGCAATAAAGTGATTTTTTTTTGCATCTTATAGGAACCATTGCAGGTGAAGTAATCTGTGGCAGTGAGAATGTAGCAATGATACTTTGATGAATGTGGAAATAATTCACCAATAACGTCCAAACCCCACCGTTGAAACAATTCTTCCACTGCAATAGGCTGCAGTGGGCCAACTGACTTCTTATTTATGATGAAACACCTTTAACATACCTAAAATTTATAAACATAATCATGAGCATATTTAAATAATGTAGGCCAATAAAAACTGGCCCACATGACTTTATGTGCCATTGTGTTTCCCACAAAGTGTCCCCCAGCTGGTCCATTGGGGAGATCGCACAATACCTTCTTCGAATCACGCATGTCCAAGCACTTGAGCAGTACTCCATTATGGTGCTTTCTGAAAATCATCCCATGCACCAACTGATAAGATAAAGATTTAAGCCTTAGTGCCCTCTTCTTCCATGTGGAAAAGTGGGAGGGAAAAATATCGTGCTCAAGGTATTGGCACACATCTGGAAGAATGTAGCAATGATACTTTGATGAATGTGGAAATAATTCACCAATAACGTCCAAGCCCCACTGTTGAAAAATTTCTTCCACTGCAATAGGCTGCAGTGGGGAAACTGACTGCTTATTTCTGATGATACGCATTTAAAAGACTTGAAATTTATAAACATAATCATGAGCATATTTAAATAATGTAGGCCAATAAAAATTGGCCCACATGACTTTATGTGCCATTGTGTTTCCCGCAAAGTGTCCCCCACCTAGTCCGTTGGGGAGATCGCGCAATACCTTCTCTGAATCACGCACATCCAAGCACTTGAGCAGTACTCCATTATGGTGCTTTCTAAAAATCATCCCATGCTCTTCTTCCATGTGGAAAAGTGGGAGGGAACAATATCATGCTCAAGGTATTGGCACACATCTGCGTACCACGAGTTCATGCTAGTAGTGGTGGAGGTTCGCTTGATATCGTACATCCCAATTTCTTGCTCCCACCCTAAATGATCCTCTTCTTCCTTTACATCTACTGCTTCTGCTGCTAGTCGACAAAGAACATGGCCCTTGATTATGTGAACTGTCTTGATTTCTAAATCATATTCCTACAAACCAATGATCTAGTTCACCCTCCTTTCACCCTGCTATAGGCTATTTTGTCACATACGATCAATGAGCATCCTAATGAGATCAATCAACATCCTATTTACCCCTTGTCATCGTCTTTCACAAATACCTAAGAATATCCCTTTCATCCCTCAGAGTTTCATCCCTAAACTACATCGCATGAGTTAGTTTTAGGACCAACACTCTCTGGATGCCTACTGGAGTGCGTTCACCTATAGGTTGCTCCACTGTGGCTAGCGTTGATCACTAGCAGGTTGCTCCACTGTGGCTAGCGTTGATCACTAGCAGGTTTCTCCCATTTTCACTTGCATTGGTTCCAACAATTTGGGTGAATGATCAGGATTTCAGAAGCTTCCCCTTCTAGGAGTTTCCAGAATTTGTTACAACCATTTACCTTGGATAAATCATTCAGATCTTATCCTACCATACTTTGGAGTTTTCACCCCTTATCATTTGATCCTATCCCCCCATCAAAGGTGGATCTCAATCCCTAGATTGGTAATTATATTAGAACCCTTAACTTACCCAACTCCTATATATATTTACAACCTTTCATATGCAAGATGTTGGATTTTAGAGTGATTATGATCTTATGCTATTGTAGTGAGAGGTTTTCATTCCATGCATTTAGGATGATTGGAGGTGCACATTGTGACAAGGAAAGGACAATTTGATGACTTGGAGGATCTCTTCTACAAGATCAACACCTATTTATGGTTGTAATCTCCTTCCATTTATATTGATGTAAAGAATTCTATGTTTTCCTATGTGTGATATTGTTATTTCGTATATTTCAATACCATGTTGATCTATTTAATAGAGTATTTATATGATACGAAATAGATGGTGTTGTTTCTTGGCTTGTGTTATCTGAATGCGTAGGTTCTAATTTCAAAAATTAGATATGGGATTGGAGCATCCAAGCTAAAGAAGGAGTGAAGCATGCGATGAATTCCAAGTAGGCCTCATTTCATCATCTATTTACTTCAAGGAAAAGCATTGGGTTCCTTGTATTTGTGTTGTTGTAGGTTAGCCACCGACCTAGGGGAGATACTCTTGTTCGCAATCATAAATCCCGTATAACAAATTGGCGACTCCACTTGGGAACTGAGTATTCCCTTGGTGGTTTCCTTTTCCGTTGTATTTTATTACCTCTTTGACAGACCTTTTTTGTGTTATCCAACCAAGAATAGACCTAGGAAGTGATTTCATTGAGTCTCTTTCTCATTTTTTGTGTCAGAACCATCTTTCCCTAGACCAACGCATTCTCTGTTCCTCTAACAGAGAGTTTCACCTCTCTTAGGACCTCTTTGTGGCTGTGTTTCAAAAGCATTGGCTCCTCTTCTGCACTTGTGTTGGCCCATGTTTTTGCACAAAATTTTCCTTGGTTGATGAGCCTCTCTTTGCTCAGCCTACTTCAAGTTTAACTTCCCTGCGTATTCAGTGTCTTGTGGTCTCTCTAATGCCTCCATTTGGTTTTCATTTATGTTTGTTTTCCTTTGGTAATAATTGGTTTTGATTTTTATTTGTTCTTATCACTTGGTCGCTTGAAAACAAATCTCATTTGATTGCTGATCGCTTGGATGAATTGTTGCTCTAGTCGTCATTCTGAAAAGTGTATTTGAATCAGTGATTAAACATTTTCCTCTTATTTTTCTTCATTTCAAGAATTAAGTGTGGTAAAAATATTTTTTTTGCATTATCATTTAGGCTTTTTCATGTGCATTTATATAGGAAAAGTTGCATCGAAAATGAAATTGCATCTTACATCGTGTTTGTTGAAAATTGATTGTTTCTTACCTTAGCTAGATTTTCATTAAAGGAAAATATTTCCATTTTCTCATTCTATATTTTGAATTTAGGATATTTAGGTGACATTCGTGGTGAGCCCAAAAACTGAAACTTAATCAAAGATAAAAAGGAAAATTTATTGAATCAACCTAAGGAGCATTTGTAACATTACTGTAAACATCTAAAGGCATAGGCTAGAGACGTGTTTCGATGTTGTTAAATGTAGAAGCTTTCGTTGTTTTCCAGCGTTCCATTCCGGGGATGATATCTCGTTCCATGTACTTAAGTGTATAGGTTCGTTCTCCATGTACCTTCAGGTATATTAGATGGCACTCCATGCATGAAAATTATATGGGAATTCTCTCATTTAACAATTACGCATTATACATCACTACTATAGACTGTTCTCCCACATACCATCGAGTATATTTTGGGAGCCCCCTATCAATTTCAATCCTCGCCATAGGTAACCAAGTATGCTGCATTGTATACCATGATACACCAAACTGAACCTCTTCCATACAGACTTGCGAGTATCGAAGAGATCCCTCAAGAAGAGCCTCTTCCTTTTACTCCTGTTAATTGGGAAGGATTTCACTTTAATAAAATTGATCCTCTTCCACCTCTTCAAACTCCAACACAAATTCCTTTACCTAATTCTTTGGACTTTATCCACATATCTCTTGCGGAAAAATTCATCAAGATTGTTAACCATGACTGGAAATGATCCAAAATACTAGCCTGTGTCCGCCACTATGGTTGATACATCGAGTGTCGCTTCCTCATCTATGTTTGAGACATCACCAAAAACACATTTGTATGGTGGCCCATTCATCACACCTAGTTATCAGTCATTGTCTGGTACTTTTTCTGGTGAAATTCTAGTCCTTGGACCTCTCCCATGTCATCCAATTCAGGGATAACATCTCATACTTCTCTTATGAATGCCACATAGTCCTCTCCTCTTCCTCCTCCTACATCTATGATAGAGTAGTATGAAATCCCTTAGGTTAGTGGGAAAAGCTACCTTCAACAACCTAACTCCTCTTATGTTGGGTACCCTCCATCTGGATCGCAATTTCCTCCATCATCCCCTCCTCCTTTTGCAGGGGGGAAACATGTTGTTATTATACCTAAATATGGTAGTCAAACCTAATTATAGTCCCCCTTATCCTGCAATGGATGCTAGTGTTTGGTAACCTAATTTACCCATTCAACATGGTTACTTTTTAAAATCGATTGTCAAATTCTCAAACTGCACCATATTCGTCTCAAATTCCTATCTATCCATCAGCACCTCAACAAGTTAAAATATATGTGAGCCTACCTTAACAAAATGGTATCTAGCACTCCCCAGGTCCTGCTTACTCAAACTGTACAAGGTGCCTCGCCTTCTTAATTGCTCTGATAAGGTACTCCTCAAGCTTCGATAGGTCAGATTCTTAAAAATCTAGCACAGTCCCAATCGAACCCACCTTACCGGGGGAAATGTAGATTCCTATCAGGAAACAATATGGACCATGTCAAGCGCCTTTTCAAGACCAACAAATATGAATCCAACCATTCCAATAACTTTATTGTCATCCTGGGCCTGGATAACAAGGGCACTTGTATTATGGTTATTAGAATCCTCCTTATTCTGGTACCCAGGTTCCTTATTATCATAACCCTCCTTATCCAAGGATGCAAGTTCTTGTTGCTCAGGACATTCCTTTATATCTAGGCCATCCTCCTCTAGATTTTAATCGACAATTGCCTTTTGTGGCTACTCTCAAATTCCTAGAATTAACTCAACTTACTAATGACCTCATTTCTCATTCGCCATGGTGGCCGATTATTCCCACTAAGTTGCCTTTTGATGTCCCAAATTCAATGGGAATCATGGAGAAGACCTGTTGATACATTTTATGACGTATCATCTATGGTGTTCATCCAAATCCCTTAGTGATTATTCTATTCAACTTTGTCTTTTCAAACGAAAGCTTACAGGTACCACAAATAAATGGTATATTGAGTTACCTAGAGCATCGTTTCATAATTTCAACACTTTAGCCACCACCTTCCTCACACATTTCCAGTTTCCCATCAGATATGAAACTGGAACGAAACTATTGACCAACTTCAAACAAATAGATTCCAATCAAAATTAAAATAACATTCATGATTGGAGGCATCACTACAGATTAGTCAAGACTTATGTCCCCGATCAATTGTTAGAGGAACAATTTACCAAATTTTTGTTAGCCCCCAAAACAAAAGGTGTGGCCAAAGGTGCAGTCGTGATCGAAGAGCAAGTAATTTCTCGTGCTAAATATTTGGATCTTGGTTATACCCAATCGGGCATGCTCTATTATAAGATACCTAATGCTCCGAGACCTTCAAACACTATTCCTCCTCTGCCTGGTAAAATTTCTCATGATGCTGATGGTGTGATTGGTTATGCCATTTCACAGTTGGTGATTATACCATCTGGTATTTCTCTCACTGCTCTTGCACGAAACCCTCAATACCATCCTCCTGAAGCTTCTGCTTCCAAGATAAATGTCATTTCATATGAAAAATTCAAGTCTCAACAACAACCTGGAAGCAAGAAGAAATTAAAAGGTAAGAAAATGAAAGACTCCTCACCGCAAGATAAACAAACAAATTCATCTTCTAATGAGAAACGAAAGCCTCGATATCCATGCTTGGTTTGTAATGAGGATGACTTTACATGTGATTATCATGCTGCATTGAAGTGAATCAGTTTCTTAAATATTTCACTTCTCCTGCTGTGTTGAATAACCCATTTCCCAATCAGGAGACTCATATGGTTTCCCGGGAGCCTTATTCCTCTAAGAAGGTTTTTATGCTTTCCTCCTCAAATATTAAATCCGATGTTATGGTGGCCACTTGGAACAAGGCCTATGGTAATTCCAATCCATCGAATGGTCAGGCTACTGATCAACCTATCAGTTCGATACCACCTTCATCTGATCCTTTTCCAGCTTCGGTTCCTATGAAATTAACTATCAAGCCTTTGAAGGGTGTTATCCATAAGTCTACGTTAAACCCTCATTCAAGAGTTGCCAAAAATTATAACATAGTTGAAGACATGGCTTAGTATCCATCATCTATGTCAACTCTTGAAGTGTTTCAAAATTGCACCACCCAAAATAAGGCCTTTTTGTCAGCTATCGAATGTCTGGATCCATCGAATTCCAACCTAGTAGTTTTATCCCATGAAAAATATACCCCTCGTCTTCTAGCTTAGTTAGCTTTTATGATTCAGGTCATCATTCATGGTAAGAAAATTCATCGATATATTATGGATGAGTTAGCCTCGACCTACATTATGTCCATGTCTTGCTGGAAGGCGATTAGGCTCACCCCAACTGAGTCAATCAAACACCACATTAAAAATCTTCGATGGAAGAATGTATAAAACCTATGGGATTTAGAATTCCCTCTAAGTAGAACTAGGGGGAAAAAATTTCTCCATAGAAGTAGAAGTTATTGATAGACCTCTTGATTATAATCTTCTACTGGCACATATGTGGGTTTATGCTATGGCTGCCTTCATTTCATATTACTTCAGTATGATTGCCTTTCCTCATAAAGGTGGGATCGTAGTCATAGATAAACTCAAATTTTTCGCCTCTGATTCTAGTGTTATTGGAAGTGTCCCTCTTGTAGGGGAAACTCTATATTCTTGTAAACTTGTCAGAGTTGGGTTATTGAAGGATTCATCGCTTATGGGAATCTTTTTGCTTCCTCCTCTCCTTCCCAATGCCTCACCTTCGGTTTCTTATATCAATATGATAACATCCTCTATGATCCCGATTGATCCATGGATTATACCCAATGAGACTAAAATCTAAAGTTTTGGAAATCGAATGCCACTTAGCCACATTGAGATAGATTAGGAAGCCATATATTCGACTTGAGTGACCTATAATTTTTCTTTAATCAATTGGGTGGTTCGATCACTGTATTATGGAATGCCCTATGATCTTTTGTATCACGTATTCTCTATTGGTCATAGAATCATGGAGATCATTATTCTGGATGGCAGGCAATGGGATGAGCATCATCATTGTTTCTCCCTACCAGATTCTATTTTGGATAATATCAGTGGTGTGTACCTACATAATTTTTTTGAAACCTTTAAAAATTCCATCTCAATTTTTTTTTGTACATTTAGACTAATCCTAATCTTCCCATTTTTTCTCCTCCCTTCCCACCAACGAGTTTCAAACTGGTGACCTTGCAGACAGAGTGCCTTAAGAGTGTACCCCATCACCAACTGCCCTACAGCATGTGGGCTACAAATTCCATCTCGATTCATGAAGTTGATTGTGTCAGTTTTGGTCGACTCTTGGGTTTTCTTATTTCAAAGCAAGGAATTCATATTGATCCTCTGAAAGTACAGACAATTGTCAATTTTACTGCACCTTCTTCCCTCGTTTAGTTACAAAGACTCTAAGAGAAAAATAACTTCCTACAGAGGTTTGTCCCTAATTACTCTGAGTTGACCAAAGGATTTACTCTCTTACTGAAAAAAGGGATTTCTTTCCATTGGGACTACACAAAAATCGTTTGATGCCCTAAAATATGTGTTGGTACGAGAATATCTTTTATATCCCACTAAATATCAACATAACTATTTCCTGTATCTTAGTGCCTCCATATCTAATATAGCTATGTTTTTGTTCCAAGAAGATGATATAGGGACTAAACATCCCATTTATTATCTGATTCAGAACCTCAATGATACCAAAATCAGGAATACTCACGTAGAAAAGTTGGCTTTGGCAAGACCGTTCAATCCGTCCAAAGGTTTCACCATTACATATTGCTTCAAAATACTATGGTAGTTTCAGAGTGCAACCCTATGACATATACTGTCACATCAATTGTTGGGTAGCAAGTACTGTAAGTGGATCGTTATTCTCTAAGAGTTTGATCTAGAGTTCATCAAATCAAGTCAAAGAAGTCCTTAGATTTCACCAAAAAAATGTGCGATATTCCTTCCCTTATGCTCATTCTACATCTGAAGATTCTATCTTGGACGAGTCATTATTTCTGATTTCTTCATCTGACACGTGGTATGGATATTTTCTGATCTATCTCCATACCTAGAATTTCTAACCTAATACCTCTCGCTCCGAGAAATGACATATCTGGTACTAATCCCAAAATTATCTGATTTTTTATGACACCCTTTATTGTCATGGTATCAATACGATTTTATGGAGGTGCCTCACTCTCGAGGAGGCTGAGAAAGTCCTTAATGAATGCCACTTGGGGGCATGTGGTAGACATTTATCTGGTTAATCTACCATGCAAAATGTCTTACGTGCTAGTTACTTTTGGCATACCATTTTTCGGGACTGTATCCTCATCGTCCAAAAGTTTCATGTGTGCCAGATCTAAGATAGTAAGGTTCGTGCTCCGCCTACTCCATTACATCCCGTTATCATTGTTGGTCCCTTTGCAAAATAGGGCATTGACTTTATGACTTGTAACCCTCACTCGGCTAGGGGGCATGTTTATATCATTTTCGCTATAGATTACTTTACTAGGTGGACTGAGGCGATGCCTACATTTAACAACACTGGTGAAACGAATTCATACTTTTTATTCAACCATGTTATTGCCAGGCTTGGTTTTCTGCAAGAGAGAGTTAAAAATCACAAAAATCATTTTCAGAATCATGTGATGACCAAGTTAGCTGCCAAATTGGGACTATCAAAGGAAAACTCCACTCCCTACTAACCTCAGGCTAACGAATAAGTTGATGTTGTTAGCAAAGTTCTTATGATTATGCTTCAATGTATGGTAGGGGTCTACAAATCAGACTGTCATGTGATTCTCGACGCTGCCTTATGGGCATACCAAACTTTAGTTAGGACTGCTACCAGATTCACATCCTTCTAGTTGGTTTATGGTTTGGAAGCTATCCTTCCCATCGAGTGTTAAATTCCATTGCTAAAACTAGCTATTGATATTATTCCTACTACTTCTACAGAGGAGGAGCATCTTTTACATTTGACTCGTTTAGATGAAACCCAACGCGATGTCACTTTAGCTAATGAAGCTCATAAAAGAAGCATCAAAGCGTAATACGACAAAATTGTCGAGCCTAGAGTCTTCTCGGAAGGAGACATGGTTCTCTTATATTACCATGAGACTGATATGTTAAGTCCACAAAAGTTCCAACCTATGTGGTTGGGTCCGTACATTGTCAAGAACTTCCTTGCAAAAGACGTTTATGAGTTAGTATATTTTGATGGATTTCCACTGGCGCAACTTAGGAATGGGCCGTACCTAAAAAACTACTATGCTTGATCCCATGTGTAGTACACAGTGTACATACTGTTTATAGGTATGTTGAGTGTGTTTTTAAAAATTTCCTATGGTTTCTGTTGATTCTTTTTATGTTGGGTTTGCAGATGTTGACCTCTCTCGAACTGTATATTGGTTATGCTGATGGTGCTAGTCATAGTACTTGGAACCTATCCTCTGCAACATAGGCTATCTTTTCTCCAAATGGAGAGCTAGTGAGTATGGAAGTAATTTTCATTGGTTGCTCTACTAACAAAATCACTGAGTATAGCACAGTGGTGGAGCTACAACCTGATGCTATTTTACATGGTATCCATGGTTTAGTCATCAGGCTTGACTCACAACTCATAGTACTAAAACTCGTTAATGTCTATTCAATGAGAAATCCCACCATCATTCGCATGGTATTGAAAGTACGTCTTCTGGAAATATATTTTGATTTCATACGATATGAACACATTTATAGAAATATAAACACATTAGCAGATTCCCTCGCTAATTATAATTTAGATATACAATTGCAACAAATTTAAATAATTTTTGATTCACATCACATCATCTTGAAAGAAAAATAAGAACTAGGAAACACTGAAAATATGTATATATATTAAGTTTAGTTTTACAAAATTTGTGCCCTAAGACACATATGGCTACATCACCAATATAAAAAATACATTCAAATATATATGTAGACAAATCAATGGTGCTCATGATAAAACGATATTGCACGAGCTATCTTGCGCAGTAATCGACCAATACAGCTAGACAGTCCGATAGTTTGTTGCTGAAGTCGCAATGGAAGTTGTTCAACCAAAATCTCATCAATAGTGTGTGTCAATCCCTCCATGTGGTTCTCCAACTCTAATAGTATCTTAGCTACCTCAAGATCCCATAGTGCATCCCTTCCTACTGCAAAAACCTTTAATGGTTCCATTGCCTCCTCCTGTGGTTGTCTCTCTACACGATGGAGATATGTAACACCTACTGGTCAAACTAGTCCAATATATGCATGAAAACATTAAAAAAAAACACAAAAAAAATGTAAAACTTTCAAAAAATTAATGGTCGAAATATTTTACCTAAAACATCCCATCGCTCACCCTCAGGAATCACAAGATCGGGATCATCGCGGAAATCCATCCCCACATAAGGATAATCATTAATCATGATGATCTGTATATGCAACCACCTAAAGAAGGCTGGTGAAAAGATGATCACTGGCAGACCTACATGTTGGCACATATTATCTATCCACCTCCTCATCCATGGGACCCTCATATCGATAGGCTTGAGTACAATCTTCTGAGGATGTAGTAATGGTGCCCGCTCTAGAGAAAAAAGACTAATATTGTACCATAGTCGAAGTTATTTAAATTCGCCTCTGATTTACTCAGCTCCTCCTTCAAATTGACCAATACACCCTCACTCCAGTTGAATACTATCACCTCTAAAAATTCCACCCCATACTTCATGTATGATCTGCTTGCCACATGTAGTGTTGAGCTGCCTGCCAATCTTGCGATAATGAACAATATCGTTCTCAAAGGTAAATGGGTCACTTTTTTTATGTTAATATTTCTATCCCTGGTATGCTGGGCTCGAGGTCTACAATAGGTAGCGAATTATATTTCACCGTCTCCTCACCACTTTTTCTATTTAGAAGAGATATAGGGGCACCCTGCCTAGATAAGCATGCCAGAAAAGTAGATATATTCTACCTATATCTCGATTATATGTTCCCAAAACATGAATTCTTATGCCTGAACATCCCATGAACGAACAAGGTATTTAAATAACTCCAACTGTCGTCCCATACCAAGATGCCAGAATAATTTTAGCAATCCACAGTTTTTCAATGCCAAGATAGTAGCAGGATCATTTTGCTGCATTCAAATCCTATTCCTCATCTTCTCTTTCTCTCGAAATGAATTCCATTTTTTGCTAATGGACACCTAAAATATCAACAAGGGATTCATCATGTTCTTTCCTTTGCAAAAACTAGACAAAAAATGAGGGAAAAATTAGAAATAACTTGGTATTTTTCGCCAAATGCACCCTAGGATTGCATGACAGAGAGTTAAACCTCTGCCAATAGTGTTTACCTACCTAGATGCAACATAGATTTCAACACTGCGGGGGTGTGTTGGTCCCAGGGTGTTTATGTTGGCAATATGATGCAGAGTGTTGTCCTTGATGGCAACCCACTTGATGAAGATGATGGCAACCTACTTGATGAAGTTATTCTTGATGGAATATGTCTTGATGAACTTGTTAATGATGTAAATTTGATGTTCTACAAGTAGTTCAGAAGAAGCAGAAGAAAGGAATTCAGTCTGTGCCAGAACAATGATGAAAAGAGTATGTCACAAGGCATACGCGGGTTTGCTTAGGGGAAGTAGCGTATGCACGCGGAAAAGTACGTGCCAAGTCGCGTATGGTCTTTTGCGCTCCAAAATTAGAATACCAAGGGGCATTACGATGGTATTGACCCATTGTATTGAGCGCTGGGTTGTCTATTTGATCCCGTCCAGGAATACCATCAGAAGTAATGTGGTTTTGGCTCATGGTATTGAAAAAGGGTAAACCTATATAAGGAGAAGAAATTCATTGTGCAAAGTGAGTGCAAGAAGTCTGGGTTTGAATGAATACTTCACTCTGAAGTATATCTGTATGGAAAGGGTAACAGTTTGATGATAGATCTGAATATGTGATGCACCTATGAAGAAAATGATGAAGAAGGGAATCTAGATCTGAAATGTATTTGTATCTTCTAGATCTGTTTATGGAATGCTTAGATCTGAGATGAGGCGAACATCTGTCTGAAGTAAAGGGTTAAATCTGAACTGAATATCTGATCTGAAGAAGTATGCTGCTCTATAATGTCTGAAGATCTATACGCCAGTTTATAACAGAGGAAGCGCGTGTATACGCAGGTTTGATAAAGCGAAAGCGTGTATGGGTTGTGAAACTAATTCTAAAGTATGTGCAGAGGTATACGCGGGTTAATATGCATGAAGGCGCGTATACACACAGGATAAGTGAAAGGAAAGCGCGTATGAAAACTAGGGTTTGTTGAATTATGAAGTATGAAATGTCTGATCTGTTCTGCTATGTTACTGCTATCTGTATGGGTTGTCTGAATTGATATGTATCAGTTTTGATGTATGATTGAGCTTAAATGTGTGGTGTCGGTCGAGTCTGAAAATATGATGAAAAGTGGCCTGCAAGTTGTGCTCTAAAGAAAGCTTTTGGATCCATGAAAATTGATGAAACGTGGTCCATGGTGGTGATGAGGGTTGTAGCCTTCAGTCAGGGGGTTGTAGCTCCCTTCCAGGAGAGGCTGGTAAACGAGAGCAGGGGGGTGTAGCTCCCTTCCAGGAGAGGTTGGTAAACGAGAGCAGGGGGTCGTAGCTCCCTTCCAAGAGAGGCTGGTAAACGAGCGTAGGTGGGTGCCTGCGTACTGGTATGAGTCTGCGCTAGTACATAGTTGTAAGATGTTTTCTTTATAATAAAATATTGAAGGCTGAGACAATGGCAGCGGTGGTTTTCTCCTGACTTGGGTTTCCACCTAAAATCCTGGTGTTCATATGTGTGATGATTTATTCTGTTCTTACTGCACATGTTTACTGTTTATTGAACATCTAATGAATGAATGATGGAATGATATAAGTGAAGAATTATCTGCATAATAAGATCTCTGGAAATACGCATGTTTTATTAAGTATATCCGCGTGTATACGCGAGTTGGCTTCAGGAAAGTAGCATATGGGTTTTGAAGTAAGAAAAAGTAAAAATATTTGAGTATGCCCTAAATACTGATTCACCCCCCCCCCCCCCCTCTCAGTATTTTTCCCAACAATTTTCTATGAAGCCCAGGTCCCTTAAAGCCTTATAAAAGTTTCATGAAATCATAAAAAATGGACCCTGGAAAGATAGAAAAGGGTTTTAGCTCCTACCTAGAAGTGACGTTACTTGAAATGGTTCACTAGATTGGCCGTAATAAGCTACGTAATATCGAGGGACAAACGGCTCCAAATATTCACCATTGAAGCTAAAATGTGAAATGGTGAAAATGAAAAGTCATTTTGAATATTTATGGTCATTTTTCTTATTATTTTATTCATTTTTAGTATTTTAACCTAGATATGGTTCATTTTCACTATGAAACAAGTATGTTTCACCCTTCTTGTGATGTTTTGAGTATGTCGACAACTGCTAACATATTTTTATCATGCTCTGAACAAGTTATTTTAACCGAAGAGTATGCTTTTCTCTCTTTTTCGGGCTCTATAAACCTATGAAAAAGAAACCCCCTTAAGTCCTCTTTCAGATATTTTCAAACACCCAAAATATGAACTTTTTTCCGAGCACTTGTATTTTAGAACTTGTAAAAGTAAATTAAAATAGATCTACTCAGTATAAGTTTAACCCTTTTTTGGGCTAAGATAGAATAACTACGAAAAATGAATACCTTAGTCAAACATGGCTAAGAGGTTGTCTTGGGTATTATTTTATACCTTTTCAGACTTAAGAGACTATCTACGAAAAGGGACATCTGGAGTTTTTTTTCTCCTCTTTTTCAAACTCTATAAACATGAAAAACATGTTGAGTTTTACCTTTGTTGGACTTGTTAAAACATTAAAAAACAATGGGCTCATAAAACATGAAAAGGATGAACCAATCCTTCTCAGGGTTCGTTAAATATACTCTGAGGGATTCATCCAAATGATGAATTTACAAATCAAGGATATGTTATCCTCCTCAAGATTTTTAAAAAATAAAGAGGTACTGACCAATATGGTTGGGGCAATTGGGAAAATGAGGTATTCCATTTGCTAAATCGCAGCAAGTCACTCTTGAACACGATACTCTTCCCCTTCATCTCCATGGTTGTTGGGCTGGGTAATATGCTTGTATTTTTCTTATCATACCATTTTCAGAGCCTCCACTTCGGTTTTAGGTCAATGCTACCAACTCCATTCAGTGTCGCCGGTGTGTTCAAGAGAAGTTATTCAATTGATATTTTCTATAATAATATTAAGCCTTCATTTCCCATTTGCCTTTCCTGATCCAGTTCTATATAATCATCATTCTGATAATTCTATCTCAATCATGATACTTGTTTCATGTTGTTGATGGGGGATACATCAATTCCATCCTATGATGAGTTGCTTCCTATCGACATCAACACATTATCCAGGAAGTTTACCTAGAAACACACCTTTGGTACGTTGCTGCTTGCATACATCAATGACGAGTTTCCTCACTTTCGACGACATGTTTACATCAATGGCCTGTGACCAAAATACTCTGTGTTGTGTTCGACATCAACTCATTTACTCACACCATACAAATTGTATTGTAGTTCCTTTAGAGTCATTAATATCATCGTTGGTTTCTCTCGCATATGTTAACGACTTACATCATCGATCGATAATAAAATGGTTTCTACCATGTTTGAGTCCAACTCATTGATTCATATGGTTAGAATCAGACGTTGGTTGGCGCTTGAATGAGATAGAAGACCCCAGATATAGTTTCACCCATTCGGGTTTCAATTTTAGGAGTTATACAAATATCACAATGTATGATGGCCATGATCATATAGACAATAATCTCTGGACATGAATTTTGATCATTACACATGTTATGTTATCTTATGTGATGAGTATGGGTATGCCTCCCTTAGTAGCAAAGATGTAATGATATAAATGTATTGTAACAAATGAAGCTCACCATTTTTCCTTGATTCCGACTTGTCACAAGGTAAAGCACTTAAGTCATCAGTCATCATCTCTCACTTTTCACTTTATGGGGAATTTTGTTATAGGACATCTTGTCACATCCGATTAATGAGCCTCCTAATGGGATCAATCAACACCCTATTTCCCCCTTATCGTCATCTTTCACAAAGCCCTAAGCATGCCCCTTTCATCCACCAAATTTTCAAGCTTAAACTGCATCATCTGAGCCAGTTTTAGGACCAACACTCCCAGGATTCCTACTGGAGTGCATTCACCTACAGGTTGTTCCACTGTGGCCAACGTTGATCACCATCAGGTTTCTCCCCTTTGCACCTACGTTGGTTTTCTAAATACGGGAGAATGATCAGGATTCTAGAAGCTTCCCCTTCTAGGAGTTTCCAGAAGTTGTTACAACCATTTACCTTGGATAAATCATTCATTTCCTATCCTACCCTACTTTGGAGTTTTCACCCCTTATACTTTGATCCTATCCCCCCATGAAAGGTGGACCTCAATCCCTAGATTGCTAATTGGATAAGAGCACTTAACTTACCCTACTCCTCTATAAATTTACAAGCTTCCATACGCAAGAGGTTGGATTTTGGAGAGTGATTCCGCCCTTATGTTGCTGTAGTGAGAGGTTGTCATTCCATGAATTTAGGGTGGTTGGAACTGATCATTGTGACAAGGAAAGGACAAGTCAACAACTTGGAGGATATCTTCTACAAGATCTAAACCTATTTATGGTTGTAATTTCCTTCCATTTATATTAATGAAAATAATTATATTTTTTCCTATATGTGATGTTTTTATTTCGTATATTTAAATACCATGTTGATATATAGAATAAACTATTTAGATGATACTGCATATATCTCATAGTTTATTGGATTGCATTATCTGACCGTGCAAGTTCTAATTTTGGCAATCAGAGCTAGGATTGGAGCATCTAAGCTAAATAAGGAGCGAAGCGTGCCACAGATTCCAGGTAGGCCTCAATCCATCATCTATTTTTTTTTTTTCTAACAAGGTTGGTTATGTTGTATTTCTAAAAATATAAGAGGAGAGAAATTTCTCCATTACAAAATTCCCCAATTTTGTTGCAGAAAGAAGTCTGCTTGGATGCTATTTCTTGGCATGTTTCACTTGTTTTCCTCTTTTCTCCCCTCCTCTTAGAACTGGAGGCGGTTACATTGGTACTATATTTTTTAACAAACTGGAATAATAACACAATACATTTGACTTTCATTATAAACTAAAATTGTTGTCGTAACTTAAAACTGAAAACATAGATGATCTAAGCTTTGACGGCCTATTTATTGATAGTGTTCTCGCTTCCACGCTACTTGCTTCCTTAGTCCATTGAAGTGGATCCTTTCTCCGAATTTTTGTTCAGTGCTTCTTTGATGATGTCGATTGACTCTTGTAGATGACTGCATTTGTTCCTCAGAGTCCTTATTTCTTCGTTGCATGTCTTCCATTGCAATCTTATATATGCCATTTCTACTTCAGTTTTTTTCTTTGTCTTGCAGTATCTGATTTTTGAGACTTTCAATCACAACTCGGTGTGACTTTCAGAATGCACATGGGTGTGCTCTATTCTCCATAGGATCCATATTTATCTTTACTCTATTGTCGATGTATTGCTTGGCTGCTCCTTCTCTCTTTGCTAATTCCCACTACTGCTCTACTTCCTTGCTCTTAAACACTTTCTTTAAAGAATAAAGGGGCCACTTACTAAAACCTAAACATTTATTTCTCATAAAAGATCTTTAAAATAAGCAAAGGCCCACTTACTAAAGGCAGAACAACTAAAACACTAGATAAAAAAAAGAGGGAGGAACGTAGGAGGAGTGAGCGCCCATCTCACTGGAGATGGCAACAGCGTAGAAAAAAGGAGAGATTTCACGAATAAGGTAGATGATCTATAGAAAAAGCCTGAGTCGATAAGGGGAGTGGAGAAAAGGGAGGCGGTGGGAAGGGGAGGAGTGAAGAGGGAGCGAAGGGAAAAATAGAGAGCGTTGAGGGGAATCGACGCAGGTGGAGAGATCTGCTTACGGTGAGGAGGGGAGGATAATGAGAGATGAGAGAAAAACAGAGAGAAACACGAAAAATGAAAGGGAGTGCATAAGAAAGGGGGTTGGGTGATCACGTGATTCGTGTTTCCATGGGATGGAGAAGTCCTATGTGAAATCTTTTCAGATATTTTGCAGAGTTTATCGAATATTGCAGTTTTGTCCTGTAGCTTGGTGGTGGTTTCATAAGGAATATTAATGATAGCTTTGGGGATGGCTATGCAATCAAAGGGGAATTTTCAAACCACTTAGGAATCTTGATATAGAGTTATTTGAGTGTTGTGCATCATGGGAGAAAAGATGTGTTATGTTATAGGGATTTTAATATTACTTTCTCCAATTTGAGCTTGTCCAACTCTTTGATTTACTCCTCTGTTTGCTTGTTCATCTGCTAATTTTTTTGTTCTTCATTAGAATGTGAAAAAATTCTATTTTACCAATCTGCCTTGATATTTTTTGTGCTCTTTTTAGGATTTGATTTACCCCTGCATTTTTCGGAATAAAATCTGTTGCCATTGCCTTAATAATGATAGTTGAGCCCCCTAGAATGATGGCTTCATTGATTTTTTTTTTCTTTTAGAATTTTAAGTCCGAGCCAAACCCCATATGCCTCTGCTTTGTTGTTTATCATCTGGCCAAGGCCCCAGTTGTAAGTTGTCGGTATTAATTGATTGTGAGACATTATGATTCCTCCAGTTCCTTCCCGACCTGGATTCTTTTTTGATGCACCGTCAAAAAAGAGGCATGCTTTGTTAAGATTCTTTATCCAGGCTTGAAAATCTTCTTCGGTTTTCCTTATTTTCCAATTTTGATGTCTTGTTGCGCTTTTCACATGAGGACCCTGGTTGATCTTGTTTGCGACAAAGCTTATCCAATTCCTTTCTTCTTCTTGGATTTGGTTGATGCTGATTCCTTTGGCCCCTTTCGCTGTGAGAAATTCCACCATAAGTCCCCAAGCTTTTGACTTGATTTTACTTACTGTTGGAATAGTATCTTTGAAAATTGCTCCGTTTCTAGCTAGCCATAATTGCCAACAAAGAAATGAAGGTAGGTTGTTCCAGAGTCTCTTTATTGTTTGCTTGTTATTGAGGGAGTATGGATACCTATTTTTCCATCTACTTATAAATTGATTTAGGGGGACATTGTAATTTATATTTGCTGCTATGGGTGTCACCATTTCCTCCCAGCATTTTATTGTGAAGGATCTCTCCAAAAATAGATGTTGAATTGTTTATTCCGCCTTTCTGCACAAAGGGAATTGAGATGGCCCACTTATTCCTCTTCTTTTTAAGTTCTCTGCAGTCAATGATTTACTGTGTAGTAAATTCCACATAATTTTTTTTATTTTGGGGAGGGATTCTACCTTCCATGCTTATCTCCAATATTGCCAGTCTTGATTATTTTGCTTCTCATAAAGTTTTCGGTATCCTGTTTTGACTGTATAATCTCCTCCTGTTGGTTCCCATATGTGGATATCTTCCTTGTTTCGGTCTATAGGAGCTACCCTTGCTAATAAGATGATTAGTTTGCCCCATTGATCAGTTAATTCAGATGGAAGATTGGGAATGTTACATTGCTTCCATTCTCCATTTATCTCCCAAGTGGAGATGTTGCTCAGCTTGTGGAGGCCTTCTTTTGTCATCCATTCTTTTAAGTCCTTTATGCTTGTGTTGGTCCCTAGAGGTGGGCGCCCCATTATGTTCTCATTCCAGATGTTTATTTGCTCTCCATTTCCTAGTCTCATGGTTATATGATCTTTGATGAGTTGTGTTGCATTGATGATGGCTTTCCATATCTGAGTGTAGGGCCTTATCGAGGGATTCTTTTCCAGAATTGTGGACCTTGGACCATTGAGATATTTTTCTTCTAGGGCAGCTTTCCACCACAATTTTTCTCCTGTTAGGAACCTCCAAGTTATTTTACTTCCCAGTGCTGTGTTCATCATTCCTGGAAGTTTTATGGATAGGCCCCCCTGTTTGTAAGTAGCTATTACCTACTTCCAATTAATTAGGCTGAATTTCTTTTTTTCTCTTTTCCCTCCCTACCATAGGAAATTTTTGATAATTATTTCTATTTGTTTGTGGATGCTTGCAGGGGCCGATATAAGGGCAAATTGATATAAAGGCAGAGCTGCTAGAATGGATTTTATCAACGTAATTATGCCTGCTTGGTTTAGCCAGATCATTCCCCAGGCCTTGATTTTTGCTTTAATTTTTCAACATATTTGCTCCATATCTCATTCTTCAATTTTTTCTTGCTAATTGGAAGCCCCAGGTATTGAAAGTGATCCCAGCTATTTTGAAAGGGGATGTTCAGAATTTATGAGATTTTCTACAGGGTTCTTATGGGGGTATTCGAACTGTACAAGCAGCTTTTGCGTTGTAACTTGATCAAGCCTCCAGAGACCTCTAGGAAGTTGTCCAAAATGGCTTTGAATCTTTTTTCCACTATACAGGATGCTCCTCCCAGTAGAAGAGTATCATCTGCAAACAGGGAATGGTTTATTCTTTTTGTGCCTCTGCTTATGGAGAGGCCTATTAGAGTGGAGTTGTTTTTGTAGTGTTCCAAATTTCTGCTAAGAGAAACAACGATTATGATGTAGAGGAAGGGGGATAAAGGACATCCCTGTCTTAAACCCCTTGAACTTTGGAATAATTTGCACGGCCTTCCGTTGATTAGTGGGGCTATCCATGGGCCAATTGTGCAAGCTTGGATTAGTTCAACAAATTATTCTAAAAATCCAAATGCTCTTAAGACATCTGCAAGAAAGGATAGATTCACTCTGTCAAAGGCATTTGCCATATCCATTTTTAGAAAAAATCATTTTTCGTTGTTGTTGAGACTGGTGTGGATAGCCTCTTGAACTAAAATGATATTATCCACTATCTGCCTGTTGGGAACAAACCCTCCTTGATTTTCAGTGATGAGGTTGGGAAGGACGGGTTTCATCCTACCAGCTATAATTTTAGATATGATTTTGTAGGAGTTTTTGCATAGAGATATGGACCTGAATCGGTTTAAAGTAGAGGGACGGGGGTCTTTTGGAATTAAGGCGAAGAAGCTTGAGTTTGTATATCCTCCAATATTTCTTTTTCTCATTACATATCTGACCATTTTCAACAAATCCTTTTTAATGATTTGCCAGAAGGTTCTATAGAAAGCTATAGGAAAACCATCTAGTCCCGGAGCTTTATCCGGTTGCAGATTCCAAACAGATTCCTTTACTTCTTCCGTCACTTCCTTAGTGAGTGCAATGTTGTTGTTATTGTCAACCATTTTTGGGATATGTCTCAAGAATTATTCAAGATTTTCCTGACTGATTGGTGTTGTGAGAATATTTCTGAAGTGGTTGTAGGCCTCATTTTTTATTTCCTCTTTCCCTTTTAACTCTTGCCCTTCTCCTCCTGTAATTTTTTCGATGTTGTTCTTTATTGTTTTGGTTTTTGTTGAGTTATGGAAAAATGATGTATTCTTGTCACCAGCAGACATCCATAAACGTCTAGACTTGAGTCTCCAAGTCTCTTCCTCTTTCCTGTTGTTTTTGTAGATTTTCCATTGAACTTCTTTCTCTCTTGCTTGCTTTTCTGTGGTGGTCTCATTGTTTTCTAATTCCTCTTGGATATGTTTTAGCTCTTTTTTGAGATGCTCTTTTTCACTGTATGGCTCTTTGTATTTGTTTTTTGCCCAATTTTTCAAACTTATTTTTATGGCTTTTATCTTTGTTTCCCAAATATAATTTGGGGAGCCGCTGATGTTTTTCTCCCATAATTTTTCCACCTCTTTTTGTGCGTCTTCGCTGCTGCCCCAAAGGTGATTATATTTGAATGGAAATGGCCCGTAGTTTTCAGCCATGCCCAACTCTATCAAAACAGGTTTATGGTCAGAAACTGCTGATGGAATAATTCTTGAAGCAGCTCTGTTGTAGTTGAGGATCATCTTATCTCGGATAAGGATCCTGTCTAGTCTTTCTTTAATGTTTTCCCTACCTATTCTTCTATTATCCCAGGTGTATTTCCCATTTTTAGGAGGAATATCAAGTAGATCTCTTTGTTCCATTATCTCTTCAAGAGTTTCTCTATTTTGATCCGACAAGAAATTCCCTCCTCTCTTTTCTTCAGCTTTGAGTATTAAATTTAGATCTCCCCCTACAAGGAGGTTGTCTTCTCTGTCATCCCCAATGCTCTCTTTTAGAGTTTCCCAGCATATTTCCTTGTCCTTATAATGGTTGGGAGAGTATATTTTGTAGATTCTTGTTGTCCCACCGGTTTCAATATTCTCCATTTTAGTGTTTATCCAATGATCTTTCCTTGTATGTTGTTGCAGTTTCCATTTCCTTTTTTCCCATATAGTGCTTATCCCTCTTGAAGCTCCCGTAGCTGATATTGCTAATCCTTCATAGATCCTAGATTTTTCTATGATCACTTCCATTTCTTGGTTGCTTAACTTAGTCTCTTGAATTAAGAGGATGTCAGGTTTTTCACTTTTTATCAGGTCTTCTAAAAAATTTATTTTGGAGGGGTGACCAAACCCTCTACAATTCCAAGAGACATCTATCATTATTTATTATTTTGGGTTGTTGTAGGACCCCATCCTTTGTTTGCATGTTGTGCTTTTTCTTTATTCTTTGGTCTGTTTTCAAGGAAATTGTCTAGTCCCTGTTGTGTTCCCAATGAGATGTCTTTGGCTGCTTCTTCATCTCTTATTTATTTATTTGATCTCCTTCCCACTTTTTTGATATTCTCAATGTTTTGAGGGGTTTCTTTTGATTGGTTTCTAGTTAGTATTCGGTCCAGATTTTGGGGGAGAGTCTTGTCCGCCTGAGGAGGGGATCCAGGAGGGGTGGGTATGGGAGATGAAAGGTGATTGGGGGAGGAGGTGGTGATCGGATCGGAAGGGATAAGGGCTGAAGTGAGGATATCAAAAGGGTTTGTCCCCATAAGGGAGGTTATTTTGGAGGGGGCGATAGATCCCGGCGGGGAAGGGGGTTGTGAGCCTGTGGCAGGTTTAGATGCGGTTTTTTTCTTTTCACTTGTTCCCATTTTGGATCTGATGTTTCTTTAGTGTTTTTTCAGGTTCTTCTTTTTTACTACATCTATTGGTGAAATGACCGTATTCGTGACATACCTTACATTTTAAGGGGATTTGTTCGTAGTCCAGCTGTTGTATGTGGATCTAGTTGTCCACCTTGATTTTGACCGCTTCCGGGAGGCCCTTTCCTAGATCCACCTCCACACAGATTCTTGCGCATGCATGCATGTTGTCTTTCGGTTCGCTTCTGTCGATGTATTTTCTTACTCCGTTTCCTATTGCACGAACCGAATCATCGCTCCAGTAGTGTAAAGGGAGGTGCGGCAATCTTACCCATATTGGTACTGCAATGGGGACATCTAGTTCTGGATCAAAGTCCAGAATCCATTGGTTTAGATATAATCCTCTTGTATCCATGAAGTAAGGCCCGCTTCAAAATATAAGATCTTGATCACTTTTTGTCTCAAAATGAAAGGTATAATATCCCCAGCCACAGAATCTTATGGCGATTTTCCCTTGGATAAACTGGATCCAGTTTCTCTCAACCCATTTCTGCACTGTTTTGGGTGACGGCCATAATCCTGTGAACTGGCCCACAAGTCCTTTCTCTGCCAGAGTGATTACAGCTTTCCTTGGTACCGATGGAGGTAAGGAGATTTCTGGAATGGATTCCAGCTTTTTAACAAACTTGGAGGTTGTTGGTCTGGTTCATTAGGGTCCCAGAGATCCTATGAGAGAAGCGAAAATAGCAGAATCTTCATCTGGATGCTGGTTGTTCGAGGTAGTAGCTGTTGTTGAAGGGGAGGGCGGCCCCGGATCCAGCTCCAAGGTAGCCATGCAAGCTTGCTGAAGATTGTGGTTAGAATTGCAGATGTTGGGCATCGGCTAGGGCATGAGCGCGCAGCTTTATAAAAATAGAGGGGGTGGTTACAATCTTTGACAATCCAAAATTCCTCAATCCATCATCTATTTACTTTAAGGAAAAAAATTGGGTTCCTTTTCTGTTGTTATAGGTTAGATACCAACCTGGGGGAGATACTTTTGTTTGTAATTGTAAATCCCGTATAACAAATTGGCAACTCCGCTGGGGAACATATTATTCCCTTGGTGGTTTCCTTGTCCATTGTGTTTGATTACTTCTTTGACATACATTTGTTGTGTTATCCAACCAAGAACATACCTAGGAAGTGATTTCATTGAGTCTCTTTTGTAATTTTTGTGTCAAAATCCTCTTTTCCTCGACCAAAACACTCTTTGTTCCTCTAACAGAGAGTTGCACCTCTCCTGGGCCCTCTCTGTTCTTGGGTTGCAAGGCATTGGTGCCTCTTCTGCACCTGTGTTGGCCCCTGTTTTTGCACAAAAATTCCCTTGGTTTCTGAGCCTCTCTTTGATTAGCCTAATTCCAACTGAACTTCCATGAGTCTTGAGTGTCTTGTGGTCTCTCTACAACCTCCATTTGGTTTTCATTTGTGTTTGTTTTCCTTTGGTAAGAATTGGTTTTGATTCTTCTCACTTGGTTGCTTGCAAACTGATTTTGTTTTATTATTGATCACTTGGATGAATTGTTGTTCTAGTCCTCATTCTAAAAAGTGTATTTGAATCACTGATTAAACATTTGCATCTTATTTTTCTTCATTTCGAAAATTAAGTGTGGTGAAAAGATTTTTTTTTACATTGGCATTTAGGGTTTTTCATGTGCATTGATATAGGAACAATTGCATCAAAAGGGAAATTACATCTTGTATATTTTTCGCTTCATATTGATTTTTTATTCCCTTCCTTAGCTAAATTTTCATTGAAAGGGAAAGATTTTCATTTTCTCATGCTAGATTTTCTCTTTAGGATATTCAAGTGAAATTTGTGGTGAGCACAAAAATAAAACCTAATCAAAGATAAATAGTAAAATTTATTGATTCAACCTAAGGAGCATTTGTAACATTAACACAAACATCTAGAGGTCTAGGCTAGAGATGTGTTCCAACATCGTTAAATGTAGGAGCTATCGTTGTTTGACAACGTAGCATCCTGGGGGAGATATCAGGTTTCATGTAAGTAAGTGTATAAGATCATTCTCCACATACCTTTGGGTATATTAGATGGTGCTCCACACATGAAAAGTATATGGGATCACTCTCATCGAACGATTACACATTATACAACACTACTACAGACTGTACTCCCACGTATTGTCGAGTATATTATGGGATTCCCATATAGGTTTCTATCCTTGTCATAGCTAACCGAGTCTGCCAACTTGTATATCATGATACACCAAACACAACATTCAGGGTGATTGGCTACCGTACATAAGTCCTTGGTTCTCCAAGGTGTTTATTACAGTTCGTGGTTGCTTGGTAACACTTTATGCCTATATTACCCTCTTTTTCTTTATTTATGTTTGTGTTAATAAAATTTACTATCCGACGTGGAAGAACAAAATCCCCCTCCCCGTCGTTCACGTAGAATGCCAAATAAGCCTCCTCTTCCTCCATAGGCTACTCCCAACCATCTTCAAAATCATAAGAAAACACAAACTACCGAATCAGGAACTTCAGGAACTAATTATGGCCCTCCTCCTGATATTGATCCACCATAATCATCTATCCCTTTGAGTTTTGAACCTGAGATTACATCTACTCTTGTTGGTGACACTGACACAATCGAAACAAAATTCCCTGAAACTTTTTTGCTTGAGGTCATTGAGCCTGAAATTCCTGATTCATATACTTTTTTTTCCTAAGGTTGTTGAACCTAAGGAGCCTCAACCATCTTCACTTGCCACTTCGGGACCTTCCTCTTCTCTTCCTATGTTTCAGACATAACCTATATATATTGGGCTTCATGGCGAACCTCTTTTATACGAACTATTGAGTATTGAAGAGATCCCTCAAGAAGAGCCTCGTCCTTATACTCTTGTTCATTGGGAAGGACTTCATTTTTATCAAATTTATCCTCTTCCACCTCTTAAAACTCCAACACAAACTCCTTTTCCAGATTCTTTGGACTTATCCATGGATCTCTTATGACAATCTTCATCGGCATTGTTAAACATGACTCGAACTAATCCAAACTCCTAGCCTATGTCCACCATTATGGTTGAGACATTGAACGCCACTTCCTCATCTATGTTTGCAACATCACCAAAAACACATTTGTATGGTGGCCCACCTGTCCCACCTAGTTATCACTCATTTTCTGGTACTTTTACTGGTGCAGATTCCATTCCTTGGACCTCTCCCATGTCATCCAATTCAAGAATAAAATATGGTACTTCTCTTATGAATGCCACACAATATACTCCTCTTCCGACGCCTGCACCTATGATAGAGAAGTAGGCTAGCCCTTATGTCAGTGGGAAAATCTACCCTCAATAGCCTAACTCCTCTATGTTGGGTACCCTCCATTTGGATAGCAGTTGCATCCATTAGACCCTCCTCCTTTGGCAAGGGGGAACCTATTGTTGGTATACCTAAATATCATAGTAAGCCTAATTATAGTCCTCCTTATCCTGGAATGGATGCGAGTGTTCAAAAACCTAATTTACCCATTCAACCTAGTTTATTTTAGGATTGATTATTGAATTCTCAAACCGCACCATATTTGTCTCAAATTTTTATCTATCCATAAACAACTCAACAAGCTCAAATATATATCAGCAAAGCTTTATAACCTATTCCAACGGTATCTAACACTCCCCAGGTCCTGCTTATTCAACTTGTAAAATGTGCCTCACCTTCTTAATCACTTGGACATGGTACTCCTCAAGCTTCGATAGGTCAGATTCCTCAAAATTTTGCACAGTCCAAATCGAACCCACCTTACAATGGGAAAATGGAGACCCCTATCGAGAAATAATATGGACCATATCAAGCACCTTTTTAAGACCAAAAAATCCAAACCCAACCATTCCAACAACTTTATCGTCGTCTTGGGGCTAGACAACAAGGCCACTTGTATGCTAGTTATTAGAATCCTCCTTATTTTTGTACCTAAGTTCCTTATTATAAGAACCCTCATCCAGGGATGCAAGTGCATGTTGCTCAGGATATTCCTTCATATTGTGGCCATACTCCTACGAAGTTTAATTTGCAGTTTCCTTTTGTGGTTACTCTCAAATTTCCAGAATTAACTCAGCTTACTAATGACCCCATTGCTCATTCACCATGGTGGCCAATTATTCCCACTAAGTTGCCTTCTGATATCCAAAAATTCAATGGGAATCCTGGAGAAGACTCGTCGATGCATGTTATGATGTATCATCTATGGTGTTCATCCAACTCCCTTAATGATTATTCTATTCGACTTCGTCTTTTCCAACGAATGCTTACAGGTACCAAAACTAAATGGCGTATAGAGTTACCTAGAGCGTCGTTTCATGATTTCAACACTCTAGGCACCACCTTCCTTACACATTTACATTTTAGCTTGATATATGAAACTGGAACAAAACTATTGACTAACTTCAAACAAATAGATTCCAATCACATTTTAGATCAGATTCATGAGTGGAGGCGCCACCCCCGGTTAGTCAAGACTTAAGTTCCTGATCAATTGTTAGCAGAATGGTTTACCAAATCTCTATTTTCCTCCATATGTGTCCAAAGGTGGAGTCGTGATCAAAGAGCAAGTTATTTCTCATGCTCAAAATTTGGATCTTGTTTATACCCAATCGAGCACGATTTATGATAAGATTCCTAATGCTCGGAGACCTTCAAACACTATTCCTCCTCTGCCTGGTGAAGAATCTTAGTTTTTGATGGTGTGATTGGTTATGCCAGTTCACAGTTGGCGGGTAAACTATGTGGTATTTCTCTCAATGCACCTATGCAAAACCATGAATCCCATCCTCCTACGACTTCTGCTTCTGAGATTTTTTTTTTTTCATCTGATAAAGTAAAGTCTCAATATTAACCTCAAAGCAAGAATAAAGGAAAAGTTAAGAAAAATAAATACTCCTCACCACAGGATAAACAAACAAATTCGTCTTCCGATGAGAAACGAAAGCCTCGATATCCTTGCTTGATTTGTAACGAGGATCACTTTACATGTGATTGTCCTCGCCACACTGAAGTGAATCAGTCTCTTAAATATTCCACTTCTCTTGCTATTTCGAACGACTCATTTCCCAATCAGGATAATCATATGGTTTCCGGAGACCCTTCTTCCTCTAACACAATTTTGATGCTTTACTCCTCAAAGCTTAAATATGATGTTATGGTGTCCACTCGGAACAAGGACTATGTTAATGCGAACCCACCAAACGTCTAGGCTACTGATCAACTTGGCAGTTGGGCACTACCTTCATCTGATCACGTTCCACCTTCAGTTCGTATAGAATTGACTATCAGGCCTCCAAATGGTGTTATCCATAAGTATGATTTCAGCCCTCATTCAAGAGATACCTAAAATTATAATGTAGTTGAATATTGGGCTCAATCTCCATCATCTATGTCAACTCTTTAGGTCTTGCAAAACTGCCCCACCCAAAAGAAGGCCTTGTTTTCAGCTATCGGATGTGTGGTTCTATCATATTCCAACGTAGTGGTTTTCTCCCATGAAAAGTATACCCCTTGACCTCCAACTCAGTTAGCTTTTATGATTCAGGACGTCATCCATGGTAAGAGCTCTATTGTGTACGAGGGAGACTCGACCTGCATTATGTCCATGTCTTTCTAGAAGGTGATTGGCTCACCCCAACTAAGTCAATCGACCATCACATTAAAATCCTTCGATGGAAGAACGTATAAAACCTATGGGATTTTTAATCCCTTCAAGTAAAACTAGGGGGAAAAACTGTCTACATAGAAGCAGAAGTTATTGACGGACCTCTTGATTATAATATTCTTCTTGGACGTACGTGGGATTACGGTATGGCTTCCTTCATTTCGACTTACTTCCATATGATCGCCTTTCCTCATAAAGGTGGGATCGTAGTCATAGATCAACTCACCTTTTTCGCCTCTGATTCTAGTGTTACTGAAAGTGTTCCTCTTGTAGGGGAAACTCTACATTCCTATAAAACGTCAGAGTTGGGTTGTTGAAGGATTCATCGCTTATGGGAACCTTTTCACTCCCTCCTCATCTCCTCCCCAATGCCTCTCCTTCGGTTTCTTATATCAATATGATAACATCCTCTACGATCCCGATTGATCCATGAATTGTACCTGATGAAACTGACATCCAAAGTTTTGGCGAATGAATGCCACTTAGGCCCATTGAGCTAGATTATGAAGCCATCTATTCGGCTTTTGCGGCCTATACTTTTTCTTCAATCAATTGGGTGGATTATGGCACACCCTTTGGTCCTTTCTCTCGCGTATTCTTTACTGATGAGAGCATCATGGAGATCATGATGCCGGATGACGGGCCGTGGGACGAGCATCATCATTGTTCCTCCCTGCCAGATTCCATTGAGGATAATTTTAGTGGTATGTACCTACCTAATTTTGTCGAACCCTTTACAAATTACGTCTCCATTCATGAGGTCAACTGTGTTGGTTCTGGTCAACTCCTAGGTTTTTTCATTTCAAGGCAAGAAAATCGTATTGATCCTATGAAAGTACATGAAATCATTGATTTTCCTACACCTCCTTCCCTCATTCAGTTACAAAGACTCCAAGGGAAAGCTAAATTCCTACGGAGGTTTGTACCTAATTACGCTGAGTTGACCAAAGGATTTACTCGCTCACTGAAGAAAGGGATCCATTTCCATTGGGATGACACTGCACAAAAAGTGTTTGATGCCTTGAAACATGTGCTGGTTCAGGCATCTCTTTTATATCCCCTTGACTATCAACGTGATTATTTCCTATATCTCGTTGTCGCAATATCTACTATAAATATGGTGTTGGTCCAATAAGACTATATAGATACTGAACATCCCATTTATTATCTCAGTTAGAACCTCAACGATACCGAAATGAGGAATACTCATGTAGAAAAGTTGGCTTTTTTGGTCGTTTGAGTCGTCCAAAGGTTTCACCATTACATCTTGCTTCAGAAGACTACGATCGTTTCAAATTACAACCCTATGACAAATATACTGTCACTTCAATTGCTGGGTGGCAAGTACTTTAAGTGGATCGTTATTCTCTAGGAGTTCCACCTGGAGTTCATCAAATCCAAGTCGAAGAATTCCATAGCTTTTGTCGAGCTAATGTGCAATATTTCTTCGCTTGATGTTGAATCTACATCTGAAGATTATATACAAGATGAGTCTAATCCATGTGGATATTGGTGACACCCACTTATTCCACTTGGAACCCCACCATAGTTTCTTTTCGTTTTTCAGTTTCCTTAATTGTAGCACAATTTAATATTTTTGGTAGTTTTTCAAGTCCCGAACTTCCAGAGCCGTTTTGAGGCCCTAAACAACGTTTTTGTGAAAAATCACCTCCTCGCAAATATTGAATTTCATCTCAACATTCATTGGCAGCATTTGTAGTCCTCGGATAGATATTTCTAATGAGGTATCGTGTGCAGCAAACGAAGATCGTATGCCAAAGTTACGACCCCAAGAAATTGATGTACCCATTTACCCCAATGTGGCCCATATTTTGGCATTTCATATCGTAGGGTTAGATTTTTGGATGTTTAGGTTTTCCATTGTTTCTCAATAATAAATAGGCCCTCAAGCCTCATGCTAACATAGTTCAGAGGCATGTATCTACCACCTCTTCTCAAAGATAAGCTACCATCGCCCTAGCTAGTTTATGTCCATTCTCTCTGTAAGAATATTTCAGTTATTTGATATTAATGAAATGAAGTTGTATTTCTACTGAATCTGTGCGTTTATTTTTATTTATTTATTTTATTGTGTTTCTACATAAATATGAATTAGTGGTATCTGAGCAGTCTGCTCTTTCTTGATCCTTCTTTGCATGTCCCTAGTGAGGTTGGGGTATAAGGAGTTAGGGACTGATATGGTTGAACCTTTGCAAGATCAACCTCGCAAATCTCAAAAACCGCCCATGGGTGAAGAAAAAAAGTCGAGGGAGCATGATATCCTATCAAAATATTTCTCGAGGAGGCCTGTGAGAAATAAATAAATGCGATGATGGATAAATTTTCCTAGATCCTTCAATGGCTGCCCACCGGCGGCGCATCTGCATCCAACAACCATTCTGGAGGTGCCACTCCTTTCAAGGTACAAGTAAATTTTGACATTCTTGTATTTGAAGGCCAGATAGATGGTTGAATTTTCCGGAAGGGTTTTTCTCAGTCCATGATTTCTCCGACCGAGAAAAGATTATTTTTTCACTCCTCAAAGCCACCCCCCATGTCAAATACTGGTGGGAGACCTACTGTAAGCAAAAGGATGAGAGGGAACCCTCTCTATTCTCGGGCACACCCACTTGGAATTTTTTTCGACACGACATCAAGGAACAATATTACCCCATGGTGAGCTATGAGGACAGGTTCATCCAATGGACCATGCTACAATAGCAAAGGGATCAAGATGTGCACGAGCTGACGAATTTGTTCCATACCCTATGCACAAAGTTGGGTATTAAAGATTCGTAGAAACATTTTGTGCTCGAGTACCGCAACTATTTGCACAGATAAATTTAGGAGGAAATGGAGTTCCTTGACATTACCTCTCTTGGTAGGGAATATCGATATGCCACCAAGATCGAACAGAAATTTAAAAAGAAGAAGTGAGACTTTGGATAATCCGAAACCAGGGAAAGGCACCCACGAACTAAAGAACAAGGGGAAAAGCCAAAGTGGGGTAACTTAGAACAACACCATAAAGCCAAAGAAGGACATGGGGAAGTGGTGTGAATTTCATAATAGCTCCATTCACAACACAAGCAAGTGTTAGGCCAAACAGTCGCTGGTGGCTGAATTGAAGGCATCTGAATCAGATGCATGTTCTGATTGTGAGTTAGAACTGGACAAGGGGAATAAAAAAGGGAAGAAGATCATTGATGTAGAACCTAGTGCCACCTTTTCCACCACTAAGCTCCAGAGAGAGGAACTTGAGGATCCAGAGGATGGGGAGTGCATCTTCCATTTCCAGATGTCGGTGAAGACTTCTCTACTCCAATTACTTATCGATAAAAGAATCCAAAAGAACCTCCTTTCAGTAGAGGTTGTGAAGCATCGCGACCTACCGACCAAATCACACCCACAACCATATACCATCGAGTGGCTCCATACAAAATCAAGCCCTTTATGGATAAGGTACTATGTGATGTTTCTCCTCTTGACGTGTATGATGTATTATTAGGTCAACCATACTTGTGGAAGCAACATGTTTTGTGTGATTCTAAGCCTCGTTTTGCTATTATTACTTTGGGAAATAATTTGTATAAGATACCGGAGGTAGTACCACCTTCTGCCATCTCTTTGATTACTGCAAAGAAACACAGTAAGATTATTTCCCAAACCATAAGATTTGTTTTTTTTACGATTCGCCCACAGGGAAAGAAGAATATTTTGGACGCAACCTCCAAACAGGGCACCCCCGCGTGACAAAAACAAATGGACAAAGTTGTGGATGAATAAAAGGACATTTTATCCTCACCCACAGGGGTTCCTCTACAATGTCAAGTCAAGCACTCCATTGATCTGATCCCAAGCGCGTCACTACCTAATGCTCTGATCTATTGACGTTCTGTTCTGGAGAATGATGAAATCAAGAGGCAGATCCAAGAGATATTGCAAAAAGGTCACATTAGGCCAAGCTCCTCACATGCACTATCCGAGGCTGATAAAGAAACCATATTTATTGAGCACATCCAACACGAATTCCAACAGGTCCATGACATCTTGGATAAATCCAATGGCAAGTAAAAACAATGACATTATCAACATCGGGTGCCACACAAGTTCTAAGTGGGCAACAAAGTCTGGTTGCATTTGCAGAAAGAACGCCTAACTAGAGCTCATCAGAAGCATATACCACTCTGATTTGGGCCTTACACCATTATCAAAGTTGTGGGAGACAATGAATTTGAGCTCAACATTCCCCCATTCCTTGGCTTACACCCAGTGTTCAATGTGGATCACCTTCGACCATACTTTCCACCATTACTGGACACATCTAAAATTGCAGAACAACTCACACCAACAAAGTTAAACACAAACTACATGGAACAAGACACAACTGATCAGATCATGGACACAAATATCAAGAACACTCTAAAACAAAGGATCCAACTATATCGAGTTGTGAAAGCAGGCCAAATCCTTCACTAGGGCAAGTGGCTCACGAGGGACCAAGTTCAACAGAAGTTACCTCATATCATGGAGGAAATCAACTCAATGGGTACCATTGCTTCCTAAGGGAGGAGGAATGATCCAGGTGGATATTGGTGGCCACCTACCTATTCCACTTGGACCCCCACCATTGTTTCTTTCATTTTTTTAGTTTCCTTAATTGTAGCACAATTTACTATTTTTGGCAGTTTTTTGCGTCCTAAACTTCTGGAGCTAAACGAAATTTTTTTGGAAAATAACCTCTGGCGAAGGAGAGTTTTGAACTCAAAATTCATTAATAGTAGTCATATTCCTCAGATATATATTTATAATGAGGTATCATGTGCGTCAATAAAAGTTCGTATGCCAAAGTTATGACCTCGGGAAAATGATGTACCAATTTACCCCAACAGTGCCCATAGTTTGGTGTTTCATCTCCTAGGGTTAGTTTTTTGGATGTTTAGGGTTTTCCATTGTTTCTCAATAATAAATAGGCCCTTGAGCCTCATTGTAACATAATTCAGAGGCATTTATCCACCACATCTCTTCTTAGAGATAAGCTACCATCGCCCTAGCTAGTTTATGTCCATTATGTCTATAAGCATATTTCAATTATTTGATATTAATGAAATGAAGTTTTATTTCAGCTGCATCTCTACGTTAATGTTTATTTATTTATTTTATTGAATTTTTTCATAAATCTGGATCAAATTCATTGTTTTTGATTTCGCCATCTGACCCGTGGTATGGATATTTTCTGATCTATCTGCAGACCCAAGCTTTCTAAACTAATACCTCTCACTCCGAGCAACAACATATCCGATACCAATCTCAAAATTATATGATTTTTGACGACACCCTTTACCATCGCGGTATCGATATGATTTTATGAAGGTGCCTCACTCTCGAGGAGGCCGAGAAAGTCCTTAATTAATGCCACTCGGGGGCATGTGGTGGAAAATTATCTTGTTACGCTACCATGCATAAGGTCTTACACATTGGTTACTTTTGGACTACCATTTTTCGCAACTATATCCTCGTCATCCAGAAGTGTCATGTGTGCCATATCTACGATCGTAAGGTTTGTGCTCTTCTTGCTACATTGAATCTCGTTTTCATAGTTGATCCCTTTGCAAAATAGGGTATCGACTTTATGACATGTAACCCTCACTCGACCAGGGGGGGATGGTTATATCATTATCGCTTTAGAATACTTTACGAAGTGGACCGAGGCAATGCCTACATTTAACAACACTAGCGAAATAACTACATAATTTTTCTTCAACCATGTTATTTCTAGGTTTGGTGTTCCACAAGCAATAGTTACAGATCACAAAAAGCATTTTTAGAATCATATGATGACAAAATTAGCTGCCAAATTGGGACTATCACATGAAAATTCCACTCCCTACTATCCTCAAGCTAACGGAAAAGTTGAGGTTGTCAACAAAGTTCTTAAGACTATGCTTCAACATATGGTAGGGGTTCACAAATCAGACTGGAACTTGCTTCTCTATGCTACCTTGTGGGCATATCGAACCTCATTTAGTACTACTACTGGATTCACACCCTTCTAATTGGTTTATGGTCTGGAAGTGATCATTCCCATGAATGTGAAATTCCATCACTAAAACTATCTATCGAACTTCTTCCTGCTACTTTTGCAGAGGAGGAGCTTATTTTACATCTAATTTGTTTAGATGAAACCCAACGTGATGTCTCTTTAGCTAATGAAGCTCATAAAATACACATCAAAGCGCAATACGAAAAAAGTGTCATGTCTAGAGTCTTCTCAGAAGGAGACCTGGTTCTCCTATATGACTAGGAGGCTGATAAGTTAGGTCCAGGAAATTTCCAACCTATGTGGTTGGGTCCGTACATTTTCAAGCTAGTCCTTGCAAACGGGGACTATGAGGTAGTAGATTTCAATGGATTTCCACTGGAACAACCTAGGAATGGGTTGTACTTCAAAAAATACTATGCTTGATCCAATACACTATGTACATACTGTCTATAGGTACGTTGAGTGTGTTTGCAGTATGTTTTTCAAAATTTCCCATGGTTTCTGTAGATTCTTTTCATGTTTGGTTTTGAGATGTCGACCTCTCTTGAACCTTATATTGGTTATGTTGATGGTGCTAGTCGTAGTACTCATAACCTATCCTCCGCAACATGGATTATCTTTGCTCCAAATGGCGAGCTAGTGAGTATGCAAGGAATTTTCATTGGTTGCTCTACTAACAACATCGTTGAGTATAGCGCAGTGATGGAGCTACTATTTGATGATATTTTAAATGGTATTCATCATTTATTCATCAATCTTGACTCAAAGCTCATAGTACTACAACTCGCTAATTTCTTTTCAGTGAGAAACCCCGCTATCCTTCACATGGTCTTGAGGGTACGTCTTCTGGAAATACATTTTGATTTCATACAATATGAACACATTTCTAGAAATATAAACACATTAGCAGATGCTCTAGCTAATTATGTTTTAGATAGACATTTGCAACAAATGTAAATAAATTTGGATTCAATTCACATCATATTGAAAGCATAATAGGAAATAGGAAACACTGAAAAATATGTGTATATATTAAGTTTGGTTTTACAAAATTTGTGCCCTGAGACAGATATGGCTACATCATCTGTGTAAAAACTACATGTAAATATCTAAGTATACAAATCAGTGGTGCTCATTATAAAATGACACTACACGAGCAATATTGCGCCGTAATCGACCAATACGACTAGGCACTCTGATAGTGTGTCACCGGAGTCGCAATGGGTGCTAGTCAATCACAGTCTCATCAATCCCATGTGTGAGTCCCTCCATGTGGTGATCCACCTCTGATAGGATCTCAACTACCTCAAGATCCTATAACGCATCCAATCCTACCGCAACAAACTATACTGGTTCCACTACCTCCTCCTATATTTTTCTCTCTACACGACAAATATTTACAACACCTACTGGTCGAACCGGTCCAGTATATGCATGAAAAAATAAATATTTTAGTCTCAGAAACATAAAAAAACACAAAAACATCGTAAACATTTCAAAAAATTAATGGTCGAAATATTTTACCTGAAGCATCCCATCGCTAACCGTCAGGAAGCATGAGCTCAAGATCATCACATAAATCCAACCCCGTGTAAGGATTATCATCAATCATGATGAACTGTCTACATAGCCACCCGAAGAAGGCTAGTGAAAATCTAATCACCGAAAAACTTGCATGTTGGGCCATATGATATAACCACCTCCTCATCCATGGGACCCTCAGGTCGATAGGCTCGAGTACAATCTGCTAAGGATGTAGTAATGGTACCCACTCTAGAGCAACGGATACTAAGATCACACCATATCTGAATTTCTTCAACTTCCCCTCATTTTCTTTAGTCAAATGTTCCTTTAAACTGACCAAGACACCCTCGCTCCAATTGAATATTGTCGGCTCTAAATATTCCGCTGCATGTATGGTCTGCTTTCCACATGCAATGTTGAGCTCCCTGCCAATCTTGCGATAATGAGAAATATTGTTCTCAAAGGTAAATGGGTCACATATTTTATGCTAATATTTTCAACCCTAGTAGGCTGAGCTTGAGTTCTGCAATAGGTAGCAATATAATTTTTCACTGACTCCCCACAACTTCTTCCTCCTAGATGCGAGATGGGGGCACCCTGCCTAGATAACGTTGTCAGAAAGTAGATATGTTCTACCTATATCTTGAGTAGATGTTCCCCAAACCTTAATTCTTGTGCTTGAACATCCCATGAATGAACAAGGTATTTCAACAACTCCAATTGTTGCCTCATACCAGGAAACCATAAGAATTTTAGAAATCCATAGTTTTTTAATACCTGGATGGTAGCAGGATCATTTGTTGCATTCATATACTACTTTCCATGTTCTCTTTCTCTCCAAATGAATGGAATTTTGTGCTAATGGACACCTAAAACATCAAAAATGGATTCATTAGGATCTTTCATATGCAGAAAACTTGACAAAAACTAAGGGAAAAATGAGAAATAACTTGGAATTTTGCACCTAATGCACCCCAAGAGTGCATAAAAAAACATTGCACCTATTCTAGCAGTGTTTCCATGCCCAGATGCAATGCAAATTTCGACACTAGGGGGTACATTGGTCCCAAGGAATTTTCTATGAACCCTAGGGCCTTTAAAACCTTATAAATTTTGCATGAAATCACAAAAATGGACCATGGAAAGATAGAGAAGGGTTTTAGCTCCTACCTGGAAGTGAAGGTACTTGAAATGGTTCACTGGATTGATTTGAATAAGTTGTAGAAGATCTAGGGAAAAAGGGATCCAAATACTCACTATTGAAGATAAAATGTGAACCTCTTGATGCAGCACACTTGAGGCAGTTCAAGAAGAATATGGCTAGAGCCAAGCGATCGATCCTAGATGGAGTAAAGGATCATATCGTACCTCATATAGCAGCCAAAACCACTGTTAGAGAGAAGTGGGTAGGGCTAGAAAATTTGTACCAAGGATCTTCCAAGAAGCAAAAGATGTACCTTGAAGAGAATATGTGGAATATCAGGAAGAAGAAGGGAGAATGTTTTGACTCATTCTTGTCTCGGATTCAGGAAAACCGAGATCAACTGTCTTCAGTAGGGTCTACTCCTAAAGAATCAGAGCTAGTAAGGCTCACCCTGAACTCTGTTTCAGAGGATTATCAGGTCTTTTCCCCAAGTATATTGGGTAGAGAAAAGCTTCCAGGATGGGAAGCAATGTGGGCAGCATGAGGATTTGAGGAGAGATCTCCTGAAAATCCACTTGGAGGATGGCAGTAGCACTTCAAAGGTCAAGAAGGAGGAAGAATATAACACTACCCTTGCATGAAATGGGAAACAGAAGTAGGAAAAGAAAGATCAATATAAGATCAAGTGCTTCTGGTGTGGGGAAATGGGGCATTATGCCACACAATGTCCTCTTAAGAAAAAGGATAAAGAGGAGAAGGAAGACCCACATGCAGGAGTTGCCAAGATTGAGCAGAGAAATATTGTGCTATGTTAGCTCATATTCCAAAAGGAGAGAAGTGGTCTGACTTGGATTTGTAGATCTAGAATCTATAAGGAGGCAGGATCCTTGAGTATTTTCAAACTCTTGCATCACATGTGAGCTACGACAGCCTAAAGATATTAGCAGGATGGAAAGTTGTAGTAGAATATGATGATATGATGCAGTGACTAGCAGTACTAGAGCCTGATCAATGCAGAGAGGCAACAGCAGCAGTGCAGTGCACACTGGTGCAGCGCAATGCAGAGCAGCACTCTCGCAGTGCAGAGCAACAACTTCGCAGTATCTTCTAAGAGCTACTGCAGAAACTAGAAGTAGTCAGTCTCATTCTTCAGTTGCAGACTTACTTGTCCAAATTCGGATGTTTTTTCTATTGCAATGAGAATCACTGCAGTAGCAGCGCAGTGCACTGAGGGGTAGCACAGTGCAGAGTAATTCTCACGCAGTACAGCATCATGGTTGCAGAATTTAGAGGGAGTTGCAGTAAAGTGGCAGTTGGCAGCAGCATGCAGAGTCAACAGCAGTACAATTGTAGTGTTCTTTTTACAGTGTTGGTGAGCAGCATCAACAGCACAACAGCAGATGTTACAGAAATCAAATCAGTAGCACATTGAGTTATCTTGCTAGAGCACTTTCCTCGCTAAGAGGGAGTGTTGATTTATGGTAGCATCGGATGTGCTCTAGCCCTGTAATTTTGTATATAGGATAAGACACATGTATTCCATAAAACCCAGAAATGGTTTTGGAAAATTCCACTTAGATATGATTTAATTAAATTAATTAATCATTTTTAATGTTTTCCTAAGTCTAAACTAAGGGAAACTGATTAATTAAAGGGTATTAATTAAATCAAGTGTGAATCTTCTAGATAAAGTCATGGATCACCTCCAAGTTCATCTTAGCCCTTGATTATGTTTTAATCTTATCCGTTGAAGATTCAATGAAATATTATAACAAGGAGGGTGAGGAGCCTATGGAAAACACACTTGACACTTGAGCCATTGAGCATTTTCGAATTTGTGTGAGGAGACACAGCTTTTGATCAAGAACAAATCACTAGGGCTGGCTTTACTAAGTGATTTGATTCAGTGATCAGATCCAGAGAGGGGCAGAAGAAAATATTGGTCAGGAGGGCCAAGAATACATTTCAGAGAGAGGCAGCATCTACGCAGGAGAGAGAAAACGCAGTTTCTGGCAGGGGTGACGCAGTTCCTATACAGTATCGCGTAGAGCCAGCGCAGTGTCTCTTGCAGTCAATCTAGAGAAAGATAGAGGTTGGGGTTCTAAGCCAGGAGGGCCAAGATCCAGCTTCAGATCATCCAGATCAGCTGCAAATAAGGGTGACGCAGTTCCTCTATCTTGCCTATGCAGGCTTACACAGATCTAGCATAAGCAATCACGCAGAGGCAATGAGGGCTTCATTAGTGTTTTTTTGATTAGCTAGAGACTTGCTGAGTGAGGTATATCTCACAGTTATTTTTGTTGTCTAGATTTCTCTAAAGGGTTTTCCGGATGTTGGCACCCTATTTGTATTCAAGATTAAGTTGCTTAATAATACAAACCCTCAGAACTGCTACACCGGTTTTCCCAAGTTGGGTTTTTCCGGGGACTTAGTCCAAAAATAACTGTGTAAATGTGGTTGTTTTTCATTGTATTTTGTTCAGATTGTTTCAGCACTTAGATTTATTCCGCAGCATTATTTGTGTAGAGTGCTTCAGTGATTACTTCGGTATTTCAATGTAATGAAATAATTATCAAATAATAGGAGAATCAATTCAGATTTGTTGTAGTAGGAATCCAAATCTAGGATTTTTCACACAAGAATCAATCTATCTGCATTGAAATGCATCATGAGAAAAGCTATGAAGCAATTTTTGAAATTTGAGGATAAGAGTAGAGCCTTTGAGGGTATTCATGGTGTTTGAAAGACTTTGCAAAGATTGTATCGGAAGGAAAATATCATCATTTCCTAAATTGTTTTGACATATTTTCATTATTAAAGCTACATACCTATATAGTATTAATTTGGTTAGGGCACACTAATTCACATGATTTTTGCATAATATTTCCTTGAAAGTATCATTAAAAGAGGGAAAATTTGAGAAGCAGTTTCACTCACATTCCATTGTTTTGGTATTGTTTCACTCAAGCAACTACTATAACAACTCTTCACTACCTATGAAAAATTTTAAGGAGGTCAAAGTTGGCATTACCTCTTTCTCATTGGATCATAGTTGTGATCATTTTTTAAAACCGTAACTTTGAAAATGAAGAAAATATCCAAAGTTGATGAAGTATTAAAGTTACTTAACACTTTGATACTCTCTACTATGGTTAATACAATTTAAAAAAACAAGGATTTTCTCTCTGATATTTAGAGTTTCTTACAAGATGCATATGAAAAGACCAAGTTTTTGCAAGTTGAATCATAGCTACAACGAGATGAGTTACAACAATGTAGTCATCATTCTAAACTTGTTTTGTTCAGAAAAACCCTATGTTTGAGTTTGAGACAAACTCCCATAAGTTCTCATAAAGTGATGAAATCAGTGAGGATGAGTTTGATTCACATTCAATTCCCACTTCAGGATCAGATTTGCATGAAAATTTTCATGTTCATCCTGCACAAGAGATTATCAAAAATAGAAACAAAATCGATCTTGGATATAAAAAAGAGGTTTATCTTCACACTCTAGACTATTTCAATCCCATCTAGTTTCATAGTGTTTGGTTTCTGCATGATGGTTCTTCACCTCTTCCAGATCCTGCTCATCTTCCACATTCACCACAGATTATCAAATGTCAACATTGTGACATATTTGGTCATGTGAAATATCATTGTTTTGATCTCTGCCCTTGTAATCATTGTGGTAATCATACTCACAATTCAAACAAATGCTTCAAAAACAAGCCTCTTGCAAGAATGCAGATTCACCTTGGATGGATCATTTAATGGAAATTTGATTCAACAACCAAGAATATATTTCGCTCATACCACAATATTTTCTCTCGAGTATTGAAAAGTGTTGTAGTTTAGATCTCTTCATATTCTTACCTTGCATCTAACAAGGGGGGAATCGATGGTCATCTACAATATTCAAAGATAAATCAAGCGATCATGAGCCACAACCTGAATCTGTTGCCTAAGCCTAAAGCTAGAGTCAGCCATACCCAGATTCAGAGTTGTAGATAGAGACAGAAACTCCCATGAGCATTAATTTGGTTAGTGGCCTTCCTTAAACCACCATAGGTTGAGACCTCCCTTTTTAGGTTGATATTCTCCCTTTTTCCTACAAGTTGAGACCTTCGTTTTCGAGTTTGATGGTCTCCCTCTTAGGAACATTAGGGACACTTCATCTAGCAGAAGACTAAGAACTTATTTCCATATTTGGAGTTGTTCTATGAACTACACTCAATGTTCCAGTTTGATACTTCAATGGTATCCCTCTTCAAAGCTTTAGGGATCACTTCCTCTAGCATAAGAATTTAGCTTCTTGCCATATTTGGAATTGTTCCAAGAACTACACTAAGTGTTCCAGTGCTTGTGGTCATACTTAAACCATCACCGGTGGAGACCTCAAGTTCTCCAACCTTATACCATTATTGTAGAGATCATATTCATCTAATTGTTTCCATGCATATTTGATTTTGTTATTACAGTTCTCTTCTTAGACTCGTATATACCTCTTCATATTAAGGGAGGGGAATTTTTGACACCTAATCTGCTAAGGTTTGGTGTGGTGGAATGTGAACAATCAATGGAGTCCAAGATACCTTGGAATATGAAACCAACAGAAATAGGGATTTATTATATGTATTATGTTTTTTAATAGAAATTCACTAAATGGTTTATCTTAAACTGTTGTGTATCATTTCCTTTATGTTCAGCATGAACCTCTTCTTCAAGCTTGCCATTCAATAAAGTTGATTTTATATCCATCTGATATAATTTGAAATTTTTGTCACATGCAAAATCTAGGAACATCCTTATTGCCTCTAATTGTGCTACAATGGAAAAGGTCCATTCAAAATATATTCCATCAACTTCAGCATAGCCTTTGCATACCAATCTGATCTTATTTCATACAACTTGTCCATTCTCACTCAATTTGTTCCTAATGACCCATTTTTTGTCAATGAAATTTTATTTAATGGTCTTGGAGCCAATTCCCAAATTTGATTTATCTCAATTTGATACAGTTCCCAATTTATAGATTTCATCAAATGTTCAGCTTTTCTTTCCTAAGGAAAATATTTTGCTTCTGCACATACCTTGAGGGACTTTTTGGGTGATATCATTTTTCCTACTCTTCTTCCACTTCTCCTAATTCTTCAAATTGTTTTGCTTCAATCTCACTACTAGTATAATCAGGCAGACTAATAAATATTGGTTTTTGAGTTTGAGTGGTAACTCCTCATCCATCTTAACATAAATGCAATCAATTAATTTTCATATCCTTTTATTGCAACATCAATATCCCTTACTCTTATTTTAATGTCCTAAAAGTATTCCTCCATCAGTCCTTGCATCAAACTTACCCAGATTGTCATATTTTTTCTTGATGTAGCACCTGCTTCCAAAGACTTTGAGGGTTTTTATTGTAGTTGGTTTTCCATACCACAATTTGCATGGAGTCTTGTCACTATTTGGCCTAAAGTGAGCTTTAAAATATGGACTATAGAATGAATAGTTTCAGTGCTAAAATTTAGCGATTTTCTATCATCCATTGTATATCTTGCCAATTGCTACACTAGTATATTTTGTCTTTCATCTACACCATTTTATTGTGGGGTGTTAGATATAGTGAATTGTATTCTTATGAAATGTCCTTCACAAAATTTATTACACTCATTTGAAGTAAACTCCCCACCCTTATCTGGCCTTACACACTTTAGTTTGTAATCAGTTTGGTTCTCAGCCATGGATTTGAAGATCTTGAACTTTTAAAATGCTTCAAACTTCTCCTATGAATCAATATTTATTTTTACAGTTATTATATCATACCAGTTTAGATCACTTAGTAAAAAAATAACACAATATGTACAACATAAGAATAATTTTATTAATAAAATGATAATGACTCCAATCAATCTATAACTCCTTAAGGGATCCAACCCAAACTAGGCTCCAACCTGTACAACAAATCCAAGCTCCAACTTGATCTACTAGAGGACTCCAATCCTCTCAACAAATTGAGGCTCCAACTTGATTTCCCACAAAGCTCCAACCTTGTGTGAGGAATAAAATCCTTTAGGGCTCCAACCCTCTTAATCTACTTCAATCCTTCAAGGTTTCTTTCGATTTGCTTCAAGACCTCCAATATATTCTTCAACAAGCCTTGAAAGATACAACCAACAATGCTACTGCTCCAACAATTCCTTACAAATAGCTCCAATATCCACTTCGGAAAATTCTTCAAATGGCATCCAAGATACTTCAGGGTCTAGTTCATTACAAGGTCAACTCTAGAAATGTATTGAAAGTGTCTCCAAGAATCTTCGTGTTTTCATAGAACGAACAAGGTCGGATTCACATCACTATCTAGGCTTCAATATTGTCTAGGTTTGATTCATAAGGCTTCATCAAAGGTCTTCTACAAATGCTTCAAATGATTGTTCTATTCAGGTTTGTAGTAAGTCCTCAGTGAAATTTCTTTAAGCTTGCTTGCCAAATTCTAGAACAATGTCTCCTTCAATTAACCCTGACACCTACCTCTTAAGGTAAAGATATTATAAATAAGATGTTGATATTTACTTCAAAATAGGTCCAATGTTCTGCTCCCATAGTGACGTCGAGGTCTATTCCAAAACCAATTAAATCTACTCAACAAGTCTGGCACAAAAAAATTTCTCTTTTTTAGATCAAAGTCTGTTTCAATAAGCCTGAATATCCTTTAATGCTTCCTCTACTAGTTTGAGATCAATTCAAGGATAAAAAACCAAAGTTTGAGGTTTGTTTTAGGCTGATCCATAAAGGGTCAAAGTCTGGTCATAAGTCTAAAGTATAAGGGGGTGAATTCTAGTCACAGACCCGAGCTACCGAGGGGACAAAAACTATAGTATAAGTTGAATGTAATATTCCCAAATTTTCACATCATATTTGGAATATTAGAGTCCTTGATTTTCTTAATAAATTAAGCAAATAAAAGGATGGAGGGACCCACAAACCTCAAAGATGAATAAAATCCACTTTTAATGTGTGTATGTGGATATTTTAGATCTAGATCTAGAACCATGGAGTAGTGGAGCGACTCCATTTATGGAGATCATGTCTCATTTATGAGCTAGATTAGGGAGGATTAAACAATCAAATAAGATCATGGATCTCAAATATAAAATCATGAGGATCTTTGATAAGGTCAACTGAGATCATAGTGCATTCAAAGAAGATCATGAAGCACTTATGATAAGATAGTGGAGGAAATGATGCATTTAATGCACATGATGGAGAGGGTGATTACCCCATGTGAACATGATGGAGGACACGGATCAACAGCGGAGTCAACCTTGGAGGCTTTTGTCCACATGTACAGCGCAATATTGGGGTGGGCCTAGGCTATGGAAGGCTCATGCATGTAATGAAGGTGAAGGCACAATGGAAGGGGGGATTTGGATTATTCATTTCTTCATCTATTTAGATCTAGATTTGTCTTAGGACATTTCTATGCAGACTTGGGTTGTTTAGCAGAGTTTGGAGTGTTGTTTAGCACAGGGTGTTCTCGAGCAGGAACCCCACCTCTTCCTTTGATTAGCTCTGGAAAGAGGATTGTTCCTCATTCCTTATCAGGAATTGGTGCCATCTTCAGCAGGTTGTTTCTAGCATTCAGCTAGGAAACCAGTGGAGGATTCATCCTACCACTTTGTTCTTCAGATCCAGCCTTTCAGGAGCAACAGATCTACATCTGGCATTTAGGCCATTGGGTTTTAACTCCATGCAGCAACAATCCCTTCAAGGATTGTGCAATTCATTCCTGTAGATCTATTGGAGGAAGGAAGTTTCCAGTATTTCAGCTAGAAATCCCGTGAGGGTTCACCTGCTCACATTGGATCTATTGTTTCCATCATTCGGGAGATGATTTGACATATCTAGCAATAGGCTATTGAACCTCCCTCTCTGATAGCATAGTTTTCTGCAATTTGTGTTCCTACAGCAGCTATTTTCAGTGGAAGAGATTGGAGGAGCTGGATCTTGAGCTTTTAGCCCAAGGATCTAGTGAAGGGATCAGCCCTTCTTGTATATATTTGATTGTACATCATTGCAGCCATCATATCATTAGATCTAGCTTTAGATCTTCATTCCCAGCAGCATATATGTGAAACCCTAAGAGGGTGGTTTTCTTAGACTTACAGATATAGGAAATCCCTTCTGGGTTACCTTGGGAATCCATCATTGAGCCCAAATCTACAATTTCAGCATCATCGAAGCTTCCATTCTTCCTAGATCTGACTTTCTATATTTCAGGCAGTTGTAGTCCCTATAGTTGCAGCAGGGACAGCGCAGTTTACCTTCCAGCAGAGCAGCAGGTACGTAGTCCCTCTTGGAATATCATTGCAGGGTCATTCTAGGCTACTCTGTTGGCTTGAGTGTCTCATATTTTTAGCACTATTGTACTTGCTTTTGCACTTCCAATATAATAAAATGGCTCAGCTGTTTATGTGCATTTTTATGTGTATATAGATTTGTTGTTTACTTTGCTGCAGTTCTTATATTGTGTTTTAGTATTACTGCATTCTCCCTTTTGGGATATTACATTGAAGAATACAATTGATCCATATAAGAATATAAATACCACTAAAAAATAATGAACCATAGAGAAATATAGCCACTGATCCTAGGTCAGTCCCAAAAGAGAACATAAAAATTTATTCATTTAAAAACCAAGACAAATGCACCTTCCTTCATCACTTTTAATGCTCCTACAGGTATGAGTTCCTTTTTTCTACCTTTCTGAGTTGAATTGGTGAAATGAGGATTTGTTACGTCTATTTATACAAGTTTGAGCATGGGTGAAGTGACATGTATGTTGGGGAGGGATGACTTGAGTTGTAGGACAACTTATTAGTGAAGGAGTCGGTTTATAATATTAATTTGTACCCACACCATTTCATAAGTCAAAATCTTTTAATATTGACCCAACTACCAAAGAAGATACTTATGAAAGCTAAAGAACTATGAGCATTTGATATCTTTAGAATTTATAATATTACCCATCTTTTTTGTGTTGTTATCTCATTTAATTGTGATAGTTGGTACAATGGAATCTTTAGTAAATTTTGCAACATTCATATTGGTTGATATTCTTTATGGTGATTGGTCCCACTAATTCGTATATAAATGTGTGCAAATGAAGAATAAAACTCCCCAAAATTGGTTGTTGTAATTGGAAAACCCGAGTATTTAAAAATATATGGCAGGACCAGAACAATGTTTATTTTTGCAAATTTGATTGCAAGGGATGTGTCCTTGTAGCTACCAGAAATATGTGTATTCATACACAAATTGTTTTCACATCAACATTCATATTTGGTGCCTTAGGTGTTGTTTCTAATTGCTTCATTCTTTCTTGGCAAAACCAAGGAAGGAGTTTGTGACTAGCTAGCCCTTGCTTTTCCAAGAATCCTCTTCTTTGACATCAATAAAAAAGGTCTCAATGATCTCCATGTTTTTTCATTGATGAAACACATGATAACTCCCCCTATATTTGTACTCCTTGTCTTCCTCTCCCCCTTCAACATCCATGGAACATGGGGTGTTTCTTTTATTTCCATCTCCCCCTGTCAGTTACTCCTCCTAAATTTATTGTCTACTTTTTCTTCCTCTTTGTTTGGAGCCCAAAAAATAGATATATCAACAATGGTTGTGGTAAGGAGGTTGAACTCCCCTGTCATGCTTCTTGAAGTTGTGGATCTACTGGTTCATGAATGTTTCCATACTTTTTAAGGGTTTGGCAGCACGACCACCCTTTGTTGTCTCAACATTGTCTTGAGGGGACCTATCAACCTCCAGTATTGCTACCTCAATAGGTTTTCCCTTCTGATATCAAGCAATAAGTCTACATATATCCTATTTTTAACTATGATCTCTTCATTTACAACTCTCATAATGAATCTAACTTTATTTTCCAATTTCAACAGATCATATAATTCCAATCGGAGATGATAGAAGGGCACCAAAACTTGTTGAGGGGTCTCATATTTATGAATTATTCCTTTTGACTCAAATAGATGCAGATTACTTGTGTTGATGGTAGTGGTTAGCTTGAATTTCTTTAAAATATCTTATTGAAGTGCAATCTTCATATTTTCTTCAGACAATGACATCTCAAAATGGACCCCAGTATACTCCTTGTAATCCCTTATAATGGCTCTTTAATTTTATCATTCACAGTCATGAATGCTTCCAAAAATTTCTTGTACTCTTGTTTCCACTTGCAAATAGCTAGTTATGTAATTCTCAATGTGGTCTCATTAATTTCCTCTATGATGTGATTCACTGTATAAGACACATCATTATTCTTGGTAATGTTTGTGCAATTGTTCCCTTAAAAAACATTGTAGAAAGGTACCATTGGCTCTAGAGGTTCATCATTAAGCATGTGCTTTATATTTGAAACAATATCTCTTGGATTGTATTTAGGTACAAAGGATCTCTAACTAGTCCCAATTCCTTCACTACCATTCACAAGCACCATAGGAATAATTGTTGCATACTCTAGATTGAGGACTTTATTGCAAGTAAGATATGTTTTCTCTTCCCAACCACAACATTTTCCTCTTTATTGTTCTTATCTCTTATTGAGAGATGTATAAAAAAAAAAATCCTCTTGCTGCTCTTAAACCTGTTAGAAACCTTATCAGTTTATGTATTCACTTTCTCATGCATTTGACTTTGAGATGACTTGGAACTGCTTTTGCTTTTATGACCTTAGGGACTATTTTTTCCACTGACTAAACCATGTGTCATTTGCCTCCATTGATATCCCATCTTTAACTAAACTCACTGTTTTGGGAGGATAATACAATTTATTCCCATCTGATTTTTTAGACCACTCCTCTTCATTGTTTTCATATCCCAAACTATTTTGATCTTGACTTGGTGTTGAGTTCTCTTTTACTTTCATTTCAGACTGAAATATATGAAAAAAATTATTCAATGCCCTTTTTTACCATTTAAAATTTTTTATATTTCTTTAGGCCTTTATTTCATATTCATTTCATTTCATCATTTTATCATTTCCACTTTTACATGTATTTCCAGATAAATCCTTGAATATCGATTTGGAACCTTTTGGCTCCATGGATGGGAATTCTTCGTCATCATTAGAGGAAGGGAAAAGGTGTATCATTTCTTGTTGTGAAGGGAGTCCAGCAATAGCCTTGAGTTTAGTCATCTACTCCTGCTCTATTTCATCCCTCCTCCACAACTCTTGAATAGCATCATCAAGATCCTTAACCTGGTAACAGTCTCCATGACATGCAACACATTTGTAAACAAGTTTCCATCTACTTGGAGTTGTTGATACTTTTCTGCACTGATGCCATCACAAACACAGTGTATGTGGTACTTAAGCCACTTCCAAGGACTATGAATCCACAATTATGACACCAAGTGTGCTTTAGACACAAGTATGATCAATATTTCAGCCATTGTCCATATTGCAATGCATTACCTATAATCAATCAAGGACCTTTTCAACTATGTGAACTGCATTTTGTGAGACAATATTTAAGAAAATATTCCTCGACCTATGCTCCCCCTAACAATATGCACTTCTTTTATTAACAATTTCAAGCATGATATTCATCTCTCTAATAGGAAAAACCTCAACATCAAAAATTGTAGGAACATGGTTTTTTCCTATGATGCCCATATTTGATCAGTAACAAACCTCAACATCAAAAATTGTAGGAACATGGTTTTTTCCTATGATGCCCATATTTGATCAGTAACAATGATTAATTCCTTGAACGTTCAAGGCACACTCAAAATGTTCCTTTTCTGGTTCAACATGCTTCCATCTCCAAACCTTTGTGACTCTTTCTCTATGACTGATTGGCAACTCTTTGGACCGTATAGGAACCGAATTCAAGTTGCAATATTGAGCTATATGCCCAACATTATAGTATTTGAAGCATTTGAATGAAGGATCATAATTTATGTTGATGAACATATTAGAGTATCTTCATAAAAATTTACTTCTGGGGAGCTGATAGTGGCTCTTACATATGTCTTTTTCATATGATTTTCAAACTTTTTCCTTTTTTTCCAAAATTTGTACAAGTAATAATGACCAAAAAATATAGTTTGATATCTAGAAGATGAGGATTGTCTTGGTGCACTTCTGAAGTTGTTCTACCTTGAGATTATTTAATGATATTCATTGCTACTTGCATTTTTTATAACATCAACATATCTTATTGGAGAAAACATTCTTCCAATGTTATTTTGACACCTATCCTTGCTTCTACTGAAACTGGGGGTATTAGCACAACTTTCAATCTTCTCCACATTCTTATTCTTTGGTCTTGTAGAGTTTGCATCACTTTTTCTACAAGGCTCACCTACATATCCAAGACCATATTTGTAAAGTGGTGATATTTGACAACATAGGATGTCATCCAAGACTTGAAAACTCTTCAATTTATTGTTTAGTTGATTAACCTCTTTCTTTAGAGAAACTATATCTTCTTTTTAAGTTCTCACAATCTTCCTCTTTCTTGGTGAGTTGGCTCATTAGAGACCTTTGAGGTCTAAAATGGGCCTCCTAAGAAAAATGTACAACCAAAATAAACTTTATAAGAACCAATGGGATTCAAGATGTTGATGTCAACCATTGGGGATGATTCACCATTTTTGGAGTAAAAAGGTAAAAAGATTAAAAAATAATAAAATAATAAAACTAATTTTTCAACTTGTATTTTCAACTTATCTCCCTAAAATTTTTCCAAAATTTTGAGCGGGAGTACTCGTTGGATGCAAAATTTAATTCTCCATCCAAGGATTTCCCATGTTGCACATTTTCCATGGACCCTACTACGGAAAAAATGAGAAATGCATAAAAAAAACGTGATTGCAATCACATTTTTCATGTATTTATCATTTTTCGTGTAACAGGGTCCATCGAAAGTATGCAACATGGGTACTCCTTGGATGAGGAATAAAAGATTGCATCCAACTAGTGTTCCCGCTCAAAATTTGAGTAAATCCATAGGGAGATAAGTTGAAAATATGAGTTGAAATGTAGTTTTTTTTTCCCTCTAGAAATTAATGATGTAATCTAATCTTGTTTTATTATTTACACTATTGTTTTATAATTTCCTTAGGAGGACCATTTTAGACCTCAAAATTACCCTAATGCTCCATTAATTTTTTCATTCTCTTTGCTTCACTTACTTGGACTTTAAGGAAGATGACATCTACTTCAATTTTGTTAATCTCTTCATTTTTTTATTTTAGCTAGCTTGTCATGATTTTTCCTTCCTTCTTTTTCAACTTTTTCAACTTGTCCTTTTAGGAGGACAAATTATTCCTTTATAAGATTTGGGTTCTTATTTTTAGCTTCTTGTATCTGCTTCTTTAGTTCTTTGTTTTCTTCTTTTAGTTTGGCTATTTCTTCAAGGGCAACTACATATCTCTTTTGAGGTCTTCTTCATTTTTTACTTGGGAATCATCTTCATCTTCGAAGTTTTCCTTGCTCTTATTGTCTTTGATTTTGTTTTTAGGTCTCTTATACATTTCTTTATTATCTTTGTGTTCTTGTTCCACATGATATAATACAAAGCCATATTTTTCATGAAGTTTTTGTAGATTTTCCCAAATTCCTTTGGTCGAGGAACATTGACCTACCTTTCTTTTTACAGAATCTGATAGGCCACTCAGGATTGCTTCCATCGCTTTCATATTGTATTATTTTGACTCATATGTATTAGTGTTTGAAGTAATAAGTTATTCTTATACTTCACTTCCAAGAGACATCAAAAATAACTCCATTCTTGTGTTCCATAGTACATAATTCGTTCCATCGAACAATGTGGCTTTCACAACGTGATTTTTATATGTTCTCATAATTGGGGAGGATATCTTTTTAGAAGGTTTAGAGTATTCTATTCTTGAATTTTCCATTTGAGTTCATAAGATATATCTTATAGCTATTAAGTTGTGCTTGAAGCATTGGGTTTGATACCAATTATTCGAAAAACTGGGTGGGGTGAATCAGTATTTATTCTTACAATTGTTATATTATACCAAATTAGATCACTTATTAAAACAAGAACACGAGATGTACAAAAGAATAATTTTATTAATAAAAACAACGTGCACTCCAATCCTCTGATCAAAACTCAAGTTCCAATTTGTACAATAAAACCTATAACTCTGGTAGCGCTCCAACCCAAACCAAGGTCTAACTTGTACAACAAATCTAAGCTCCAACTTGGTCTACTAAGGGACTCCAATCCTCTCAACAAATTCAATCTCCAACCTTATGTGAGTACTTCAATCTTATAGGGCTCCAACCCTCTTAATCTACTTCAATCCTTCAAGGTGGCTTTTGTT